>JAACNH010000202.1:158201-189436 GCA_019447015.1 Hymenochirus boettgeri
CTAATGAAGTACTGCAGTCATTGGTACTCTGCAACTGCAACAGATAGTACAACACATGTCACTTAATTGAGAGTAACTGCAGTCATTGGACCTGAACCCTGCAACATATAAAAACACATGCTCACTTAATGAGAGTACTGCAGTCATTGGACTCGGCACTGCAACATTAAAACCCACATGCTCACTAATGAGAGTACTGCGTCATGGGACTCTGCACCTGCAAACATATAAACACTGCTCACTTAATGAGTATGCAGTCATTGGTTACTCTGCACCTGCAACATATAAACACATGCTCACTTAAGAGGAGTACTGCGTATTGGGTACTCTGCACCTGCAACATATAAACACTATGCTCACTTAATGAGTTTACTGCAGTCTTGGTATCGCACCTTGAAAACATTAAACACTGCTCACTTAATGACTACTGCAGTCATTGGTACTCTGCACCTGCAAAACATCTAAACCAACATGCTCACTTAATGAGAGTCGGCAGTCATTGTCTCTGCACCTGCAACATATAAACACATGCTCACTTAATGAGAGTACGCAGTCATGGTACTTGCACCTGCAACAGGTATAAACACAGCTCACTAATGAGTACTGCAGTCATTGGTACTTGCACCGGCAACATAAAAAACATGCTCACTTAATGAGTACTGCAGTCATTGGTACTCTGCACCGGCAACAATATAACCAATGCTCCACTAATGATGTACTGCAGTCATTGGTACTTGTACCTTGCAACATATAAACACATGTAACTTAATGAGAGTACTGCAGGTCAGGTACTCTTGCCACTGCAACATATAAAACACATGCTCACTGAATGAGGATACTGCAGTCATGTTCCGTACTCGCACCTGCACACATATAAACACATGCTCACTTAATGAGAGTCTGCAGTCATTGGTACTCTGCACCTGCAACATTAAACACATGCGTCACGTAATGAGAGTACTGCAGTCATGGTACTTGCACCTGCAACATAGACATATGCTTCCTCAATGAGGAGTACTGCTTGTAATTGTAATCTGCACCTGAACATATAGACCACAGGCTCACTAATGAGGAGACTGCAGTCATGGTACTCTGCACCTGCCAACATATAGACAATGCTCACTTAATGAGAGTACGCAGTCATGGTACTATCCACCTGCAACAAGACAATGCTCACTCAATGACGTACTGCGTCATTGGTACTCTGCACCTGCAAAATATAAAAACACATCCTCAACTTAATGAGAGTAATGCAGTCATTCGGTTACTCTGGCAACCTGAACCATATAGAAACATCCTCACTTACTGAGAGTACTGCGGTCATTGGTATCTGCACCTGCCAACATAGAAATATGCTCACTCAATGAGAGTACTGGTAATTGGTACTTGACACGGCAATAGTTACGACACATGCTCATCAATGAGGTACTGCAGTCATGGTACTCTGCACTGCAACATTTAGGACATGTACTTAAGAGAGTACTGCAGTCATTGGTACTCTACACCTGAAACATTTAGACATGCTCACTTAATTGAGAGTACTGCAGTCCTTGGTACTCTGCCACCGGCAAACATTAAAACACATGCTCACTTAATGAGAGTACTGCAGTCATTGGTACTCTGCACCTGCAACATATAAACACATGCTCACTCAATGAGAGTACTGCTGTAATTGGTACTCTGCACCTGCAACATATAGACACATGCTCACTTAATGAGAGTACTGCAGTCATTGGTACTCTGCACCTGCAACATATAAAACACATGCTCACTTAATGAGAGTACTGCAGTCATTGGACTCTGCACCTGCAACATTAAAACACATCTCACTTAATGAGAGTACTGCAGTCATTGGTAATCGGCAACTGCAAACATAGACAATATGCTCACTCAATGAGAGGAGTACTGTGTAATGGACTCTGCACCTGCAACATATAGACACATGCTCACCTTATGAGAGTACTGCAGTCATTGGTACTCTGCACCTGCAACATATAAACACATCCTCACTTAATGAGAGTACTGCAGTCATTGGTACTCTGCACCTGAACCATATAGACACATCCTCACTTAATGAGAGTACTGCGGTCATTGGTACTCTGCACCTGCAACATAGACATATGCTCACTCAATGAGAGTACTGCTGTAATTGGTACTCTGCACCTGCAATATATAGACACATGCTCAATCAATGAGTACTGCAGTCATTGGTACTCTGCACCTGCAACATTTAGACATGCTCACTTAATGGGAGTACTGCAGTCATTGGTACTCTGCACCTGAACCATATAGACACATGCTCAATCAATGAGTACTGCTGCCATTGGTACTCTGCACCTGCAACATTAGACACATGCTCACTTAATGAGAGTACTGCAGTCATTGGTACTCTGCACCTGCAACATTTAGACATGCTCACTTAATGAGAGTACTGCTGTAATTGGTACTCTGCACCTGCAACATTTAGACACATGCTCACTTAATGAGAGTACTGCAGTCATTGGTACTTTGTACCTGCAAAATAATATATAATATTATACATAAAGAACAGTCTATATTATACATAAAGTGCTGTCTATATTATATTATACATAAAGTGCTGTCTATATTATTACATACAAGATACTGTCTATGATATATTATTACATACGAGATACTGTCTGTCTATATATTATTATACATAAAGTACTGTCTATATTATTATATACAAGGTATATAATCATACATACTTATTGTCTGTATGATGATGATAGATCATTCATGGATCTATAGTTTAGGGTGGTACCTATCTCATTACCATAAAGTAGATCCAGACAGGTCTACCCCAGAGGTAAAAATAACACAACTCTAACCCAAACTGCATGTGAATGCAGATATAGAGTAGAATATTCATTCAGGCTCCCATCTGCCTTCTGATTGGTTGTGGCGATTCTCTTGCCAGATACTTACACTAACATCACTCTTCATGTTGCCGTTTAATTTTTCAGCTTCATCTAAAAATATATCAAGTGTTTTGTTAAAAAGATGTTCATAAACCATCACACAATGCAAGAGATAACATGAGTAAAGTCCCGCGCCCAGTGGCTGAATTCTATGTAAAGAGTGCAAATGGTAGGAAGAAAAGGCATTTAAAATCGTTAAGGCGAGGGAACGGAAACGGCCTTTAGGGAGTATAAAAAACTGTAACAAGGAGTGTGTAAGAAGCAATCAAACTAGCTAAAATTAATAATGAAGTTAGGATAGGCTGAACAAAGCATCACTAAGCCTAAATTTTTTTAAGTATATTAATAGTAAGAAGATGAGGACTGAGAATGTGGCACCATTAAATATAATTAAATATAACGTATAGGGTAAGTGGGGGAGTGAAAATGTTCTTTTCCCATTCTACGGACCACCCATGAGGTAGGACCACCCATGAGGTAGCACCATCCATGAGGTAGCACCACCCATGAGGTAGGACCCTCCATGAGGTAGGACCACCCATGAGGTAGGACCCTCCATGAGGTAGGACCACCCATGAGGTAGGACCCTCCAGGAGGTAGACCACCCATGAGGTAGCACCCTCCAGGAGGTAGACCACCCATGAGGTAGCACCATCCATGAGGTAGCACCATCCATGAGGTAGCACCATCCATGAGGTTAGACCACCCATAGGTAGGACCCTCCATGAGGTAGCACCATCATGAGGTACACCATCCATGAGGTAGGACCACCCATGAGGTAGGACCCTCCATGGAGTAGCCCCCATGAGGTAGGACCACCCATGAGGTAGGACCCTCCATGAGGTAGGACCACCCATGAGGTAGGACCCTCCAGGAGGTAGACCACCCATGTGCAGGGAAATAATGGGCTGTCAATCAATGCCAAGCTGTGGGGGCTCTCACCCTTTCTGATTATTGAGGGGCCCAGGCCATCCCATGGAGCACTACAGTTAATCTATGTACACACACCGTACGATCCATTCTAACCAATCTACTGCTACGGACACACTGGATCCCTTCTCCCCACAGATTAGGCAACTCGAGATTGGACCCGCCCGCTTTCCCAACCTCAGCAAATTAAAAATGACCTGGGCGGAGATAATGGGTGTGACCATCAGCTGTGATTGACAGGACCTCCCATTTGAAATGCCCCCGGTCAGTAATCTGTTACGCCCCATTTGTGTGATTGACACCCCAGCCGTCTAATGCATCTCAGCTTCTGAACCTCCCTAGGCGCTGAGTGTCTGTAGCTCCGCCCCGCTGTGGGAGCCGCCCCCTTCCTACAAACCAATGACAGTTTCCTGGCAAGTTAAGGAAACGTTCCCTGGTTCTGTACAGGCCACCGGGGTCTGGGATCCGGACAGAAACGCTCTTTGTTGGGGACTCTGCACTGCTTGTGTGTTTAATATGTCACGCTGCAGGTAGTCTGTACACGTGTGTGCCTATCTGTATGCAAACTGGTGCATGTGTGTCTATCGGTGCATGCACGTGTCAGTATGCATACCAGTGCGGTGGTGCATGTGTGTATCGTGCATGCACGTGTCAGTATGCATACCAGTGCGGTGGTGCATGTGTGTGTATCGGTGCATGCACGTGTCAGTATGCATACCAGTGTAGTGGTGCATGTTTGTGTATCGGTGCATGCACGTGTCAGTATGCATACCAGTGTAGTGGTGCATGTGTGGTATCGGTGCATGCACGTGTCAGTATGCATACCAGTGTAGTGGTGCATGTGTGTGTATCGGTGCATGCACGTGTCAGTATGCATACCAGTGCGGTGGTGCATGTGTGTGTATCGGTGCATGCACGTGTCAGTATGCATACCAGTGTAGTGGTGCATGTTTGTGTATCGTGATGCACGTTGTCAGTATGCATACCAGTGCGGTGGTGCAATGTGTGTATCGGTGCTGCACGTCAGTATGCATACAGTGTAGTGGTGCATGTTTGTGTATCGGTGCATCACGTGTCAGTATGCATACCAGTGCAGTGGTGCATGTGTGTATCGGTGCATGCACATTCATAGCATACCATGCGGTGGTGCATGTGTTGTATCGGTGCATGCACGTGTCAGTATGCTACCAGTGTAGTGGGTGATGTTTGTGTTATCGGTGCATGCACGTGTCAGTATGCATACCAGTGTAGTGGTGCATGTGTGTGTATCGGTGCATCACGTGTCAGTATATCATACCAGTGTTAGTGGTGCATGTTTGTGTATCGGTGCATGACAGTGTCAGTATCATACCAGTGCGGTGGTGCCATGTGTGTGGTATCGTGCATGCACGTGTCATATGCATACCAGTGTATGGTGCATGTTTGTGTATCGGTGCATGCCGTGTCAGTATGCATACCAGTGCGGTGGTGCATGGTTGTGATCGGTGCAGTGCACGTTCGTATGGCATACCATGTGTAGTGGTGCATGTTTGTGTTCGGTTGCATGCACGTGTCAGTATGGCATACCAGTGCAGTGGTGCATGTGTGTTATCGGTGCATGCACATGGCAGTTATGCATACCGTGCGGTGGTGCATGTGGTGTGTATCGGTGCATGCACGTGTCAGTAGCATACACAGTGTAGTGGTTCAATGTTTGTTGTTTCGGGTTGCATGCACGTGTCGTATGCATCCAGTGCGGTGGTGCATGTGTGTTGTATCGGTTGCATGCACTGTGTCAGTATGCATACCGTGTAGTGGTGCATGTTTGTATCGGTGCATGCACGTGTCAGTATGCCTACCTGCGGTGGTGCTGTGTGTGATCGGGCATGACGTGCGGTATGATCGTGTAGTGGTGCATTTTTTGTATCGGTGCATGCACGTGTCCAGTATCTACCATTGCGTGGTGCTGTTGTATCGGCATGACACATGTCAGTATGCATACCAGTGCAGTGGTGCATGTGTGTGTATCGGTGCATGCACGTGTCAGTATGCATACCAGTGCAGTGGTGCATGTGTGTCTATCGGTGCATGCACGTGTCAGTATACATACCAGTGTAGTGGTGCATGTGTGTCTATCGGTGCATGCACGTGTCAGTATGCATACTAGTGTAGTGGTGCATGTGTTTCTATCGGTGCAGGCACGTGGTCAGTATGGGGGTTTGTATGTTCTCCCCGTGCTTCGTTGATTTCCTGATACATACTGATCGGTTGTATGTGTCAAATAAATGTGCTTAGATTGTAAGCTTTTCGGCAGGACCTGATGTGAATGTATACATGGAATTGTAAAGTGCTACGGAATATATATATATATATATATATATATATATATAATATAGACAATAAATAATAATAATAATACGAACGGTCATGATACTGGTGCATGGTGTCTGCATACTGGATGCGTGTGCTATGCATACGGTTCGGTGCATTGTGTCTATGCATACTGGTGTACTGGTGCATGGGGTGTCTATGCAATACTGGTGCTGGGGCGGGGGTGTTCTATGCATACTGGTGCATGCGGGTGTTTATGCATACTGGTGCATGCGGGTGTCTATGCATACTGGTGCATGTGGGTGTCTGTATACATGTGTGTTTCTGCCCTTATATGTATTCATATCTGTCAGTATGTAGGGGTGGTTTTACTTTGCCACTGCTGCAGGGAAGGTCTGTTCCTGCTGGTACATATGTATGTCTTTCAGCATGCATATGTGTGTGTCTGTCTGCATGTGTTTTTCGTCTGCATGCATGTCTGTCTGTATCTGTATGCTGTAGAGGAATTACATTGCCAGGTTCCTCTACATGCACGTTTGTTTCTGCATGTATGTTAATGTTACAGGATCCCCCATTAATGTTACAGGATTCCCATTAATGTTTCAGGATCCCCTATTATGTTTCAGGATCCCCCATTAATGTTACAGCATCCCCTATTAATGTTACCGGATTCCCCATTACTGTTACCGGATTCCCCATTACTGTTACCGGATTCCCCATTACTGTTACCGGATTCCCCATTAATGTTTCCGGATTCCCCATTAATGTTACCGGTTTCCCCATTAATGTTTCCGGATTCCCCCATTAATGTTTCCGATTCCTCGTTCCGATTCCCTACTGTTCCGGATTCCCATTACTGTTCCGGATTCCCCATTACTGTTTCCGGATTCCCATACTTATGTTTCCGGATCCCCATCTAACTGTTTCGGATTTTCCCCATTACTGTTTCCGGAACCATATTAAATCCCCACTAGCACAGAGCCGAGAACATCCCCACTAGCACAGAGCCGAGAACATCCCCACTAGCACAGAGCTGAGAACATCCCCACTAGCACAGAGCTGAGAACATCCCCACTAGCACAGAACGAGAACATCCCCACTAACACAGAGCCGAGAACATCCCCACTAGCACAGAGCCGAGAAGAACATCCCACAATAGGCACAGAGCTGAGAACATCCCCACTAGCACAGAGCTGAGAACATCCCACTAGCACAAGGAGCCGAGAACATCACCCACTAGCCACAGAGCTGAGAAAACATCCCCACTAGACACAGAGCTGAGAACATCCCCACTAGCACAGAGCTGAGAAATCCCCCAACTAGAAACAGAGGCGAAGGCTAAAGAAATGAAACATCTCAGAGGAGCCCTTAAAACCTGTGGATATCCAGACTGGGCCTTTGTCAAAAGAAGTAGAAGGAAAGAAAAGAACACGAATACCACAGTGAAGGGAAAAGGAAAGACAGAGGAAGAACATGGTCATCCCATATGTAGCAGGGGTCTCCGAGAAATTAACGAGAATTTCAATAAACACCGTACCCTGTCTGATTTTAAATCCGTGTGTTAGTGGGGATGTTCTCAGCTCTGTGCTAGTGGGGATGTTCTCGGCTCTGTGTTAGTGGGGATGTTCTCAGCTCTGTGCTAGTGGGGATGTTCTCAGCTCTGTGTTAGTGGGGATGTTCTCAGCTCTGTGTTAGTGGGGATGTTCTCAGCTCTGTGTTAGTGGGGATGTTCTCAGCTCTGTGCTAGTGGGGATGTTCTCAGCTCTGTGTTAGTGGGGATGTTCTCGGCTCTGTGTTAGTGGGGATGTTCTCAGCTCCGTTGACTTTTAATATTTTGTTTTGCAGACTTGCTTGCTCCAGACTTCTGGACGTGTTTAACTGTGCTCTTCAGACTGGATTTCTTCCGAAATCGATGCGGAAATACGGCCCTTGTCCTTATCGCTAAAGGTAAGGACCAAGGAACATTACAACTGGAGGCCTTCTCGTTATGAACGTGACAGGAAAATTTTGGCACGGATTTTGTTCAACAGACTTATCATTCTCTCCAGTGACATTTTAAGTATTGCTCAGTTTTGTACAGTTAAAGGTAGGTCTGATAACCCAGGCTGTATACAATCAGCAGACACTGTTGCTTGGGTCACTCTCAGGTTTTTCTACAATTTTATTGGCTTTAGATCAAGCAAAAGCCTTTGACAATGTGACAACACACTACTGTGGGCTGCTTTACTAGACAAGGCATTTCCGGGCGGATTGTGTTAATTGTTACAAGTTTTTGTATCGGAGGGTAAGAGACTTCCCTCTGTCAACGGATGGATCGGCGATTGCTTTCCGGTAAAGGGTGAGTGCGGCAGGGTTGCCCCCTGAGCCCATTCTGTACTGCACGCGTTGGACCCTTTTTGCGTCACGTGCAGAGGTGTGGTCTTCGCGGGTGTCCCCTCCCCCGCTCTTCCGTCACGTGGGAGTGGTGGCTTACGTGATGACGTTTCTGTCTGGGTCTTTCCTCTCAGGAGGTGGTGGCTTAACACCGTTCCTCAGCACCTCTCCGAGTTTCTGGCTCGTCCATCAATGTTTACAAGTCGGAAGGACTCTGGCGTCGGACAAAACCGACTTTACCTTTGTTATATCCGACGACCTCCACCGAAATTCGGTTTTGGGGTGTCCAATTGGGAGGGGAGCATCCGATTACACTAACTGGGAGGGTAAAAACGCTGCCGCTCTGGTAAAGGTTCAGCGCTGGAAGACATGGCGGCTGACTACAAGGAAAGGTTGCTATTGTCCAAGGCTTATATACTCCTTCTTTGTTTTGTTTTTGCAGGTGTTTTATCTTCCGCCTCCTAAATTGCATGTTCGTTTTGCAAGCATTATTTTTTGGCCATGTTGTGGGGTACAAACATGAATTGTTAGCACTAACATCACCTATTTAGACAGGAAACGAGGGGGTGTAAATATGTTGTCCGGTGGCCTTTTTCTCATCAGTTTTTCTGAAGGCTAATGTTGTCAATTGGACTCCTCCTTGCCAGCACTTTACGACTCCATGGCAGGCAGGCCTTTTGTATTGGTGCAGGGCGTTTTTGTCGCGATGGTTTCAGGGATGTCAGCTTAAGGCAGCTTCATTTCAAGGGACATAGTATCCCTTTTTACGCAGTTAATACCTTACAATGGTCTGCGTAAATTTCAGATCCGTAAAGACGATTGGACCTTCTTCCCAGGGAAGTGCCGTATGAGGTTATTCTGTCTGAACATTTTTCCCCGCCACCTGAGAAACAGGATAGTTTTACTCCCATAGAGTGAGCTTCGCTGTCTTTTTTAATAGAAAGACTCCGCATAAATTTTTTGATCAATTATGGCTCGTCTATCATCCACCGTTTAAAGGTGAGAGATCGGTATAAACATCTAAATATTTCATACAGGTCCTGTCCCTGGGGATGCGGAGTTTTAGAGTCCCTATCATTTTTAGTCTCCTGCCCAGTGTACGCAGGAAGTAAAGCAGCATGTCGCATTAGCGCTTGGATCACTTGTTATGACCACCCTAACCGAGAGGGAAATGTTATATGGGATTTTTCAGTTGCCCAAGCCAACTACTTTCGGGATTACCTGCGTATAGCTGTGTCCGCTACATCTCTGGAATATCGATGTAGGGCTTCTTTTCAGAGCTAAGGCTAGTGATTGCCGATATTGTTTTTTCAATCACGTGTGGCTTACAACAATGTGGATTATGTAATATTTTATTTGTTGTTTGTTACTTCCACTTGCTTTTCTGTTCTTTAATGCCTTACTGATATTGTATCATTGTATTTTGTTCATTATTTGTAACGTCGCTCGGCATGTCGGGCTGATATAGTATGTTTTTTATTTTACTTTGATCCTAATAAACATTTTACAACCTAACCCTAACCCTACCCTAACCCTAACCCTAACCCTAACCCTCACCCTACCCTACCCTAACCCTAACCCCTAACCCCGCAATACTATCAGTACAGCCTCCTAGCTTATACAGAGAACAAATATACCAGAGACAACATGTAGAATAATGATTACCAGGACCGCTGCACCAATTTGTACCAGTTCACTGCTTTATGGAAGGATTATGGGTAGCATGGCCACAGTGGTTACTCTGATGGGTGCTTATGGAAGGATTATGGGTAGCATGGCACACAGTGGGTTACTCTGATGGTGCTTTATGGAAGGATTATGGGTAGCATGGCACACAGTGGGTTACCTGCTGAGTGCTTTATGGAAGGATTATGGGTAGCAGGACACAGTGGGTTACTCTGATGGTGCTTATGGGAAGGATTATGGGTAGCATGGCACACAGTGGGTTACTCTGATGGTGCTTATGGAAGGATTATGGGTGCATGGCACACAGTGGTTACTCTGATGGTGCTTTATGGAAGTGATTTGGGTAGCATGGCACACAGTGGGTTAACTCGATGGTGCTTTATGGAAGGATTATGGGTAGCATGGCACACAGTGGGTTACTCCTATGGTGCTTTATGGAATGATTATGGGTAAATGACAGACGAGGAAGGGAGTTCCAGAGCAGAGGGGCAGCACAACAAAGTCCTGAATGGCATGGGGAAGAGGTGACCTGGGTGGATGAGAGGAGGATAGCATGTGACCACACCTGTATATTTGGTGTCCTTGTAAGTTGGGGTACACTTATCGTTGTCTCAGATTTGTATCCAATAAGGTAAAAACTGTCTGTCTAATAATCGTCCTCCAACAGGTAGTAAGGATCTTATGGACAGGATCTTGTGTTTCATTCAATCAGGACATCACACTGTGTCACATCAAGAGACCACCTACACACTCTATCCCCTTTTCACTTCTGTTCCTCCTAGCCATAAAGAGCACCTATATCTTGTCTCACTGATACCACCTGCAGGTAATAAAGTGCCTTCAGTGTATATGTCCATTGCAAGCATACCACGTCCTATGTAGCATCCAGAAATTATTTTTGGATTGGCTATGACGACACATGTTTTTAAAAAAAAACCAGCACATTATTGGGATTTATACTGACTTTTCCACTTCCTTTCCGTTATTCACATGGAGACCCCTTAGCAGTCACAAGGGGGGTGGTTTAGTTTAACCTCCATTTTGACTATCCATATTAAATTGGAATCTCACCCCGTAAGTAACGTTTTTCTATTTTGTATGTTTGTAGTTGATGGTTATTTAAATAGGGAGATAGTACCTAATCTTGGTAGCTCCCAAAAACTCAATGCAATCTCCTATGAAGATAGAATAGTATTTAATATAATAAAGGATATCTGTATATATGTCCATAATAAGTGATCACTCACATTCATGAATCTAGGACCATTGCTACCATTGATAAAAGCTGGTAATAAAATTGAAAAGGGTACAGGTGCACATCCAGGGACTTTTCAGTCTTCCAACTATGACCTTATCAGCTATAACAAGTGATGCTGTGAACACAATTTATAATAAACCAACCCCCCCCCCTTTTTTTGCACACATATATGTAAACATTACACTTTATATGCTTTACACCAGTGGTGTAGCTACAGACTTATGGGCCCTGATGCAAAATTTGGGCTTGGGTCCCCACACACCGCCACAAAAAACAAATCGGCACCGCAAAACAAATAATATTTCCATAAAAAACATCAAAATTCATCATTAACTTTTTTTAAAGGCACTCATTTTAAAAGAGACAAACACACTTTCCCCATACACCTAGCAAACTATCCAATCAGATTCAAACTGTATTTCTAAACTAAGATCCTAAAACCTTCTAAATAACCAACCAACTGACGCTATAAAAGGCTTGGCACACAGAGCTTTGTATATACAACTGGTTAAAAATAGTTGGCACAAAGACTGGTTAAATGCTTGCTGATAAACTGGTTGGAAACTGACACTGGTAAAGGGATCCACTGCACACAGCCAGGACACTGGGTAAAACAGTTGGCACCAGATAGGTAGTTTTGAACCTTAGCACAAAATGGGCCCTTCTTGGACAAGGGCCCTGATGCGGTCACATCCCTGCACCCCTGGTAGCAATGCCCCAGCTTTACACAGATTCCTGGTTGGACTCACATTGCTAAGACCATGGACAAAATAAACAGGATGATACCCATGTGGATCACAGCACACATTATAGGGGACACTAGGAACATCAATAGATAATTAAAATAAATAAACTAAAATATACCCCAAATGGGATCTGCAGAAACTTGCAAGTGACAAGAAGAAAATTTCGAACAAGTGTTATGGAAAGGCACAACATACAGACACATACAGACACATACAGTTGGTTTGCAAACTGCCAAAAGCAAGTTCCTGAGAGGGGGAAAAACTGAGTGGAACTGTTACCGTCCCTTGTTCTAAAGGACCTTGTGTCTTAAAGGCATTTAATCATTTGATGGTTGTATCGTGGGTTTGTGAAAGTTTGAAAATAAGGATTGTTTGTGCTGTGTTAAGGACTGTGTGTGCAGTAAGCAATATTTTCTTCTTTTCTTAGTTAAAGGGTGTGCTGGGCTCTATTATTCTAGTATTCGACCTGTTGTTATCACAAACGGCTGTGGAAAGGGTTTAATGTGGTTTTTTTTACCTCTCTTCCTGGCTCTTGCACTAATTGGTGTGGGGGGTGGGGCCTTTAGTTTAAATAGGATTCCATTGGTTGGACCTGTGGTTTGGACCTAACAAAGGAAGTTTCCTGTGAGTGGAAACGAACTAGAGTGGAACCTGTAGTGCCACTTGTTCTAAAGGACCTTAGTTTTAAGGACATAGAAAAGAAGGACCCTTGCTCTCAAGGACATAGAAAAAGAAGGACATTTAAACAAGAAGTGGCAAATTAACAAGGTTTGTACGTCACTGTGCTGGTGTTGTGTATTAGAAGGGACAGTTTGTCACTACATGCAATGTGCATCCTGCCACATTATAAGAACCTGGAGCAGACGTTCCAGGGCCTATGTCTGTGGTCAGGTGTGTAGTGGGTGCCCGTTTGGTAGCGATGTGGAGATGGGGCAGCTTGCAGCATTGCAGGGATGGCTAATCTGGGGGGACATGTCAGCAGGCACTGGCTGGGGCTAGTATAGAGGTGGGTGGGGAGGAAGTGGGACAGGGAATTGAGGGGAGGTAGTTTTGTTAGGGTTACTAGGGGAAGTGTATGTATGTATGTATGTAATGTTTATTTATATAGCACATGGGGACACAGCGCTGTACAAAAAGTTGTGGCAGGTGGACAGTAAAACAATACATAAATGTAAGAGCATCTGAAATATACAAGTGCTTGACTTTGAAACATGTAACATGAGGAAGAGGTCCTGCCCCATAGAGCTTACAGTGGGACAGAAGGGTAGGGTTGCTCCTTCCAAGCTTGCCTATCCCAACAGATTTGCTACCTTAGGTGATGAAATGGAGGGGGACAGCTCGGAATAGTTAAGGGCCAAGTTAAAAGCAAGGACCTCCAGGGTAGTGATTTCAGAAAATACTACGCAGCCACGTGCTAAGCTAGGGAGACAGCGGGAGCTCACGACATTAATACGTGGCTAAGAGGTGGTGGAAGAAGAAGGATTTGGGTTTATAGAGACTGGGTAGACTTTGCTGTCAGTTACAGGCTCTTAGTAGAATAGGTGTCCCTATAAATTTGGTGGTGGGGGGTTTGCCTTCCTTTGGACTGAACAGTTAGGCAGGAAAGGAAGGATATTGCTAGATGGGTTGGATGGACATGTCTTTATTTAACCTCAAAATACTAACTTCCTCACTGATGGTGGTGCAGCTGTTTTGGGGGGAGAAGAAGATGGTTAGAGGGTTGGAGAGATTTAAACTATGGGGGGGGTGTATTAGTAGTCTCACTGGGATAGATAGCCCAGGAGAAAGCAGGATGTGATAGGCCAGTGGGTGGTGGAAAGGGGGTGGGGCTATAGGAGGTAAGGAGGCATGTGTATAAAGTGTTAAATAAATTACAAGATCATAATTAAAATGTATGTTTGCAAATGCGAGAAGCCTGCTGACAAATTGGGTGAATTGGAGAATAATGGTGTTGAATGAAAAGTATGTAATAGGTATAGCAGAAACGTGGTTGAAAAGTTCTATGACTGGGCTGTAGTTTTCAAGTCTTAGGGATGGCCACGTGTCCTCTGACATGCTCTATTGGGAACAATGCCCAGATAGGTTATTGTATGGCCCTTAAGTATTTATACACAGTAATCATATCCCCACACAAGCGCCTTTTCTCCAGTGTACAATAATTGTAACTTTTCAGCCTCTCTTCATATTAAAGCTCCCCAACCCCTTATTAATTTAGTTGCCCTTCTCTGAACCCTTCTATTTAAAAATGTCCTTTTTGTACACGGATTCAAAATTGCACTGCTATACTCCAAATAGGCATTACCAATGCTTTGTAAAGAGGGAGAATAACATTTCCCTCCTTGACTCCATACCTCTCTTTATACAAGACAATACCATGCTGGCTTTGGCTGTTGCCGCCTGCCACTGCTTGCTACCTTTAGTGTGGTTTATCCACCAAAACTCCAGATCCCTTTCCAACAGGGATTCACTTAACACAGAGGCATTATAGTATAAGCAGCACAAGGATTTTTAAGTCCAAAATTGCATCACCTTCCATTTATAACACTGAATCTCATCTGCCAATTAGCAGCCCATGTGACAACTATCTAGACTCCCTGTAACGATTGCAACACCTCTGAATTTTTAATGGTGACAAAGTTTTGTGTCGTCAGCAAACACAGAAACCTTGCTAACAATACCCTCCAAATCATAAATAATAGATTAAATAGAAGCGGCCCCCAACACAGAACCCTGTGGCAACCCCACTAGCACTTTAGTCCATAATGATGAAGCCCATTAACAACTACTCTCTGCATCCTATTCATTAACCAATTTTCTATCCATGTACAAATGTGACTCCCCCAGACAACAGACCTTAGCCTTATACATTAGTCGCCTATGGGGGACTGTAGCAAAAGCCTTTGCAAAATCCAAGTAAACTACATCTACTCTACTGCTATGCCAGAGTCTAAATTTATACTTATTCCATAAAAGCCAAGCAAGCAGTTTATGTTGACAAGATCTTCCTCTTAATCCATGCTGGTTATACTTATAATGTCAGTCCTTGAAAACATACTCTAGAACATGTCCCTGAGTAAACTTTCCAGGATCTTCCCCCCACTGAAGTTAAACTACAGGCCTGTAATAACCCGGCTGTGAAACGACTACCCTTTTAGAATATGGAATAACATCAGCCTTTTTCCAATCCTGAGGCACCCCACCGGCATGAGGGAATCAAACAAATAAGAAACATGGCCTAGATAAAACTGAACTTAGCTCCCTAAGTACCCGAGGATTATTTTATCCGGTCCAGGAGATTTATTAATATTAACCTTATTTAGTTTCTTCTGATACCGTATCCTCCGTTAACCAAGTGCACTTGAATCTTTTATACCATATTGCTCTATACTCTATGGTATCTGTACTGGATCTTCTATAGGGTATACAGAGGAAAAAAGTGTTCAAGACATTTGCTTTATCGCCATCCTCCGTAAACTAACCTTATCCCCCCATTAATAATGGTGCCACATTCTCAGTTCTCATCTTCTACTATAATATACTACTTTAAAAAAAATTAGGTTTAGTAAATTTTTTGTACTCCAGAATCTAAAACAACCTCCCTAAAAACACCAATAATCTGATAAATCCCACTTCAGTAAATTGGTATATAGTAAATGTAAGCCTGTTAAACTGAATAAGTATCGGTGTGTATGTGCAGTGTCAGACCACACCTCCTGACCTTAGTCAAGCTTTCCTTGCTTTACCTGTCCTGTAAAAGGATTGGTAAGATATTATGGTTGTGACCAACTGTAACAAGGTTCTGCCATAGCTAAGGACTGAGCATGTGCAGAATATAATGGTCGTTGACCAAACTGTGTATACTAATGCTGTGAAGTAACGCACAAACCATATGTTATTTAATTAAATTTCCCAATGCCCGTATCAAAAGAGAGGTAAGACACAGATTACTATAAATACTATTGAGCTAGTTTGATTGCTTCAGGCGGCTATGGGGTTCCCAATAATGATGTTTCATTTTCTACTTATGAAATAAGGTTTGCAATGATTTTATGGTAAAAACCGGGCAACTTCACATACGTCTTTTCAGTGTGCGCCTACCCCATATTTGTTTGTGCTTGTGAATTGATTGCTTTCTTACACTCCTTGTTTAAAGTTTTTATAATCCCTAAAGGCCTTTCCGTTCCCTCGCCTTAAAGGTTTAAATGCCTTTGTCTCCTCTTTCCATTTGCCTCTTACATCAGAATTCAGCCACATGGGCGCGTGATTTTTTTTTTTTACATTTATTTCCCAAGGGTATAAATTTGAGATGTGAACTGGCTTAAAATCCCCTAAACACAGTCCACTTCGTATCAGTACTTGCTCACTGTACTCTTTAATACCTTTATATAATACATATCCAGTTTATACTCCAGTATATACGGTATACTCTATGACTTCTGTCAGTACCTTACCTGATAATACATTATCCCAGTTTTAACTCCAGTATATCGGTGACTCATGACTTCTGTTCAGTACTTTACCTGATAATACATATCCCAGTTATACTCCCAGTATATAAGGTATACTCTATGACTTCGTTCAGTCCCTTTACACGATAATACATTATCCCAGTTTATACTCCAGTATATACGGTACACTCTATGATTCTGTTCAGTACCTTTACCTGATAATACATTATCCCAGTTTATCTCCAGTATATAAGGTATACTCTATGACTTCTGTTCAGTACCTTTACCTGATAATACATTATCCCAGTTGTATACTCCAGTATATACGGTATACTCTATGACTTCGTTCAGTACCTTTACCTGATAATACATATCCCAGTTTATACTCGTATATACGGTGTACTCTATGACTTCTGTCAGTACCTTTACCTGATAATACATTATCCCCAGTTTTATACTCCAGTATAATAAGTATACTCTATGAACTTCTGTTCAGTACCTTTACTGATAATACATTATCCCAGTTGACATTCTGAAGAGCTGCTTTTAAACCTGGGAAAATTTGCCTTCCCGAAATTAAGTCTTTGTTAACCCCAGCGCACTTTCCTTTCGATAACAAAGTCCAAACGCCACTATTTCATGGTCACTATTCCCTAAGCCTCCAGTTACCTTTATCTATAATGCGCAACACTGTTAGATATTACCAGATCCAACAGAGCTCCTTTTCTATAGAACCTCACCCACCTGTGAGAGAAATATTGCCAGCAAATTCAGGAACTCTCGCTCTTTTCTGTGTTGGCAGTTCCACTACACCAATCATGTCAGGGTAATTAAAGTCCCCCATATGAGTACACTACACCAATCAATGTCAGGGTATTAAGTCCCCCAAATAGTACACTATACCAATCAATGTCAGGTAATTAAAGGCTCACCATAATGAGCACAACACTACACCAATCAATGTCAGGGTAATAAAGCCCCATAATGAGTACACTACACCAATCAATGTCAGGGTAATTAAAGTCCTCCATAAGGAGCACACTACACCAAAATGTCAGGGTAATTAAAGTCCACCCATAATGAGCACACCACCAATCAATGTCAGGTAATTAAAGTCCCCCATAATGAGCACCTCCACCAATCAATGTCAGGGTAATTAAAGTCCCCATATAAGTGAAGTACACTCCATCAATCAATGTCAGGGTAATTAAAGTCCCCCATAATGAGTACACTCCACCATCAATGTCAGGGTAATTAAAGTTCCCCATAATGAGTACACTCCACCAATCAATGTCAGGGTAATTAAATCCCCATAATGAGTACACTCCAACCAATCATGTCAGGATATTAAAGTCCCCCATAATGAGTACACCCACCATCAATGTAGGGTAATTAAAGTCCCCCATATAGTACACTCACACCAATCAACTGTCGGAATTGAAGTCCCCTAAATGAGCACTTTCCACCAATCAATGTCAGGGTAATTAAAGCCCCCATAATGAGTACACTGACACCAATCAATTCAGGGTATTAGTCCCCCATAATGAGCACACACTACCCAATCAATGTCAGGTAATTAAAGTGCCCCATAATGGTTACACTCACCAATCAATGTCAGGGTATTAAAGTCCTCATAAGGAGCCACTACACCAATCAATGTCAGGTAATTAAAGTCCCCAATGAGCACACTCCACATCAATGTCAGGGTAATTAAAGTCTCTCCATAATGAGCTCACCTCCACCAATCAATGTCAGGGTAATTAAAGTCCCCATAATGAGTAAACTCCATCAATCAATGTCAGGGTAATTAAAGTCTCCCCCATAATGAGTACCACTCACCACCAATCAATGTCAGGGTAATTAAAGTTCCCCATAATGAGTACACTCCACCAATCAATGTCAGGGTAATTAAAGTCCCATATAAGTACACTCCACCATCAATATGTCAGGATAATTAAAGTCCCCCATAATGAGTACACTCCACCAATCAATGTCAGGGTAATTAAAGTCCCCATAATGAATACCACACCAATCAATGTCAGGGTAATTGAGTCCCCTATATGAGCACTTTTCACCAATCAATGTCAGGGTAATTAAAGTCCCCCATAATGAGTACACTACACAATCAATGTCAGGGTAATTAAAGTCCCCCATAATGAGCACACTACACCAATCAATGTCAGGGTAATTAAAGTGCCCCATAATGAGTACACTCCACCAATCAATGTCAGGGTAATTAAAGTCCTTATAATGAGTACACTCCACCAATCAATGTCAGGGTAATTAAAGTCCCCCATAATGAGTACACTCCACCAATCATGTCAGGGTAATTAAAGTCCCCCATAATGAGTACACTCCACCAATCATATCAGGGTAATTAAAGTGCCCATAATGAGTACACTCCACCATCAATGTCAGGGTAATTAAGTGCCCCATAATGAGTACACTACACCAATCAATGTCAGGGTAATTAAAGTCCCCATAATGAGTACACTCCACCAATCAATGTCAGGGTAATAAAGGGCCCATAATGAGTACACCCAATCAATGTCAGGGTAATTAAATCCCCCATAATGAGTACACTACACCAATCATGTCAGGGTATTAAAGTCCCCATAATGAGTACACTCCACCAATCAATGTCAGGGTAATTAAAGTCCCCCATAATGAGTACACTACACCAATCAATGTCAGGGTAATTAAAGTCCCCATAATGAGTACACTCCACCATCAATGTCAGGGTAATAAAGGGCCCCATAATGAGTACACCACCATCATGTCAGGTAATTAAAGTCCCCATAATGAGTACATTACACCAATCAATGTCAGGGTAATTAAAGTCCCCCATAATGAGTACACTACACCAATCAATGTCAAGGTAATTAAAGTCCCCCATAATGATACACTACACCAATCAAGTCAGGGTAATTAAGTAGTCCCCATAATGAGTACACACTACACAAATCAATGTCAGTGTAATTTGGATGATGGATTCCGTGTCACAAGTCCTTCCGTGTGTTCCTATTATTCCCAATTTAGAAGCATATCATAATAATTGGGTGGTCCACACTTAATCTTTTAACAAAAAAGGTTTATTAATGAGGAGAAATAAAATATCCAATGATACTACTAAAAGACATATAAAGCAGTAAATACACTTTGATAAAAACAAAAACAAATTGTAAAATAATAAAACAATGATATTACTTTAAAATAGCCATAGGGTATCATGCGCAAGGATATAATATATATATATATAAGTTAAGATCAACGCGTTTCGCCACTTTGGCTTTCTTAGGATCAAAAAATCTCTGATATATAATAAGGGGTTGTTTCCCTTTAAAGACTAAAATTCCCGGGCTGACAACCGGAGTGACGTCATGCGTTCCATCTGTGGAACACATGACTCGAAAAGGGTCTTTAATTAGGATGCTGGTAGATGGAGGGTCTCTCTGCTGTCTAGTATGATTCATAGTCGTGGATCAGCTTTTCTTTCATCCATGTCATAATTTACTTGCGGCCTATGCGTTCCACTGCTGGACCTTTAGGCAGCATGGAAAGACCATTTTTTCCAATTTCATTATTGTAAAAAACAAAAAGCATAGACTTAGATAAAGCCTATTTGTGAATTGACTCTCTGAGCACTATTCACAAATATTATAGTAAGCTTACTGACAGCTTACTAATTTGTACTGCACTGCAAATGAATGGAGATAGCAGTGCAGTAACTGTACTAGACCACCAAAGCGGTGACTTGGAAGACCCCAGTAAAGGAGGAAGTCCTCTGATATCAACGGGTCTCCCTTTTTTTTTATAAGCACTAAAGTGCTGCAGAGCGTATTGTGTGCGATCTGTGACACTTTGGTCCTTTTAAGAGAAGATTTTCCCCCGTACGGTCTGCATCCTAAGGTTTAATGTCAAACTCAATGCAATATATCACACCTAATTTATTGTGCTATATTTCTTCCCACTACTTCCCACTATTTGAAGAACCTAAACATTATGGAACAGAGGATCATCCACAACTTTAACTGAAGAGGAGATTATGCAGCCAAATATGAAATCTTTGGAAATTAATACTCGAAGAAAATTATGACTTTAAACCGACATTATGGGTTAATAACACCATGGGGACCACCAGACAAAACATTTAGAACAGGCGATTTTTATTATTGTGTTAGTGACCTTCTTACTTTATAGCTAAACATTTAAATTTTATGAACAACATATTATACTAAGTATTTTATATCAAGTTTTTTTAAAACAAAAAAATATTACTGGTATTATACATATACTGTAGTTCTGGTTGGTACGGGGATACTTATAATATTGAGAATTACTGGTATTAATACATTACTGTAGTTCTGGTTGGTAAGGGGATCTATATAATATGATATCCTGATATTAATACATATACTGTAGTCTTGTTGGTACAGGATACTTAATAATATTGAGAATACTGGTATTAAGACATATACTGTAGTTCTGGGTGGTACGGGGATACTATATAATATTGAGAATTACTGGTATTAATACATATACTGTAGTTTCTGGTTGGTACGGGGATACTATATAATATTGAGAATTATGGTATTAATACATTACTGTAGTTCTGGTTGGTACAGGGATACTATATAATATTGAGAATACTGGTATTACTACATATACTGTAGTTCTGGTTGGTACAGGATACTATAATAATATTGAGAATTACTGTTATTAATACATACTGTAGTTCTGGTTGTACAGGGATACTATATAATATTGAGAATTACTGGTATTAATACATATGCTGGTATTTCTGGTTGGTACGGGGATACTATATAATATTTAGAATTACTGGTATTAATACATATACGTAGATCTGGTTGGTACAGATATACTAATAATATTGAGAATTACTGGTATTAATACATATACTGTAGTTCTGGTAGGTACAGGGATACTATATATATATTGAGAATTACTGGTATTACTACATATACTGTAGTTTCTGGTTGGTACAGGGATACTATATAATTTGAGAATTACTGGTATTAATCATGTACTGTAGTTCTGGTTAGTAGATGGATAACATATAATATTGAAAATTACTTTACTGGATATATGATCCAGGACACTATCCGATTGCCTTTTCGAAGTAAGGAAGATTTTTTTCCCTTTTATTTTTTATATTAGATTTTATTTTTAATGTTATACTTTTACTTCTATAAGCATTCTGTGCCCGAATTTGCCTTCAATCAGTTTTTAAAAATTTATAATAGAACCTTCCAGTAAATTTCTATTTCTTTAGCACAGGGTGATAACAGGATTTTCTTTAGATATCTCTGGATATTTGGGTGAAAATTAAAAAACCAAACAATTTGGATTTTGGTAAATGTAATTTTCTTGTGGAAAATGAAAGTTACACAGAAAAGTCTTACTGTTTCTAAAAGCTCTGGTTTCTTCTGAATACAAAGATAACAGACAAATGTTAGTACCACTTTTTCAGTCCAGGATGCCCCAAACTAAATTTTTTAGGGGACTAAATCTTAAATCCTAATGTGAAAGATTTTCTCCCCATATCACCCCGTAGAGTATAAGATCTTCTCTAGTAAATGCATTTTAGTAGTGTAAGTAAGGGCAATTACGGAGGGGATGAGGAAACTATTTTAAAGAAGTGAGTAATTTGGTGGAATGGGAAAGACAATAGATTGGAACTTAATGTTTTAAAGACAAAGAATTAATTATTGATTTTTTTAGAAAATATTAATTCGAATCATGCTCCTCTTTTTATTCAATTGTCAGGTGGAGGTAGTTAAGCATTTAAGTATTTGGGGCTGGTTATAATGGGATTTATCATGGTCCAACATATAGAACCCAAGTATCGAAGGATAGACAACGCTTTACTTTCTGAGACAACTTATGAAAATAGAATTGAATCAATATGTTTGTAAAATGTTATTTTATCAAGTGTATACATTTGTGGTTTGGGAATTGTCATTTTAAGAAAGGGGAATGATGGGGAAGGTAATTAAGCTGCAGAGAGGTGTATTGGGGTTTCTTTACCTTCTCTACATACACTTTGATAACCGGGCAAGGAAAGAGGGCAAAAGATATAAGGATATTAACCACCCAAGTAATGAATTATTTGTGCTGCTACAGTCAGGGAAGAAGGTATTGTAGCATTTCTGTAAAGCAAAGAGTTTAGGAGAAGCTTCTTCCCTCAGGTATAAGAATGTTAAATCAAAGTGGGTTGGAGGGATGAATTTAGGTGTAATGAGTTTTATGGATGTTCTTATAGGGTATGTTTTATATGTTATGTGTTATCTGGAGCAGTAGGGAGAACATTTCACTGCTGTTGTTTCTGTAATGACGTATGTGACAATAAAGTATATTATAATTGATTCTGTAACTAACAGACCTCCATGTTGTTGCCAGTGCAACATATGGCAATTTCACTGACATAACTTTTTATGTGTACCCATATATATCTTGTTTGGGATAGAGGTAGCTTTGCTATTAGCAAATAAAATACATGATTTACAGGTTCCTGCCCAGAGATTTATTTTCATGTTTAGTAAAAGTTAATATTCGATTTCTTACTCCATGCAACCTAACATAATACACTACTGCAAAGGTCTTTTTTTGTGAAAAACAAGGAATATATCTTGTTAGGGACAGGAAGAATTCGATATATTTACCTAAAAACTGCACTGAAATCTGTGTTAATTCTGTGTTCTGTGTTTGAGGGAGGATGAACCTTAAAATGATTGACTATCAGTACCCACGGTAATTTAATACATAATCACCCGCAGCCATAGCAAAGGGAGAGTAAGACACAGCTTTTTGTATCTTTGTGAATGTGCTTTGGTCTATTGGGCAATGTTATCTGGAGAGTTTAGTTTCCCTTTAATGTGCATTTACAAAATCATTAATAACCAGCAGTACATTTGTGTGTCAGTCACAGATATAGTTTTTGGACCTTTCATATGTTACAGTAATTAGATCACATTTGTACTTAGATTTTTTTTCATAACAGCAACAAATAATAATAATGTTCTGTACTATGCTTGACAAGGAATTTCAATTCAATTAATGTTTGTATTTCTGTATAATATTCTAGACTGGTTCTTTTACCTGTGACAAATGTAAATTGGTGAAAGGAAGAACTAAACAATAAGTAAAGTCCTGTTGTCATGATGTGTCCCTGTTCAGAAGGAGAGATCAGCAATTTTACAGGTATGCTTGTGAAGGTTCTCATTCATCCAGGTCATGGTATATCTGTTGTATTCAATTAGATCAACTGGACTTGAAATGTAGTTCTTGAAGACGTTCGCTAGTCATCCGACTGGAACTCTCAATTCGAATGACTTGTACAAGAATCTGGCAATTATGTACCCTGGAAAATCCCAATTGCATATCACAGCCAGTGTTAAGGGTGTGATTGGATAGTGGCTAAGAGGTGTTTTAGACGCCCAGAGTAAGGTGTTAAACAGCATTGTACATGGCAGCAGTTGGTGTCAAACCCCCCCCCACCTCTATTTAGGCTTGGTTTCTTGACTGGTTCAAGAGAGGTGTAAGGAGGCCATTTATGTGAAATAAAGAAACCAAGCCTAAATAGAGGTGGGGAGGTTCGACACCAACTGTCTCCATGTACAATGCTGTTTTGACACCTTACTCTGGGCGTTCCTATAACACCTCTTAGCCACTAATCCATCACGCCTTAACACTGGCTGTGATATGCTAATTGGGATTTTCCAGGGTCATAATTGCCACAGATTCTTGTACAAGTCATTCTGAATGGAGAAAGCCAGTCGGATGACTAGCGAAACGTCTTCAAGAACTACATTTCAAGTCCAGTTGATCTAATTGAATACAACAGATAAATGTTACAGGTAATATGAAATGATGTTAGAAAGTTATTGAAAGGGGAAAATAATCAAAAGTAATTTATCTCATTACTGTGTGATACATTCCCTATTTGTAATGCATTGCAATCTGTGTGTGTTAGAGATGGATTACATACTGTTTTATATAGCGAATTACACGATTGGATCTGCTACATGTTAAACCAAACATGGCCTGGTGCTGTAAATGTTCATTTGGATCTGTTTGATCTGATATGTTCATACATGTCTCTGTGAAAGATGTGAGTCATGTGATATGTTAAATTCCTTTGAATAAAAAGTTTTTAATAGTGCTGCTAATTTGTGAATGGAAAAGTATATTTGTGCAGCATCAACCACAGAACAATCAGTGCTGGACCAGAGACTGTGCTGTATGTAATGTTCATTTTGACCATGATTGGTGAGTGTAAATCAATGTATTTTACACATTGGTAAAACCACATATAATCATATTATAATCTATACTCAATTTATGGAAAATTGGTGTTACCTGTTAATTTGATACAACATGTTTCCTTGCAATTACATATACTGTATACCTACAATATTATGTAAATACAGGGTGCAGCTCCAATCAGGTGGATACACTAGAAAGTGGCAATTCAAATTTAAAAACATTCATTCGGCCATCACACAATTTCCTACATAGTTTTGATCTGATTCTGTTTCTGCCTCTGCCTCTCTGCCATCCCATCTTATAGTTCCAGTCACTGTAGGCAACTTGTATTTTACCAGTCACTGTGGGCAAGTTATATGTACCAGTCATGTGGGCAACTTATATGTACCAGTCATTGTGGGCAATATTATATTTACTATACGAGTCACTGTGGTCAATGTATATGTATCTGTCACTGCCGGAGCAATTTATATGTATCAGTCATTGTGGGCAACTTATATATACCAGTCATTGTGGGCAAATGATATTTACTATACAGTCACTGTGGGCAATTTAGTTTCTAGTCTTGCGGTCTATAATGTAAGTATTGCAGGAAGATACACTAAGCAGATCTATGCTTGCAAACCTACAAATTATTAATACTGAAAACAAAACATGTTTTTGAGCTCATGCATTATTTTCACTGAAAAAGAATGCATGAGCGTTCAAAACATGTTTTCAGCAGTAATAAATTGTAGTTTGCAAGCATAGATCTGCTTAGTGTATCTTCCTGCAATACTCACTTTAGATTTCTAGAAGCGGCCATGCTGCAGGATTGGATGCAGCAAAGTATAAGCTGTGGGGCTACTTCTATCTAATTTCAGTCATTGTGGTCAACTTATGTACCAGTCATTGTGGGCTACTTATATGTACCAGTCATTGTGGCTACTTATTTGTATCCGTTTACTGTGGGAAACTAATACTGTATGTATCAGTCACTGTGGCCACCTAAATACCAGTAATTAGGGCAACTTATATGTATCAGTCTCTGTGGGCAGTTTTATATATAGCAGTCATGTGGGCAACTTATATATTTCAGTCACTGTGGGCAACTAATACTGTATGTATCAGTCACTGTGGACCACTTATATGGACCAGTCATTGGTGCAACTTACATGTATTTCTCACTGTGGTAATGTACTGGTATGTGCCATGGATGGAGAGAGGATTTTTTGTGCTTGGCAGATGACAGTGACAAATGATACTTGTTTAATGTAAAATCTGACTTGTGTCTATGGCTCTATTTGTCTTAATCCAACTCTACCATGTGGAGTTAGTTGGTGGTTCTTGCATATGGCATACCATTGATTCAGGACCATTCAATGTAAATAGTATAGTATTTGAGGTTGAATAAAGACATGTGTCCATCCAGTCCACACCCATCTAGCAATATCCTCATTTCCTGCCTAACTGTTGATCCAGAGGAAGGCAAAAAAAACCCCCACAAATTTATGAATGGGAAAAAATTCCTCCTGACTCCCTGGATCAACTCTACTTTAGTATCAATACTAGTATACTTGCAAAATTCCTTGTTTGCAGAAACTCATCCAGCTTTTATTAAACTGACCAATGAACCTGCCATAACCGTCCACTGGAAGACATTCCATAGCTTTACGTTCTCACAGTGAAAAAACCCTTTCCCAACTCTACTTTATGTATCAATACTAGTAACTTGTAACATTCTTGTTTGAAAACTCATCCAGCTTTTATTAAACTGACCAATGAACCTGCCATAACAACGTCCACTGGAAGACCGTTCCATAGCTTTACCGTTCTCACAGTGACAAACACCTTTCCCAACTCTACTTTTGTATCAATCCCAGTAAACTTTAACATTCCTTGTTTTAGAAAACCCATCCAGCTTTTATTAAACTGACCAATGAACCTGCCATAACAACGTCCACTGGAAGACAGTTCCATAGCTTTACCGTTCTCACAGTGACAAACCCTTTCCAACTCTACTTTATGCTATCAATACCAGTAACTTGTAACATTCCTTGTTTGTAGAAACTCATCCAGCTTTTTTTAAACTGACCAATGAACCTGCCATAACAACGTCCACTGGAAGACAGTTTCCATAGCTTCTCGTTTCACAGTGAAAAACCATTTCTGAACTTGAAGACTAACCTTCTTTTCTTAAAGGGCATGTCCACTCTTTTTAAAAACTTTTGCCACCATGATGGTGGCAAAAGTTTTAAAGCTACATAACTGCCAGCCACAGAGGGAATGGGAAGGAGGGAGAGAGAGGAGGGAAAGGGCTCTACTGAGCATGCCTCATAACTTGATGAGGTTAGCCAAGCTACCAGGAACAGGATGAGGCACTGACATCTCCTACCCAGCAGTTTCCTGAACTTTGGAGAGGCAGAACGGAGAACCACAAGGAGCAGGATGTAAGGTAAGGATTTATTTTTTTGTACAGTGGGGCCAGTATTGGTAAGATTTAGTTTGGGGGATGGACATGCCTTTAAAGTCTTAAGGGATGTCACAGTGTCCTCAGACATGTTATTGGTGAACAATGCCCAGACAGTTTATGTATGCCCGTTAATGTATTTATACACAGTAAACTATCCCTGCAAGCGCCTTTCTCCAGCGTACATAATTGTAACTTTTCCAGTCTCTCTTCATATTCAAGCTCCCCAATCCCTTATTAATTTAGTTGCCCTTCTCTGAACCTTTCCATTTCAAAGAGTCCTTTTTGTACACGGATTCCAAAATTGCACTGCATATCCAAATGAGGCCTTACCAATGCTTTGTAAAGAGGGAGAATTACATTTTCCTGGTGGGTGGGCTATATTTTGAGATGAAAATGCAATAAACGTATTTTTCGATTTTGTGACCATACAAGTGTTTTGTGCCTCTTGTGTGTGGGGACTTGCATTTTTCTGTCGTTTTTGCGTATGGTAGTCTGCTATTTTTTACTCAGAAGAACAGGCTTTAAGAAGCAATAATATTTTATTTACATTTTTACAAATTTTACCAAAAATCCAATAAAATTTCCAGAAACGTTCTTTTACCTTCTGTAAAATCAGTTCTAAACAAATTTAGAGAAATTCTGGGCAATTTTGCTGGCACGGAAATGGTAAATAGGTAACACATCCTGGCTAATTATCAGTATTTACTAGCAGAGTACCCTGTTGCCCGTTTTTTCTTAAGTTCCAGTTCGAACCTGCATCCAAATTCAACAGACCTGCACCCACAGCTTTCCAACCAAACCCAGGGGCACTTTTATGATTTCTGCTGCCTGAGCCACAAACTTTTGAATGCCTCCCTTGTTATTTCCAGGATTCGGCGAAGCTGCTGTGTTAAAGTGGTGACTCTTTACAGCAGGGCCCTAACAAACCCAACTAGTCTAACCTTCCCTAACAACACTAACTAAAGTATGCTTGTGTAGGTTCTCATTCATCCAGGTCATGGTATTCTGTTGTATTCAATTAGATCAACTGGACTTGAAGTTTAGTTCTTGAAGACGTTTCGCTAGTCATCCGACTTGCTTTCTCAATTCAGAATGACTTGTACATGAATCTGTGGCAGTTATGTACCCTGGAAAATCCCAATGAGCATATCACGCCAGGTGTTAAGGGCGTGATTGGATAGTGGCTAAGAGGTGTTATAGGAACGCCCAGAGTAAGGTGTTAAAACAGCATTGTACATGGCAGACAGTGGTGCGAACCCCCCCACCTCTATTTAGGATTGGTTTCTTTATTTTCACATAAATGGCCTCCTTAACACCTCTCTTGAACCAGTCACGTTCCTTTGACATATGTTAACATTACAATCTTCAACAGTATGTCCTTTATCCAAGATGCAGATACACGGCTGAGTCCTACCCGAGGAATTGGCTCTTCTGTGCTGGGCCATACGTTGATGCAGTTGCTGTTTGGTCTCCCCACATACAATCAGAGCATTCTTCACTGCACTACACTGCGTATATTATATCACTCTTCACTCTCTCCACTGCACTGTGTATATGATATCACTCTTCTCTTCACTGCACTGCGTAATGATGTCGCTCTTCACTGCACTGCGTATATGATGTCACTCTTCACTGCACTGCACAATAGATGTCGCTTTTCTTGTGTTTGGGTATTGGTCTTTCGGATGTACCAATTGCTGCCTCAGTGTGTTGTTCGGTTTAATGCAGACAGGATACGGTGTTTATTGAAATTCTCGTTAATTTCTCGGAGACCCCTGCTACATATGGGATGACCATGTTCTTCCTGTGTTGCTTTTCCCTTCACTGTTGGTATTCGTGTCTTTTCTTTCCTTCTACTTCTTTTGACAAAGCCAGTCTGGATATCCACAAGTTTTAAGGGCTCCTCTGAGATGTTTCATTTCTTTAGCCTTCGCCTCTGTGCTAGTGGGATGTTCTCGCTCTGTGCTAGTGGGGATGTTCTCAGCTCTGTGTTATGGGGATGTTCTCATCTCTGTGCTAGTGGGATTTCTCAGCTCGTGCTAGTGGGGATGTCTCAGCTCTGTGCTAGTGGGATGTTTCTCAGCTCTGTGCTAGTGGGGAGGTTTCTCAGCTCTGTGCTAGTGGGGATGTTCTCAGCTCTGGGGCTAGTGGGGATGTTCTCAGCTCTGTGCTAGTGGGGATGTTCTCACTCTGTGCTATGGGGATTTTCTCATCTGCTTAGTGGGATGTCTCACTTGGTAGTGGGATGTCTCAGCTCTGCGTTAGTGGGGATGTTCTCGCTCTGTGCTAGTGGGGATGTTCTCAGCTCTGTGTTAGTGGGGATGTTCTCCGCTCTGTGTTAGTGGGGATGTTCTCAGCTCGTGTGCTAGTGGGGATGTTCTCAGCTCTGCGTTAGTGGGGATGTTCTCAGCTCTGTGTTAGTGGGGAGTTCTCAGCTCTGTGTAGTGGGATGTTTCTCGCTCGGTGCTATGTGGATGTTCTCGCTCTGGTGCTAGTGGGTGTTCTCAGCTCTGTGCTAGTGGGGATGTTCTCAGCTCTGTGTGCTAGTGGGGATGTTCTCAGTCTCTGTGTAGTGGGATGTTCTCAGCTCTGCTAGTGGGGATGTTCTCATCTCTGTCTAGTGGGGATGTTCTCAGCTCTGTGCTAGTGGGGATGTTCTCAGCTCTGCGTGTGGGGATTTTTCTCAGTTGCGTTGTGGGGATGTTCTCAGCTCTGTCTAGTGGAGATGTTTCTCAGCTCTGTGCTAGTGGGGATGTTCTCAGCTCTGTGCTAGTGGGATGTTTCTCAGCTCTGTGCTAGTGGGATGTTCTCAGCTCTGTGCTAGTGGGGATTGTTCTCATCTGTGCTAGTGGGGTGTTCTCAGCTCTCTGTGCTAGTGGGGATGTTCTCAGCTCTGTTTTAGTGGGGATTTTCTCAGCTCTGTGTTAGTGGGGATGTTCTCAGCCTCTGTGCTAGTGGGGATGTTCTCGGCTCTGTGTTATGTGGATGTGTTCTCGGCTCTGTGTAGTGGGGATGTTCTCGGCTCTGTGTTAGTGGGGATGTTCTCAGCTCTGTGCTATTGGGGATGTTCTCAGCTCTGTGCTAGTGGGGATGTTCTCGGCTCTGTGCTAGTGGGAGTGTTCTCAGCCTCTGTGCTAGTGGGGATGTTCTCAGCTCTGTGCTAGTGGGGATGTTCTCAGCTCTGTGTAGTGGGGATGTTCTCAGCTCTGTGCTAGTGGGGATGTTCTCAGCTCTTTTGGCTAGTGGGGATGTTCTCAGCTCTGTGCTAGTGGGATGTTTCTCAGCTCTGTGTAGTGGGGATGTTTCGCTCTGTGTAGTGGGGATGTTCTCAGCTCTGTGCTAGTGGGGATGTTTCTCAGCTCGTGCGTGGGATTGTCAGCTCTGGGGTGCTAGTGGGATGTTCTCAGCTCTGTGTTAGTGGGGATGTTCCAGCTCTGTGTTAGTGGGGATGTTTCTCAGCTCTGTTGTTAGTGGGGATGTTCTCCAGCTCTGTGCTAGTGGGGATGTTCTCAGCTCTGTGTTTAGTGGGGATTTCTCGCTCTGTGTTAGTGGGGATGTTTCGGCTCGGCTCGTTTAGTGGGGATGTTCTCGCTCTGTGCGTGGGAGGTTCTCCAATCTGTGCTAGTGGGGATGTTCTCGCTCTGTGCTAGTGGGGATGTTCTCAGCTCTCTGTGCTAGTGGGGATGTTCTCAGCTCTGTGTTAGTGGGGATGTTCTCGCTGTCTGTTTATTGGGGATGTTCTCGGCTCTGTGTTAGTGGGATGTTCTCGGCTCTGTGCTATGTGGGGATGTCTCGTCTTTCGGG
>JAACNH010000202.1:189634-237525 GCA_019447015.1 Hymenochirus boettgeri
AAGCAGAATGTCAAGGGATAAGTGTCTCATCAGGTAAAGGTACTGAACAGAAGTCATAGAGTATACCGTATACTGGAGTATAAACTGGGATAATGTATTATCAGGTAAAGGTACTGAACAGAAGTCATAGAGTGTACCGTATATACTGGAGTTATAAACTGGGATAAGTATTATCAGGTAAAGGTACCGAACAGAAGTCATAGAGGTACCGTAATATACTGGAGTATAAACTGGGATAATGTATTATCAGGTAAAGGTACTGAACAGAAGTCATAAGTGTTACCGTAGTACTGGAGTATAAACTGGATAATGTATTATCAGGTAAAGGTTAGAACAGAAGTCATAGAGTATACCGTATATACTGGAGTATAAACTGGGATAATGTATTATCAGGTAAAGGTACTGAACAGCGTCATAGAGTGTACCGTAATATACTGGAGTATAAAACTGGATAATGTATTATCAGGTAAAGGTACTGAACAGAAGTCATAGAGTACCGTATATCTGGAGTATAACTGCTGGGATAATGTATTATCAGGTAAAGGGGATACTGAACAGAAGTCATAGAGTGTACCGTATACTGGAGATAAAACTGGGATAATGTATATCAGGTAAAGGTACTGAACAGAAGTCATAGAGTATACCGTAATACTGGAGTAAAACTGGGATAATGTTATCAGGTAAATGTACTGAAACAGAAGTCATAGAGGGACCGTATATACTGGAGTATAAACGGGATAATGATTATCAGGTAAGGGTACTGAACAGAAGTCATAGGTTGTACCGTATATACTGGAGTATAAACTGGGATAATGTATCAGGTAAAGGTACTGAACAGAAGTCATAGAGTATACCGTATATACTGGGAGTTAAAACTGGGATAATGTATTATCAGGTAAAGGTTACGAACAGAAGTCATAGAGTACCGTATAACTGGAGTAAAAACTGGGATAATGTATTATCAGGTAAAGGTACTGAAGAGAAGTCATAGAGGGTACCGTATATACTGGAGTATAAACTGGGGAATGTTTATACAGTAAGGTACCGAACAGAAGTCATAGAGTATCCCGTATATACTGAGTTAGTATAAACTGGGATAATGTATTATAGGTAAAGGTACTGAACAGAAGTCATAGAGTGTACCGATATACTGGAGTATAAATGGGATAATGTTATACAGTAAAGGTACCGAACAGAAGTATAGAGTATACCGTAATACTGGAGTATAAACTGGGATAAGTTATCAGGTAAAGTACTGAACAGAAGTCATAGGTATACCGTTATACTGGAGTATAACCGGGTATTAATGTATTATCAGGTAAAGGTACTGAACAGAAGTCATAGAGTGTACCGTATTACGGAGTAGTATTGCTGCTTTTAACCTGGGAAAATTTGCCCAAAATTAAAAGTCTTTGTTAACCCAGCGCACGTTTCCATTTGATAATTTACGGTAAACAACACTATTTTATGGTCACTATTCCCTAAGCTAACCTTCATAGCTATAATACATATAGATTTATTGTATATAAAAACATACTATTACCTTCATATCTATAATACACTCCACAACATTATATACCATCAGATCCAACAGAGCTCCTTTTCTAGTAGGAACATCAACCAACTGTGAGAGAAAATGACCATACACAAACTCCTATATATATATCTCATGGATCGTCAGTTTAGGTTTCTCACCCTAGATCAGGTGCCAGGGGTGGCACTCCGAACACTTTCTGTGCGCACTCATGCACAGCAGAGTTTACTAGTGTTTGTTACCAGAAAGCCAGAGAGACACAGGCCAGTTTGCTCCCCCCTCCGTAATGCAGAGGTTGAGAAAATGTAGCTCTCTCTTCTTCTGCTCATTCCAGCACAAAGAAGGGGAGAGGGGGTGCAGTAGGTGACAATCTGCTGCACATGAGCTCTCTGTCCTTCTCTGTCCTGTGGCTGCCACAGCATGCTAAGGAGGTGAGGAATGTCAAATCACTCTGTTTCATGTACTGCTGTATCTATATGCTCTGCATAGTTTAAAGGGGACTGGATGTGTTCTTACTGCCTGGTTAAATTAAAGTGTTGGCACTTTTCCATAAATAAGTAGGTTTATGGTTGCAGTTTGGGCACTTGCAGGGCTGTTTTGACACCTTACTCTGGGCGTTCCTATAACACCTCTTAGCCACTATCCGATCACGCCCTTAACACCTGGCTGTGATATGCTAATTGGGATTTTCCAGGGTACATAATTGCCACAGATTCTTGTACAAGTCATTCTGAATTGAGAAAGCCAGTCGGATGACTAGCGAAACGTCTTCAAGAACTACATTTCAAGTCCAGTTGATCTAATTGAATACAACAGATTATTAAACCGTGACTGGTGGATGAATATTACGAATACCGGACCGGGATGGATGAATATTAAGATATCCGTGAACCGGATGGATGATATTACAGATATCTCGTGACTGGTGATGATATTCAGAGAATACCGTGACCTGATGGAATGCAATATTAAGATCCAGTGGACCGATGGATTGAATATTACAGATATACCGTGACTGGATTAATGAATATAAATGATATACCGTGACACCTGGATAAATGAATATTACAGATATACCGTGACCTGGATGGATGAATATTACAGATATACGAACCTGGATGGATGAATATTACAGATTACAGTTGACCTGGATGGATGAATATTACAGATATACGTGACCTGGATTAATGAATATTACAGAATATACCGTGACCCTGGATAAATGAATATTACAGATATACCGTGACCTGGATGGATGAATATTACAGTATACCGTGACCTGGATGGATGATATTACGATATACCATGACCTGGATAGATGAATATTCAGATATACCATGACGATGAGATTTTACAGATATACCGTGCTGGGGATGATATTACAGATATACCGTGACCTGGATGAATGAATATTACAGGATATACCGTGACCTGCTGACTGGAATGAATATTACAGATATACGTGACCTGGATGAATGAATATTACAGTATACCATGACCTGGATGGATGAATATTACAGATATACCATGACCTGGATAGATGGATGAATATTTACGATATACCATGACTGGGTGATTGTGAATATTACAAGATAATTACCAGTGAACCTGGAGAATGAATTTACAGATATACCGTGACCTGGATGAATGAATATTACAGATATACCATGACCTGAAATAGATGAATATTACAGTATACCGTGACCTGAGATAAGAATATTACAGATCATACCAATGACACTTGAATGCAAATAATTATTACAGATATACCGTGATGGATGAATGGAATATTACAGATATACCGATGACCTTGATGAATGAATATAAGATTACTATGTGATGAATATTACGAATATACCGTGACCTGGATGACTATGCGAATATTACAGATATACCATGACCGGATGGATGAATATTACAGATATACCATGACCTGGGATGAATATTACAGATATACCATGACCTTGGATGATGAATATTACAGATATACCTGACCTGGATGAATGATATTACAGATATACGTGACCTGGATGAATGAATATTACAGATATACATGACCTGGATGGATGATATTAAGATATACCGGACCTGGAGGATGAATATTACAGATATACCGGACCTGGATGAATGAATATATTTACCGTGACACTGGACCATGATGAATATTAAGATATACCGTTGATGGATGAATGATATACAGATATACCATGACCTGATGAATGAATATACGATATACCGTGACCTGGATGAATGAATATTACAGATTACCGTGACCTGGATGAATGATATTACAGGATACCATGACCTGGATGGATGAATATTAAGATATACCAGGACCTGGATGGATGAATATTACAGATATACCATGACCTGGATGGATGAATATACAGATTTACCTGACCTGGATGAATGAATATTACAGATATAACGTGCCTGGATGAATGAATATTCAGATATACCATGACCTGGATGAATGAATATTACAGATATACTCTACCTGACCTGGATGGATGAATATTACAGATAATACCATGACCTGGATGAATGAATATTACAGATATACCATGACCTGGATGGATGAAATTAGATAGCAGACTGGATGAATGAATATTACAGATGACCATGACCTGGATGAATGAATATTACAGATATACCATGACTGGATGGTATGAATATTACAGATATACCATGACCTGGAAGATGAATATTACAGAATACTGACCTGATGAATGAAATTACAGATAACGTGACCTGGATGAATGAATATTACAGATATACCATGACCTGGATGAATGAATATTACAGATATCCATGACTGTATGACATGAATATTACAGATATACCTGACCTGGATGAAATAAATATACAGATATACCGTACCTGGATGAATGAATATTACAGATATACATGACCTGGATGAAGAATATACAGAATATTTACCATGACCTGGATGAATGAATATTACAGATATACCGTGGACTGGATGGATGAATATTACAGATATACAGACCTTGATGAATGAATATTACGAATATGATACCTGACCTGAGGATGAATTACAAGATATACCATGACCTGGATGAATGATATTACAGATATTACCATGCCTGGATGGATGAATATTACAGATATAATGACTGGATGAATGAATATTAAAGATACCATGACCTGGATGGTGAATATTACAGATAACCATGACCTGGATGAATGAATATTACAGATATACCATGACCTGGATGATGATATTACAGATATACCATGACCTGGGTGAGATGAATATTACAGATATACCATGACCTGGATGAATGAATATTACAGATATACCATGACCTGGATGAATTAATATTACAGATAGACCATGACCTGGATGAATGAATATACAGATATACATGACCTGGATGAATGAATATTACAGATATACCAGGACCTGGATGGTGAATATTACAGATATTACCATGACCTGGATGAATGAATATTACAGATTATTACCATGATCGGATGGGATGAATATTACAGATATACCATGACCTGGAGATGCATATAAAGATATACATGACCTGGATGAATGAATATTTAAGATAATACCATGACTGGATGAGATGAATATTACAGATAACCGTGACCTGGGATGGATGAATATTACAGATATACAGTGACCTGGGACGGATATGAATATTACAGATAGACCATGACCTGGATGAATGAATATTAAAGATATTCCATGACTGGATGAATGAATATTACAGATTATTCCTGACCTGGTGAATGATATACGATATACATGACTGATGATGATATACGATCATGACCTGGATGGTGTATTACAGATATACCTGAATGGATGAGATGAATATTACGAGATACCATGACTGGATGAATGAATATTACAGATATTCCATGACCTGGGATGAATGAATATTACAGATATTCCATGACCTGGGAATGCATATATTACAGATATAACCTGTGAGACAATGGATGATGAATATTACAGATATACGTGACCTGGATGGATGAATATTACAGGATTCCATGACCTGGATGAGAGAATATTACAGATATCCATGACCTGGATGAATGAATATTACAGATATTCCATGACCTGGATGAATGAATATTACAGATATTCCATGACCTGGATGAATGAGAACCTTCACAAGCATATTCTGAACGTATAGATAGAAAATCCATTTGGCCTCGCTCAGTAGCAATCTTGCCAGTCAATCCTAAGTTCTAAGATCACAATGGATTGTCTCTATCCCTTGGACTAGAAGGCAGTTAAGATTATTACCATTACATGCTTTACAGTGCCTAGCTATAGGGCTAGTGTCATCTCCATTCCTAATAGCCCTAATATGTTCCCGTATGCACGATTTGAACATATGAGCCGTACATCCAACATACTGCAAAAGATACTTTTTAACATATTCTGAAGTACAGTTAATATACTGACGAATAGTATACTCCTTTCCTGAAACACTACTTTTACAAGAAGTACCTGTGTTTTTGGTATTACATGTGACACACCTAGTGTGTCCAGATCTAAATGATACATTGTAAAGACACCATTTTGTGCCTTGGTTGTTTCTTTGTTGTCTATACACACTTGGTGAAAGGAAGTCTCTTAAAATGTGCAACCTCTTAGGTACATAATTAAATAACAAATTCAAGACTAGTTATAGGCCACTGAAACTGTGGCCTATAACTAGATATAGAACTGATATCAGCATGCTTATTCAATTTATATGTTCTGTCATTCTTACTATTATTCTTAATTCTATTAGTATTATCATTTTCATTCTTATTAACAGAATGTTGGAAACTCTCATGTTGTATATCTATTCTTTACAGCATTGAGACTTAATCTGTCTGGTCTTTGTATCCCTCATTGATTCCCCAAGCTTTATACAATGCTCTTTCCATATTAGGGGCATTATAGCCATGTTCTATAAACCAAGCACCCATATCATTTGCTTTCTCCAAAAAAATCATATTCGTCCTAACAAATGCGTCAAAGAAGTAAAAATTTGCTAAATGGAATCCCCCTAATACAGTGCCTAGGATGATTAGATCTTGCATGCAAAAGAGTATTCTTAGCATTAGGCTTACAACATATGGATGTATGAATCTGCAAATCTCTAATGGATATGTACAAATCTAAAAACAAAACACCTGATCTCCACCATAATCCCATGTTAAAGTTGTTAGATCATCAATATATCTCCTAAGTACTATTAACCTATCCAAAAGACAATTGGAGTGGGGATCGGACACAAAATGAGTCTCCTCCCACCATCCTATGTATAGATTAGCATATGTGGGGGCAAATTTTGCTCCCATAGCGGCTCTACATACCTGTGGGTAATACAGCTGATCAAACAAGAAATAATTCTGAGTAAGCAGGTAATGAATAGATAATAAAATAAAGACTTTCCATTCTATAGAGAGATATAGCGACCCAGATGATATTGGATGGCTTTCAAACCCCATTGATGAGGAATACATGAGTACAAAGATGTAACATCAATAGTAACCAAATCATAGAATGGAAGCCAAACAGTCTGATGTAATATCTGTAAACATGAGTGGTGTCCTTAATAAACAATTTAAGTTTCAGAATCAGGGGTTGTAGCAACACATCTATAAGAAAGGAAAGGCCCTTATTAAGGGACTCATGTATTCCTCATGAATCTATTCATTGCCTGCTTACTCAAAATTATTTCTTGTTTGATCAGCAGTATTACCTACAGGTATGTGGAGCCGCTATGGGGACAAAATTATGTTTATTCAATATTTTATCATGCTAAAGGTGTATTTGTGTTCTTTATTTACATGTAATATTTGTTGTGATCTATGTTAGAAATGAGTTAGACAATCGCAGTCTTATAATTTCAGTTAGCACCTAATATGTTAAAAAAAAATTAACATCACCCCCATTACATGTCTATACTTCCAGCAGCTGAAATCACTTAATCACATTTACAAACATGCTGCACTCCCTTAGATATCACACAGCAAATATGAGTGCTAAAAGCCTGCCTCCTAAATGGCCCAGGGTCATTGTTAACACAGCACTTGTCATTGGCTGGTTACAACCTCTCTCCTCCTCCTCTGCCAGTCAAACAAAAAATGTCTGTCACTAGGATACAGCCTACATAATCCAGCTGATCAAGGGTGAGTGGAATAGTGTTTTCTCGCATGCTAGCTTTGAGTGACAGAATTGTTACGCCCCCTTCACTGCATGATAATTGATAATTAAGACAGAGAGAGGCTCGTTATCAGGAAAAAAATGTATGGGGAGGGCTGCATACCTTACTCTTTTTAAAGCAATTTTTTTAAAAATGTATTGAGGCAATACAGTTGTCCTTTAAGGTGTGAAATTCTATGGTAATGTTGATACACTTGTAATATGCTGTATCTATTCATTTGCATCTCATTAATGTATTCATTTTTTGCTAGACTGTATTTCCTGCTACATTGTATCTCTTGCACAACATATTATTGGTGGGCGTGGATATAGGACTTACTTACCTATTTAAACTTGTGTGTAAAGTACAAAAGGGGGTCCAAACAGTACTTAGTGACTGCAGAAAAAAATGTTTCATTGCAACATTTTTCGGTCTTTCAAGAGTCCTTTGAGAAAGGACTCTTGAAAGTCTGAAACATGTCACAATAAACAGTATTTTCTGCAGTCACTAAGTACTGTTTGGACCCCCTTCCATTTTTACGTGTTGAGATTTAAATTAACTGTCTGGCTGGAGCAGTAGGAAGCTGTGGGGCCAGTTAATTTTACCTGATGTCACAGGTGCAACCAATTTGGTTGTTGTGTGTAAAGTATTGAGTTCCATAGAGCCATGCTTATGACTAAGGACCTGTTCGGTCTGAAAAGCGTCAAGCAGATCGCTATGTAATAAAATTTGTTTGTAGTGACATTGACTCCGATATTTATGGGCTCCGGTCAGTGCAATCATCCTGCTATATTGTACGGTTGAAGTTTCCAAAGCTCTGCATAGATTAGTGTCATCAGCAAAAACAGAGACCTTGCTCCTAAGACTCTCAGCCAATCACAGACACAGCTGCCATTCTGGCCCCCAGTTCTACTCCATTCCTGGAAGTAGCATTAGAGGCAGAGGGAACGAAGCTTGGTAAGTATGTTACTTGGGACTTTTCTTTTTATATAACTTTATTTTTAAAGACATTTTAACATATATATATAAATTTTCTACTTAGCTCTTGGAACTTTTTTTAACATTTAAACATGGCGCCTAGTGTTGGGAGGGGGGGTGTCCCACACTACAGCAAAATTATGAATTTTGGGTGAAGATACCCTTTAAGAAAAATGTCTTCAGATTAAATAAAGAATGGTGTATATAGACAAAAGGTACCAGTGTGGGCAAAAATGTTACACCATCCTATGCTAATGTTTTTGTAGCAAAATAGCCTAAATAATGACACGTTGAAAGAATATAATTATGTGCAATACATAGACATTATGTTTTTTCTATAGGATGGGGATGCCCAGACATAATTGGAAATGGGGACTAAACTTAATGAGCTAGACCCCATGTTAAATTATGATTATCATCTGGTGAGCTACTTGGATGTACTGGTAAGAACACCACAGATCTGTTTGTCAAGGAATGAGCCGGAAATAACTTGCTTCCAGTTTTCACCCAAGGAATGTAATAATAGGTCTTCCCTATAGCCAATTTATTAGTGGAAGGAGAATTGTCCAAGAAGACGAGAGCTGTAAACTAAGAATGAATGAAATAATAAATAAAAATCACTATTAGTGGTTATTACTTTAAAGGGCAACTAAAGCCACAGAACAACACTAAACAAGAAGGCAGAACACCTTGACATAAAAACAGTAATCTATGTCTTACCTCTCATTTTGATAGGGGCACTGGGAAATTTACCTAAATAACATATGGTTTGTGCTTTACTTCTCAGCATTCTAGTATCACACAGTTTGGTCAACGACCATTATGTTCTGCACATGCTCAGTCCTTAGCTATGGCAGAAACTTGTTACAGTTGGTCACACCCATTAATAATCTCTAGCCAATCCTTTTACAGCACAGATAAAGCAAGGAAGCATGTGACTGAGGTCAGGAGGTGTGGTCTGACACTGCACATACACAAAGATACTTCATCCATTTCTTAACAGGCTTTGATTTACTTTAACAGAGTTTACTAAAGTGGCATTTTATAGTTTATTGGTGTTTTTAGGGGGGTTGTTTTCAGATTCTGGAGTATAAAAAATTGGGTTTAGTTCTCCTTTAAGTCTCTGAAGGAAGATACAGAGAGGACCTTGGCTCAAAATAGAGACAATCTATTAAACAATAAGAAGGTGATATTACCTTTCATTTCTACCTGTTACACCATATTTACTGACATCTAGAACATTGCGAATTCTACTTGGGAAATATTACAGACAGAACCAGAAAATCCCCCCTTATTTTCATATAACAGATCTAAAAATCTTGGATCCAGACAGAAATACTGACACCAACTGTGAGAAAACAACTGTTCTTTGGAGAACTTTTTTCCGGATGAAGACTTGAAACCTTAATGAAGGTAAACCTGTTCTTAAGTATATTTCTTCTTCGATTACTGGACTGGTCAGTAATAAATGGACCTGTAACGTTTGGATTTTAATTCACAATTAATCACTTTGGAAATATTTTATATGGACACAATGATTCTTCTGACTGCAAAATAATGGACACGTACATTTAAAAAAATGTTTTTATTAAGAAATGATTTTAGTGCTTATATCAATATTTATTGATCTAAAGATGTTTATTATAACTTTTATTATTACTTTGTTGCATTTGTATATTAGCACATTCAATATTGTTGATTAGCCACTCCCCAAATGAGTAGTCATGGACGGTGTTAAGGTAATTAACACTACATAGGTTATTAGCACATCACCCGAGGAAAGTGTAAATCCCCTGAAACTTTGGGATTTTTGATGTTTGTGGTTCACAACATATATAAATATATATATATCCCTTATATAAATAAATTTATATTTTTACGGAGATTGCATTGAGTTTTTAGGAGCAACTAACTAGGTGGAGGTTCCCTCAACCTCGCCCCGATCCTCGACCTAGCCCGCTCCAAGGCCGAGCTATGGAAAGGCCTCCCCATCAATTTAATAGGGAGAATCAACTTAATAAAAATCGTCCTATTACCAAAAATCCTCTATACACTCCAACACAGTCTAATTTTCATTCGGAAGTCCTTTTTTACCAAATTACAGGGCCTACTATTTACCCTCCTCTGGGGCTCCGGAAGGTCCAGAGTGCGTCTCAAAACTCTACAGAGACCACAAAATAAAGCTGGACTAGCTATGCCAAATTTCCTGCTCTATTACCTTGCTGCCCAGCTGAAATACTACAAAACCTGGTGCACCCCGGGCCCCACTGACCCAAAAAATACCGATCTCATACCCCTATATGATGCTGAAACATTTCTACAAGCTTACCTTCCATCTCACCCCCTGGTCTTCTTAGACTCCCAAACAAACACCCTACCCGCCGGAGGTACCCCCCCTGCATAAACAACTGTTTAGGGTCTGGAAGTTGACCAACCACACCCTGAAACTCAATGGAACCCTTGAATATACCCCCATTTGGCATAACCCATCATACCCCTCCTTTGCCTCACTCCCTGCAGCTAAATTCTGGATCGCCAAGGGAGTCACCCTCTTCTCGCATCTCATACAAAACGACAAGCTGATCCCATTTCAAGAACTCAAAGATAAATATAATCTCCCCAACTCATCCTGGTTTCAATACCTACAGCTACGATACTGTCTCCTCTCGGACTTCCAGAGTGATACCATAAAACTACAAACCCATCCTATAATACATATACTTGGGTCTGGAGAGGAGAAATCCTCAATATCCAAATTATATGCATGTCTCCTGAATGCTACCCTGGAAGCAGACTCTACCAAAATACTCAACAAATGGGTTAAGCATATCCCCTCCTTAAACACAGAAGACTGGGAGGATCTGGCTGAGAGTCATACGCTGGTGTCCCCGTCTGCGCGGAACAAACTAATGCTGTTCTATATACTGCACCAAGCCTACCTCTCCCCACACAGACTCTCACACTTCTCTACCTCACACTCCCCTGACTGCCCCAAATGCCACCAAACCCCAGCGGACTTTTGGCATCTGCTGTGGAAATGCCCAAAGATAATCAGATTTTGGCACAAGGTCACGACCCATCTATCGTCCAAACTACCATACCCAGTACCTCTAGACCCTAAGCTATGCACACTAGGAATTATGGAAACCGAACCATGGAATAAATATGAACTGATATTTCTCCGGGAAACACTGTTTTATGCAAGACGTGCAATAATACTCTCCTGGATGGCCCCCACTGCCCCAAAACTCACAACCTGGAAGCATATGATCTCACAAATGATCCCACTCCTAAGAATCATTTATGTAAGTAGAGGATGCTCTACCAAATTTGATAGAATTTGGTCCCACTGGAACACTGACCCCTCCTCGATTACTAACTGAACAACTACCCTAAATCTCTACCTGGTCCCCCCAGGTCACCTCAATTTAAATCCCCGTACGTCACAGACTTGTGGAAACCCCCAACCCCCCCTCCCTGTTGTAATAAATTGAAATAATTCAGGTATCAGCTGACCCATAAGGGCAAATGTTATCACAAGTCTAAATACGAATGATATGACCGTATAACTCATGTCAGATAACTACTATATTATGTATTGTAACTGTTTTTCTTGTCCTGATGCCTTTATAAATAAAATAAGTTTAAAAAACTAGGTGGAGGTATATAGCATTATTACACATAGGAAAGGTCCATATGTATGTGTGTAATTAGCACTATTTAATTAAAATCACCATAAGAAATAACACTGTACAAAGTATAGTACTACTACCTACTGCTGAATTACAAAACAATTTATATACAATTAATAAACTAAACTTACTTTACTGGACACCCCTAAGTTTGAATGGAAAACTCCAAATGATAGGTTAAGACACACCTCCAGGATTTCTACAGGGTCTCCATGTAGACACTAAAAGGAAGTGGAATTTTACTAACTTCCAATGAGAGGTTCTGATCTTCCACTGTTAGCAAATCAAAACATTCTCTTAGGCACTGTCCATGAAAAGACAGAAAGTGTAAGGAAGTTCCTGTATTACACCCAATCATGTGCTGTTTGTAAAACATGTGACAGTCTTAGCCAATTAGAAAATTCTTCAGACTCTCACATTCACTCCCCCCTCCCCTCTCCATAGAAAGTAATGAGACAATCCAGTTTCTGTTTGCTAGACAGGAAGTGTCTGTTTATGATTAAATGACTTTGCATGTCTCTGAAATTACCCAGCATTCTTAGAGAAATGGGCAGTTTTTACCCCAATATTAATATATTAAACACAATGAGGCTGTCAGGTACATTTAGTTATAAGATGGCTCTACTTCATTTTATACCCTGTGGGGAGCTTTTAGCTCCTTTATCCAAACCTCTCCATAACTTGTCAAGCTAATCAGAACCCTTTGTTTCCTAACCCCATAGTGACTGTAAATCTGGAACTTGCTGTGGTAATTACCAATAAGTATGAGCCTAGCATGTTATTCTGGATCCTGTATAGGGTCTCAGGATGTCCAATGGAGCTGTTCAGATTGAATTGCACATTGTGGCAGGATTGCCTGGATCTGTGTTCAGATCTGCAGGTTAATGCCATTTTGTCTGGATACATATAATACATGTGTCCTAACTGAGCATCTGCTTTGTGTGAGAGCCCTGCCAGGACAGATGGCTGTTGATCACGGTAACAGAAGCTGCAGCCAGCAGCGCATGTGACAGACTGATCATGTGGTCCCATAGGGAACTGCATGATTGGCCGTGATTTACTAAATGACCCATTTGTCTGATACAGACGACCGAACTCGGTCGCGTCTGGCCGCACCACACCATCACATATTTCCAGCCAACTAATCTGTGGCACTATTGTTTGTTACTGGTGTTTACCCAGCCATAAGGTTCATACACACATGTGATCGCGGGTGCCGTGATGCACAATGTGTACGAACGGCCGATAATCATGCCATGTATGGGCACTTTATCGGGTAAAATGGCCCTTCTTTTGATACACGGCACGAATATAATCCGAAACGGCCATTCACACACGTCATGCGTCGGCACCGGCGATCACATGTGTGCACGAACCTTTAGACTTTATAGATTATAACTGCCAGGTAGGTGGTATTTTGGAAGTGAGTGCAAATATGGTAAAGTTTATGACTCTAACAGGGAGATTCACCCAGAGGCACAAGCTCTGTGGGCAAATCTCCCTTACGGGATTTACCAGAGGCTGTGCGATTTTGGGTGAATCTCACCCGCACAAAAAAAAGTATTTATCGCCAGCTATTAGTTGGTGTTTAATACTAACGTGTAAAGAGCAACCTCTGGTAAATTACTTTGAAACGGCCACACGAGTGGTTCTCGCGCTGCCGCCGCAAAGCGGGCATTAACGTTGCACCAACCAATCAACCCATATAATGCTTCCTTAATCCAATAGTCTAATAGCTATGGATGTAAGGAAAGGGCAGATGAATCACTTGCATGTTCAAACCCTTGGGTAGGAAGCGCTAAAGCATGACCGTGGGCTTTCAATGTCTGTAAGTCAGGAAAATGTCTTTATTCCAGGATGTATGAAAACTAACAGGGTTATTCAATAAAAGTTCTTATCGCTAAAAATGGTGCTAATTTTGCCCAAACCAATCAGATATAAGCTTTCAAATGTTAAATAAGATCTGATTGGTTGGGGCAAAATTAGCACCATTTTAAACAATAAGAACTTTTATTGAATCTCCCTGTAAGTTTTCCAGAATTCTGTGCAGTTAGGGAATGCTGGGAGTTGTAGTTTTAAACATGTGAAAAGTTCATTAAGAAGACACTAACTGCAAAACAGAGAATGCTGGGAATTGTGGTTTTCAAACACGTAAAAGGTCACAAGTTAAACACGCCTGCTCTATACCATTAGGCTGTATTATATCTAGACACATGCCTTTGCCACAGGCAATAAATAAGATACTTTGCATGTCCCCACCCATTTCTTTAAGAGGGAAATATGTGATTATACGTTAGATTATTAAGGCAATGCTATTATAATAACATGATTCTATGAGGTACCTTCTGTTATAAGAAGGCTCTATTTCATTTTATACTCTGTGTGGAGCTTTTAGCTCCTCTATCCACACCTCTCCCTAACATGTATATTCAATCAGTATCCTGTGCTCCCAAGTCCTAACCCCATAGGTTAGTTAAACTTGTGGTAAATACTAATAAGTATGAACCTTGCATGTTAATCAGGATACTGTATAGGATTTAAGGTGGCTATACATGTATCCGATTTTACTTATCCAACCAAGCGCTCATGCAATATTAGTTTGATCTTGCCAGAACCACCTTTCCCATTCTTCTATGCCACAGACAGGCGGTTCTTGCAGGATCGGTCTAATGTCGCAGGAGCACTCGGTCGGGAAAGTAAAATCGGATATATGTATGGGCTGCTTTTGATTGCCCAAAGGTGCTGTTTAGATTGACTGGGTCAGTTCTCAGACCTGCAGGTTTATTCCACATAGACCCTCTATATTCTAGCTGGCAGGTAGTATAGGTAAGGTAGGATATAAGTGTGTGTTTGTTCATTTAATATGATGCGATTATTTGTTTTTGTTTTTTTAGGACCTTCAGAATTTTATTATTGCCCCCCTGGATGTTTCCTGATGGTTCCTGTGAGCACTGCAACTACACATAGCAACACATACATACATAATTTCCACTGTGCACCAATGGGCACACTTTTATCTACCGGTAAATGAAATACACGAATGTGAGCTAAGTATTTACAATAGCATTGAAAGTATCATACTAACATACCAACAGCTGTGGTCAAATATGTTCTGACACCCAGGTCTTCTCCTCACATAGTTGGAAGAACCCACAATAAATAAATATCTTTATAATATATATATATATATTTAAAAACATTTTACACATGTAAAGTGCTAAACTATGAACAGTGAGGCCTAATAAACCGGAACTTATCACGCAGCACTTTAATAAAATGAACTTTGGATATTTATTATCGATATAAATTAATTTAATTGCACAACATATTCAATGCAATACATGGAAGTAATTCTGCACTTGTCTAAAATTCTTTTATTCAGGTGTCTCCAAGTTGCACAACTCAATCTACTGAATCAAGAAATACAATATAAATAAGTAATTCCCTGGGACACGGTTCTTTTTTCTTTTAATTGTTTTATTTCAACGTTTCGATGTCTCTCGGGCCATCTTCTTGTTGTCCTGATGAGACACGTCAAAACGTTGAAATAAAACTATTAAAATAAAAAAGCGTGCCCGGGAATTGCTTATAAATGTTATTATTTAATTGTGCAACAAAAGCACTAGCACTTTATTCACATGTTTTGCACTATGATGTATTTAAATAAATCAGGTTTTTTTTCCATGTTTTGATGGTTATTTAGACTGTTATAAATGTATATCTTGAGAATTAGGGCCAACCGGAGAATATAATATTACTGATTATATATATTTATTTTAAAGGGCATGTCCACCCTTTAAAAATTTTGATATACAGTAGGTCTTCCTCCCCAAGCCCCAACCGCTATAATAGATTTTCCATAAACTCTACTTACCTCTTTCCTCCGGTGTACTGTCCCGGACCTCTGCTTGCATAAAACTGCAAGCAGGGGGCAGAACCGGCAGCCGCGTCTGTGATTGGTTGAAAGGCAGCCAATCACGGACGTGGCTGGAGAGAGGTAAGGTAAGTAGAGTTCGGGGGAGTTTATGGAAAATCTATTATAGCGGTTGGGGCTGGGGGAGGAAGACCTATTATTTATCAAAGGGGTTTTACACTAGGGGGAGGGAGAGCAAAACGGGTGGGAGAGGGAGGGGGAGGGCTGCTCTGAGCAAGCCAAACACCTCTGAGAGGATGTCTCAGAGGCAGAAACAATTTCCCTCCCTGCACTGCTCCTGGTGGCCAGTTTTCTGGACTTTGGAGCGACATTACAGGAGAACCATTTGGAGCTGGGATGTAAGGAAAGGATTTTCATGCACTACACAGTGGGGTCAGTAGTGGGTGAAATTATAGTTTTCGGGGTGGACATGCCTTTTAAAAATGTGTTTATTTTTCGATAAAAAAAATTGAGTTTTTTTTTGCTCAACATTTTTATATTTACTTTTGTGTTTTTTGTTTCACATTAAACACTGATGCTGCTTGGGGTGTGACTCTCGCATCTTGTATATTGATGATATTCCTATTGCCATGAAGATTCACTATGAAGCAACTAAATATAATGTCTCATTAATATTTCTATCTAGACGTAAAACTAGTTTAAGTAGCGGAAAATAAAGTTTTGTTTTAACAGGTATATTTTTGATTTAAATACAAGTATTTCCTTCTCCCCTGGCCAAATGAAATGCATTTAGAATATAAAGATAATCATGATTCTATACAATAGATAGTCAAGGATGTTTAGATTCTACACAATTCAAAAAAAAAATGTCTCCTGATTCCGTACGGTAAAAGGACCTATTTACTGTACCAATGGAAACACAAAGTACAAACTGATTGCAAACAAGGGAATAGAAATAGACTATCAGGGTTATTCAATAAAAGTTCTTATCGTTTAAAATAGTGCTAATTTTGCCCCAACCAATCAGATCTTATTTAACATTTGAAAGCTAACACCTGATTGGTTGGGGCAAAATTAGCACCATTTTAAACGATAAGAACTTTTATTGAATCTCCCTGTTTTTGTAAAGTTTTCAAAGAACAATGTGATGGTAATTGGAATATAACGTGTAATAATTTTCATAGAACAATGTGATGGTAATTGGAATATAACATGTTTAATCATTTTCATAGAACAATGTGATGGTAATTGGAATATAACATGTTTAATCATTTTCATAGAACAATGAGATGCTAATTGGAATAGACCATGTGTTATAATTTTCATAGAACACTGAAGATGGTTAATTGAACCCCCCCCCCTTTGTCACCATGTTGTGTGCTTCATTTCATCCAGCAATGAGTGGTAATTGGACTGACCCTGTGTTATCAGTTCATTTTTCCAGAAATGAGAAAGGTAATTGGATGACCAGGTGAACCATTTAGAACAATGATTGATGCTAATTGATAGACCAGTGTTATAATTTCCTCAGCACTGAGATGGTATGGGAATAGACCATGGAACACATAGAAACAATGAGATGCTTAATTGGATAGACCCAGTGTGTTATATTTTCCTCCAGCTTGATGGTAATTGGATAGACCCATGTGAACACATGCACATGGAGATGTAATTGGAATAGACCATGTGTTATCATTTTCATCCAGCAATGAGATGGTAATTGGAATAGACCATGTGAACAATAGAACAATGAGATGCTAATGTTGGATAGACCATGTGTTATAATTTTCATCCAGCAATGAGATGGTAATTGGAATAGACCATGTGAACACACTAGAAACTGAATGGTAATTGGAATAGACCATGTGACCATGAACAATGAGATGCTAATTGGAATAGGACCCATGTGTTATAATTGTCATCCAGCAAATGAGAGGTAATTGGAATAGACATGTGAACACATAGCCAATGAGCTGTAATTGTGAATTAGACCATGGTTATAATTTTCATCCAGCATGAGATTTTGGTAATGGCAACCTAGACCATGTTGAAAACATAGACACTGATGTGGTAATTGGAATAGACCATGTGAAACACTAGAACAATGAGATGCTAATTGGAATTAGACCATGTGTATAATTCATAGAACCTGATTTTTTTTTTGCTGGTAATTGGAAAGACCATGTGTTATCATTTGTTTTTATCATCCAGCAAATTGAAGATGGCAAAGTGGAATTAGACCATGTGTGTTCATTTTCATCCAGCAATAGAAGGTAATTGGAATAGACAGTGAAAACACAGAGAACAAGGATGTATGGAATGACCATGTGTTATATTTCATCCAGCAATGAGTGCTTTATTTGATAACCCCTAATTGCTTGGGTTATAATTGATGACCGTGAACATAGACACTGACGGATGGTAATTGTGTGGTTATAGACACTGTGTTATACTTTTCATCCAGCAATGAGATGGTAATTGGAATAGGACGATGTGTTATCATTTTTCGCCAGCAATGCGGCTGGTCTGTGTGACTTTTTTTATAGCCAGGTTTGTTCTCTTTCATCCAGCAATGAGATGGTAATTGGAATAGACCATGTGTTATCATTTTCATCCAGCAATGAGAAGGTAATTGGAATAGACCATGTGAACACATAGAACAATGAGATGCTAATTGGAATAGACCATGTGTTATAATTTTCATCCAGCAATGAGATGGTAATTGGAATAGACCATGTGAACACATAGAACACTGAGATGCTAATTGGAATAGACCATGTGTTATCATTTTCATCCAGCAATGAGATGGTAATTGGAATAGACCATGTGAACACATAGAACATTGAGATGCTAACAACATTGCTGGATTTGTAGGAATAATCACAATTCCCCACTACTGTTTTTTCATTGGAGAGTACAAGATGACCCTTTTTTCACCTCTGTGGCATAAAGAACCAATCCCAAATTCCGCTTGTTATATGGAGGGTATCGGATCTCATTTAGCTTTTCTCTCCCATTGCTGCGCAGTAGGCAGGCACGATGATGAGAAAATGTGTCAAAGGAAAACTTGCCATGATATTTGCCAATACCACTGTGACCTATAGAGACATAATAAAGAAGAAACAAACAGTAAAAAAAATCTATTTCACTTCCATCTACTGAAGAGCACTACTGGATACAGTCATGTGTAAGAGTATCTACTGGATACAGTCATGTGTAAGAGGATCTACTGGATACAGTCATGTGTAAGAGTATCTACTGGATACAGTCATTATGGGAGATTCCAGACATTTATTTCTTTCGCAAACCGGGGGATTAGGATCTTCCACAGCCCAGTCCACTTCTTCCTTGTCTTTTTGTCAGTGTTACTGATGGGGGGAAACTGGTGAACGAGACCCCTTTCAGAGGCCCCAGGCCACCTCCACCCTGCCTGCACCGACACTGGGAGAGACCTAATGAACAGCATGGCTGGGCTTAGCTGTATTCCCCCTGCATTTGCTCTCCTTCTCTGCCTGGAAAACGATCCCTCAGGGTATAAGCCTCCCGCATAGGACCAATTTCATCTCCAAGGCCTGCTCCCCTTGGTAAGCAGTCAAAATCTTTTTCCATGGCAGCAAATTATAGCTTGGCTTGGGATTGGATGTAGGAAACCTCCCAGCACAAAGATCTTTTTTTTGTTTAATCTTACTTCAAGGGATCTTAACTTTTCGTTTATAGCTACATATCTCTTTAGGCCGTTGGCCAGGGCCTCCGCAAATCCAGGATCCCCAGTGCTCAAGGTGTTTTTTGGGCCCAGGATTAGCAGCAGAGACCCAGGGCCGGACCAGGGCTCTTGGAGGCCATAGTAGGCCCAGAAGAACAGTGAACCAAAAACGGAATATCAAGTAAGCACTTTTGGAGCTCAGGGATGCCAACACAATACCCACAACCTCACCACCTCCAATTGCATATGTTTACTAGTACCTGTTATACAGACATTAGGGTAGGGTATAAAGGTCGGACTAGATGGGTATGTTCTTATACAACCTCCAATACTATGTTACTATGTAACTGTTATACAGACATTATGGGTAGGGTATAAAGGTTGGACTAGATGGACGTATGTCTTTAAAACCTCCAATACTAGTTACTATGTAACTGTATACAGACATTAGTTAGGGGTAGTTATACCCTACCCATAATGTCTGTATAACAGTTACATAGTAACATAGTATTGGAGGTAGTATAAAGACATACGTCCATCTAGTCCAACCTTTATACCCTACCCATAATGACTGTATAACAGTTACATAGTAACATAGTATTGGAGGTTGTATAAAGACATACGTCCATCTAGTCCAACCATTATACCCTACCCATAATGTCTGTATAACAGTTACATAGTAACGTAGTATTGGAGGTTGTATAAAGACATACGTCCATCTAGTCCAACCTTTATACCCTACCCATAATGTCTGTATAACGGTTACATAGTAACATAGTATTGAAGGTTGTATAAAGACATCCGTCCATCTAGTCCAACCTTTATACCCTACCCATAATGTCTGTATAACAGTTACACAGTAACATAGTATTAGAGGTTGTATAAAGACATACGTCCATCTAGTCCAACCTTTATACCCTACCCATAATTTCTGTATAAAAGTAATATAGTAACATAGTATTGAAGGTTGTATAAAGACATACGTCCATCTAGTCCAACCTTTATACCCTACCCATAATGTCTGTATAACAGTAATATAGTAACATAGTATTGAAGGTTGTATAAAGACATACGTCCATCTAGTCCAACCTTTATACCCTACCCATAATGTCTGTATAACAGTAATATAGTAACATAGTATTGAAGGTTGTATAAAGACATACGTCCGTCTAGTCCAACCTTTATACCCTACCCATAATGTCTGTATAACAGTTACATAGTAACATAGTATTGGTGGTTGTATAAAGACATACATCCATCTAGTCCAACCTTTACACCCTACCCATAATGTCTGTATAACAGTTACATAGTAACATAGTATTGGAGGTTGTATAAAGACATACGACCATCTAGTCCAACCTTTATACCCTACCCATAATGTCTGTATAACAGTTACATAGTAACATAGTATTGGAGGTTGTATAAAGACACACGTCCATCTAGTCCAACCTTTATACCCTACCCATAATGTCTGTATAACAGTTACATAGTAACATAGTATTGAAGGTTGTATAAAGACATTCTTCTATTTAGTCAAACTGTAAGGCAAGGCTGCAGCTTTTTGTAAAATGTACTGTGTAAACTTAGCTGGCTGTGCCCAGATAAGGTGGATTATGGGAGCAGTCCCCTAGTACCCACAGGTTAATTTAATAACATAAATCTCTTAGAAGCCACAGCAAATTGGGACAATGTTGTCTGGAGACTTTAGTTCCTCTTAAAAATGCATGTCCACTCATACTCACCTGCCTATGATTTCATATTCACATGGCTATGGTTTCCCCTGTCCCGTTATTTAGAATGCATGTCCACTCATACTCACATGCCTGTTGTCTCCCTAGTGATTTAGAATGCATGTCCACTCAAACTCACATGCCTATGTTTTGCCCTGTAATTTAGAATATATCAGGGTTATTCAATAAAAGTTCTTATTGTTAAAAATGGTGCTAATTTTGCCCCAACCAATCAGATTTTAGCTTTCAAATGTTAAATAATATCTGATTGGTTGGGGCAAAATTAGCACCATTTTTAATAGTTATAACTTTTATTGAATCTCCCTGCAAGTTTCTCATAGTTATATGGCTATGGTGTCCCATGTGATTTAGAATCCATATCCACTCATACTTACATGGCTATTGTCTACCCTGTGATTTTGAATGCATGTACACTCATACTAATATCACTTTTTTCTCCCCTGTGATTTAGAATGCATGTCCATTCATACTCACATGGCTATTGTCTACCCTGTGATTTTGAATGCATGTACACTCATACTCACATGTGTATGTTCTCCCATGTGATTTAGAATGCATGTCCACTCATACTCACATGTGTATGTTATCCCATGTGATTTAAAATGCATGTTCACTCATGTTCACATGGCTACGGTTTCCCATATGATTTAGAATGCATGTCCACTTAAACTCACATGATTATGGTCTTACCTGTGATTTAGAATGCATGTCCACTCATACTCACATGTGTATGTTCCCATGTGATTTAGAATGCATGTCCACTCATACTCACATGTGTATGTTCTCCCTGTGATTTAGAATGCATGTCCACTCATACTCACATGTGTAAGTTCTCCCCTGTGATTTAGAATGCATGTCCACTCATACTCACATGTGTATGTTCTCCATGTGATTTAGAATGCATGTTCACTCATACTCACATGTGTATGTTCTCCCGTGATTTAGAATGCATGTCCACTCATACTCAAATGTGATGTTCTCCCCTGTGATTTAGAATGCATGTCCCATCATACTCACATGTGTATGTTCTCCCATGTGATTTAAAATGCATGTTCACTCTGTTCACATTGCTACGGTCTCCCATGATTTAGAATGCATGTCCACTTAAACTCACATGATTAGGGTCTTACCTGTGATATAGAATACATGTCCACTTAAAACTCACATGTCTATGGTCTGACCTATGATTTAGAATGCATGTCCACTTAAACTCACATGACTATGGTCTCACCTGTGATTTAGAATGCATGTCCACTTAACTCACATGACTAGATCTCACCTGTGATTAGAATACATGTCCACTCATTCTCACAATGACTATGGTTCACCTGTGATTAGAATGCATGTCCACTCATTCTCACATGACTATGGTCTCACCTGTGATTTAGAATGCATGTCCACTCATTCTACATGACTATGGTCTCACCTGTGATTAGAATACATGTCCACTCATTCTCACATGACTATGGTCTACACTGTGATTTAGAATGCATGTCCACTCATACTCACATGACTATGGTCTCACCTGTGATTTAGAAACATGTTCTTAAACTCACATGACTTGGTCTCACCTGTGATTTAGAATACATGTCCACTCATTCTCACATGACTAGGTCTCACCTGATTTAGAAGCATGTCCACTCATTCTCACATGACTTTGGTCTCACTGTGATTTAGAATGCATGTCCACTCATTTCACATGACTTTGGTTCTCACCTGTGATTAGAATGCATGTCCACTCATTCTCACATGACTACGGTCTCACCTGTGATTAGAATACATGTCCACTCATTCTCACATGACTATGATCTCACCTGTGATTTAGAATACATGTCCACTCATTCTCACATGACTATGGTCTCACCTGTGATTTAGAATGCATGTCCACTCATTCTCACATGACTTTGGTCTCACCTGTGATTTAGAATGCATGTCCACTCATTCTCACATGACTACGTCTCACCTGTGATTTAGAATACATGTCCACTCATTCTCACATGACTATGGTCTCACCTGTGATTTAGAATGCATGTCCATCATACTCGCATGACTATGGTCTCACCTGTGATTTAGAATGCATGTCCATCATACTCGCATGACTATGTCTCACTGTGATTAAGAATGCATGTCCACTCATATCACATGACTAAGTCTCACCTGTGATTTAGAATGCATGTCCACTCATACTCACATGACTATGGTCTCACCTGTGATTTAGAATGCATGCCACTCATACTCACATGACTATGGTCTCACCTGTGATTTAGAATGCATGTCCACTCATACTCACATGACTATGGTCTCACTTGTGATTAGAATGCATGTCCACTCATACCCACATGACTATGGTCTCACCTGTGATTTAGAATGCATGTCCACTCATACTCACAATGACTATGGTCTCACCTGTGATTTAGAATGCATGTCCACTCATACTCCTGCATGGCTTAATGCTCAGGTAAAAAGGGAAATGGAAAAAAAGAAAAGGGCTTTTAAAATTTTGAAAGCAGAAGGCACAGAACAGGCTTACAGGGACTTCAAAAGTTGTAATAAAGAGTGCAAAGAAAGCAATTAAACTAGCTAAAATAGAAAATGAAATACGGATTGCCGAACAAAGCAAGTCCAACCCCAGATGTTTTTTAAGTATAAAATGGTAAAAATGAGGACTGAGAATGTGGGACCATATAATAATGGAGCTGAGGTGGTTGTAGAGATGCCGAAAAGGCTAATCTGCTAAACCGTTTTTTACATCGGTTTTTACTGTTGAGATCCTTACAGTAGGGATTGTAACAATGTGCAGGGAGGAAATGAAGAGTCTTCACATTGGAAACAGAGGATATGGTACGGAATAACTAGAACAAAGTTAATATCAATAAAGCGCCAGGACCAGATGGATTGCATCCTAGGATTTTAAAAGAGCTTAGTTCAGTTCTAGCAAGACCACTGTGTTTCATCTTTTCAGATTCGCTTTTGTCTGGGGATGTGCCGCTGGATTGGAAAAAAGCCAATGTAATACCAATATTCAAAAAAGGTAGTCGTTCACAGCCTGGTAACTATAGACCTGTAAGCCTAACATCAGTGGTAGGGAAGGTGATGAAACTTTGTTAAGGGATCATATCCTTGACTTTGTCTCCAGAGATCATCTTATAGTAGTAGTCAGCATGGATTTATGAGAAATAGATCATGCCAGACAAATTTATGGTTTTTATGAAGAAGTGAGTAAGAAGTTAGATTCAGGCACAGCTGTGGATGTGGTATATTTGGATTTTGCAAAAGCCTTTGATACTGTGCCACATAGGCGACTAATGATAAAACTGAGGACTGTTGGCCTTGAAGAAAACATTTGTTCATGGATAGAGAACTGGTTATTGGACCGCAAACAGAGAGTGGTGGTTAATGGAGCTACATCTATGTGGGCTAAAGTTCTAAGCGGAGTTCCTCAGGGTTCTGTACTGGGGCCGACTTTGTTTAATCTGTTTATAAATGACTTAGAAGGGGGCATTGAGAGCAAGGTCTCTGTGTTTGCTGATGACACTAAATTATGCAGAGCTTTGGAAACTTCCAATGATGTGCAAGTGCTGCAAGCAGACCTAGATAGATTATCAAAATGGGCAGCAGAATGGCAGATGAGATTCAATGTTGATAAATGTAAGGTGATGCATTTGGGATTAATAATCCCTGTGCCACCTACACCTAAATAACTCTGTGTTAAGTGCATCTGAAATGGAAAAAGATTTGGGGGTTCTGGTAGATAACAGACTTAGCTGTAGCAAACAATGCCAGGGTAGCAACAGCTAGAGCTAGCAAGATATTGTCTTGTATAAGAGGGGAATGGAATCAAGAGAGAAAATATATTTTCCCTCTTTACAAGGCACTGGTAAGGCCACATTGGAATATGCGGTGCAGTTTTGGAATCCCATATACAAAAGGGACATCTTGGAAATTGAGGCAGTTCAGAGAAGGGCAACTAAATTAATAAGGGGAAGGAGGGGCTTGAATATGCAGGCAGATTAGACAAGTTAGGGCTGTTTACATTGGAGAAGGGCGGTTGCGTGGGGACATGATAACCTTATACAAATATATTAAGGCCCATACAGTGAACTCTCTGGTGCATTGTTCATAATAGGTCATATCAGAGGACTCGTGGACATCCTTTAAGGTGGAAGAAAAGAAGTTCTTCAGGTTAGGAGAGGTTCTTACAGTAAACGGGTGAAAGTGTGAAACTGTGGAACTGTCTCCAGCAGAGGTGGTAATGGCAAGTTCATTGAATAACTTTAAAAAAGGCCTGGATAAGTTCTAAAACTAAAAAATATTGAGAATTACTGGTATTAATGCATATAGATCTGGTTGATCCAGGATACTTTCGATTGCCGTTTGGAGTCAGGAAGGAATTTTTTCCCCCTTTTTTTTAGCTGGGGTTTTTTGCCTTCCTCGGATCAACTGTTAGGTTAGGGTAAAAAAAAAAAAAAAAAAGGGAATAGGTTGGACTTGATGGACAAATGGCTTTATTCAACCTTAATTACTATGTTACTATGTTACTATGTTACTATGGTCTCACCTGTGATTTAGAATGCATGTCCACTAATACTCACATGACTATGGTCTCACCTGTGATTAGAATGCATGTCCACTCATACTCACAGGACATGGTCTCACTGTGATTTAGAAGTGAGACATAGGCAGCCAAAGGTTTCTCTCTCTTGTAATGAAATCGAGTGCACTCTCTAGCCCCTGACTGTTAATATCGGTAGTAGAAATGGGCCAAAAATCTTCTCCTGCATCACAGGATCAGACTCTTAACATCTATTAAAATAGTAGGAGCTGCAAAATAAATAAATAATAATGCAATATTCAATATGAGTTTCCATTCCTATTACCCATCAGTTCATTCCATAGGGAAGATTCTATAATGTAATAGAATATGGAGGAAAATATTATAAATTTTATTATTTCCTAGACTTTCACTCCTAGACACTAATGGGGCATATGGAGGATTCAGACTAGGAGAGTACTAGGAAAAAACAAACACTACAGGGGATTTAATAAAAGTTCTTATCGTCAAAAATGGTGCTAATTTGGCCCAACCAATCAGATGTTAATTTTCAAATGTACATAAGATCTGATTGGTTGGGGCAAAATAAGCACCTATTTTAACGATAAGAACTTTTATTAAATCTCCCTGTTATTGTCTGTGCAGCAACCCATGTAACCAGTAAAACTTCTCTGGTAACACTGGAGTCTGGGATAGAACCCTGCAAGTAGTTTGTATGTTCTCCTATGCTTGTGGTGGGTTTTCAGGTACTCGTCCCCCCACCCTAACAATCATAAGGAAATACGTAGGTGTTTTGGTGAAGAAATAAAGTGATGGATTGTAAGCTCTTTGGGGTTGGACCTGATGTAATGCATCAATGTAATGTTAAACAAAATGGAAATGTTGGCGCTATATTAAATCCTATAGTACTTTAGTTGTTCTGCCTATCTGTAAGAGTGGAGTGTTACTTACATACCTAAAAACTGTATTGATGCACTAAAGGGCTGATGCAATATGAGGTTCAAAAGTTTGTCAGTGCTATTTATTTGCTGCAACCAATCAAATGTTAGATCTATACTTGGTTACAGCAGTTAGATTGGTTGTATAGTGACTCATAATAAACGTTGCAGTAATACAGGTAAGTGCACATATAATCTGCAGTCAGTACTGCATTGTTATTGCCAAAGAAAGATCTTGGGTTTTGGTGGATAACAAGCTTAAAGGTAGCAAGCAGTGCCAGACGGCAACAGCCAGAGCCAGCAAGATAGCATGGGTTTCCTCCGGGCACTCCGGTTTCCCCTACAATCTAAAGACTACTGATAGGTTGTATGTCAAATAAATGTGCTTAGATGTGCTCTTTGGGGCAGGGCCTGATGTGAATAATACATGTAATTGTAAAGCGTTGCACAAGATGTTGGCGCTATATAAATCCCAATGATAATAAAAATATTGTCTTGTATAAAGAGAGGTATGGATTCAAGGGAGAAAATGTAATTCTCCCTTTTACAAAGCATTGGTAAGGCCTCATTTGGTTATGCAGTGCAATTTTGGAATCTGTGTACAAAAAGGACATCTTTGAAATGGAAAGGGTTCAGAGAAGGGCAACTAAATTAATAAGGGGATTGGGGGAGCTGAATATGAGAGAGAGACTGGAAAGTTACAATTATGTACGCTGGAGAAAAGGAGTTTTGTGAGGGATATGATATGTGTATAAATACATAACGGCCATACAAAAAACTATCTGGGGCATTGTTCACCAATAGAACATTGTCAGAGGAAACGGGACATCCCTTAGACTTGAAAGAAAAAAAGGTTTAGGCTCAGCTGAAAGGGTTTTTCACTGTGAGAACGGTTAAAGCTATGGAAACTGTCTTCCAGTGGACGTTGTTATGGCATTGCATTGGTCAGTTTAATAAAAATGGATGGAGTTTCTACAAAAAGGAATGTACAAGTTACTGGTTGATACATAAAGTAGAGTTGGGAAAGGGTTTGGTCACTGTGAGAACGGTAAAGCTATGGAACTGTCTTCAGTGGATGTTGTTTATGGCAGGTCATTGGTCAGTTTAAAAAAAGCTTGGTGAGTTCTACAAACAAGGAATGTTACAAGTTAATGTATTGATACATAAAGTAGAGTTGGGAAAGGGTTTGTCACTGTGAGAACGGTAAAGCTATGGAACTGTCTTCCAGTGGACGTTGTTATGGCAGGTTCATTGGTCAGTTTAATAAAAAGCTGGATGAGTTTCTACAAACAAGGATAGTTACAAGTTACTGGTATGATACATAAAGTAGAGTTGGGGAAAGGGTTTGTCACTGTGAGAACGGTAAAGCTATGGAACTGCTTCCAGTGGACGTTGTTATGGCAGGTTCATTGGTCAGTTTTAAAAAGCTGTATGGTTCTACAAACAAGGAATGTTACAAGTTAATGGTATTGATACATAAAGTAGAGTTGGGAAAGGGTTTGTTCACTGTGAGAACGGTAAAGCTATGGAACTGTCTTCCAGTGGACGTTGTTATGGCAGGTTCATTGGTCAGTTTAATAAAAAGCTGGATGAGTTTCTACAAACAAGGAATGTTAAAGTTACTGGGATTGATACAAAAGTAGAGTTGGAAAGGGTTTTGTCACTGTGAGAACGGTAAAGCTATGGAACTGTCTTCCAGTGGACGTTGTTATGGCAGGTTCATTGGTCAGTTTAATAAAAGCTGGATGAGTTTCTACAAACAAGGAATGTTACAAGTTACTGGTATTGATACACTAAAGTAGAGTTGGGAAAGGGTTTGTCACTGTGGAGACGGTTAAAGCTATGGGAACTGTCTTCCAGTGGACGTTGTTATGGCAGGTTCATTGGTCAGTTTATAAAAAGCTGTTGAGTTTCTACAAACAAGGAATGTTACAAGGTTACTGGTATTATACATAAAGTAGAGTTGGGAAAGGGTTTGGCACTGTGAGAACGGTAAAGCTATGGAACTGTCTTCCAGTGGACGTTGTTATGGCAGGTTCATTGGTCCGTTTAATAAAAAGCTGGATGAGTTTCTACAACAAGGAATGTAGAGTTACTGGGATTGATACATAAAGTAGAGTTGGGAAAGGGTTTGTCACTGTGAGAACGGTAAAGCTATGGAACTTCTTCCAGTGGACTTGTTATGGCAGGTTCATTGGTCAGTTTAATAAAAAGCTGGATGAGTTTCTACAAACAAGGAATGTTACAAGTACTGGTATTGATACATAAAGTAGAGTTGGGAAAGGGTTGTCACTGTGAGAACGGTAAAGCTATGGAACTTCTTCCAGTGGACGTTGTTATGGCAGGTTCATTGTCAGTTTAATAAAAGCTGGATTGGTTTCTAAAACAAGGAATGTTACAAGTTACTGGTATGATACATAAAGTAGAGTGGGAAAGGGTTTGTCACTGTGAGAACGGTTAAAGCTATGGAACTGTCTTCCAGTGGACGTTGTTATGGCAGGTTCATTGGTCAGTTTAATAAAAAGCTGGATGAGTTTCTACAAACAAGGAATGTTAAAGTTACTGGGATTGATACATAAAGTAGAGTTGGGGAAGGGTTTGTCACTGTGAGAACGGTTGGTTAAAGCTATGGAACTGTCTTCCAGTGGACTTGTTATGGCAGGTTCATTGGTCAGTGTTAATAAAAAGCTGGATGAGTTTCTACAAACAGGAATGTTACAAGTTACTGGTATTGATACATAAAGTAGAGTTGGGAAAGGTGTTTGTCACTGTGAGAACGGTAAAGCTATGGAACTGTCTTCCAGTGGACGTTGTTATGGCAGGTTCATTGGTCAGTTTAATAAAAAGCTGGATGAGTTTCTACAAACAAGGAATGTACAAGTTACGGGATTGATACATAAAGTAGAGTTGGGAAAGGGTTTGTCACTGTGAGAACGGTAAAGCTATGGAACTGTCTTCCAGTGGACGTGTTATGGCAGGTTCATTGGTCAGTTTAATAAAAAGTGGATGAGTTTCTACAAACAAGGAATGTTACAAGTTACTGGGATTTTACATAAAGTAGAGTTGGGAAAGGGTTTGTCACGTGAGAACAAGGTAAAGCTATGGAACTGTTCTTCAGTGGACTGTTATGGCAGGTTCATGGTCAGTTTAATAAAAGCTGGATGAGTTTCTACAAACAAGGAATGTTACAAGTTACTGGTATTGATACATAAAGTAGAGTTGGGAAAGGGTTTGTCATGTGAGAACGGTAAAGCTATGGAACTGTCTTCCAGTGGACGTTGTTATGGCAGGTTCATTGGTCAGTTTAATAAAAAGCTGGATGAGTTTCTACAACAAGGAATGTTACAAGTTATGGATTGATACATAAGTAGATTGGGAAAGGGTTTGTCACTGGAGAACGGTTAAAGCTATGGAACTGTCTTCCAGTGGACGTTGTTATGGCAGGTTCATTGTCAGTTTAATAAAAAGTGGATGAGTTTCTACAAACAAGGAATGTACAAGTTACTGGGATTGAACATGAAGTAGAGTTGGGAAAGGGTTTGTCACTGTGAGAACGGAAAGTATGGAACTGTCTTCCAGTGGACGTTGTTATGGCAGGTTATTGTCAGTTTAATAAAAAGCTGGATGAGTTTATACAACAAGGAATGTTACAAGTTACTGGGATTGATACATAAAGTAGAGTTGGGAAAGGGTTGTCACTGTGAGAACGGTAAAGCTATGGAACGTCTTCCAGTGGACGTTGTTATGGCAGGTTCATTGGTCAGTTTAATAAAAAGTTGGTGAGTTTCTACAAACAAGGAATGTTACAAGTACTGGTATTGATACATAAAGTAGAGTTGATCCAGGAAATTTCCCATTGACACTTGAAGTCAGGGAGTCATAAATTTGGTGGGTTTTTTGCCTTCCTCTGGATCAACAGTTAGGCAGGAAATGAGGATATGCTAGATGGGTTGGACTGGATGGACGTATGCTTTCAATAAATACATACTACATACAACTGTTACATACATTACGTACTATATATATGTCATACTGTACTATACTATACATACTGTCTATACTTACTATACTTACTTACTTATATACTATACTATACTATACTATATGTTACTATACTATACTATAATGTATAACATTACTATACTGTACTATACTGTACTATACTCTATACTGTACTACTTACTTATGTCTACTATACTGTACTATGACTGTACTACGTACTTACACATAGTACTATACTGTACTGTACGTACTGTACTATACATATTACTGTACTGTCTATACTGACTACTGTACTATACTGTTGTACTATACTGTTATTACTGTACTTAATCTGTACTATACTGTACTATACTGTACATATGTACTGTACTGTACTGTACTTACATATAACTGACTATACTATACTGATACTATACTGTACTATACTATACTGTACTGTACTATACTATACTATACTGTACTGTACTGTACTGTACTGTACTATACTGTACTGTACTGTAATGTACTGGACTGTACTTACTACGTACTGATACTATACTATACTGTACTATACTTGTACTGTACTGTTACTGTACTGTACTGTACTATACTGTACTGTACTGTACTGTACTTACTTTATATATTACTTACTGTACGTACTGTACTGTACTGTGACTGTACGTACTATACTGTACTGTTACTATACGTACTATAATGTACTATACTGTACTTACTGTACCTGTACTGTACTGTACTGTACTTACGTACTGTACTATACATAAGTTGGGATCAGGAACAATTCTTGCCAGTTACCCAAAGGTCTGTGTGTGGGAGAGCTAAATAAAACCTCAACAAGAACATTTGTGTAATATGTTGGTTGTGTAGACACTTAAGGACTGTTTCGAGCACATTGTCGTGCACCTGAGTAAACCTTACCTAGGGATTTGTAAGTTTTGGACTGTTTGGCTGGACTTACCAATATATTTTCCAATTCGTCCACCTGCCCCCAATTATAATTTTGCCATATTTCAGGAGTGCAGATACTTATGGAAATGCTTGTCATTGATTATTCTGCCCAGGTCTGGGGACTGCTTTGGATCTTCTCCATAGAAACCCTGAATGGTATCCTTTAAAGCATCTACAGCTTATCTTCTCATTCCCTCCGAGCAGAGATATAATCGGAGCGATACATGTCTGACAGCATTGAAGAATCGGCTCCAAGCTATGCGTCTAGCGGTATTCCCAATAATCACACTCATCATCCACATAGCACGGATTCTTCCCCCAAGTTCTAGTGTCACCGGAGTCAGGTACTTTGCAGCTGCAGTCATAACTATCTTGCCCACATGTGAATTTCCTGTAAGATAAGAAAAACAGGAATAGTTCATGCATTACTAGGACATTAATCTAGGACATTAATGTGAAATCATTACCAGCCAAATATGGGGGCAAAAACCCTCTTTTTTCAGGTTCCCACCAGAAAGAAACATAACTGATGCTAAAATGCTGATCAGACCAGATGTTCAATGCCTCATGTTAAAGAATTATCATTATTGTCATTCATTGATCCATTTGTTCATTCATTGACACAACCTATAACTTTGCTTTCAGAGTGAGCGAGTGGCCATTTCTATTCAGGGCTAAATGAATCTTTAAAGCATGTTGTTTCAATGACTGTGCCAATACATCACACTCCTTTGTACTGCATCCACGCCTAGTAAAGGAGATGGAATGGTTTTCCATCTGTCCCGAACCACACTCCCTTACTCGCACCACGCCTAGTACAGGGAGCTGAATGGGTTTCCATCTGTCCCTGGAACCAACTCCTTTCTACTCTGCAAAATCCAGCATGTACAAGAGCATGGAATGGGTTTTCCATCTGTCCTGGAACCACCTACTCTGCATCCACGCCTGTAAGGGAGCATGGAAGGGTTTTCCATCTGTCCTGGAACCACATCCCTTACTCTGCATCCCACCTAGTACAAAGGGAGCATGGAATGGGTTTTTCCATCTGTCCCTGGAACCACACTCCCTTACTCTGCATCCCACCTAGTACAAGGGAGCATGGAATGGGTTTTCCATCTGTCCCTGGAACCACCTCCCTATCTGCATCCACGCCTAGTACAAGGAGCATGGAATGGGTTTTCCATCTGTCCCTGGAACCCACTCCCTTACTCTGCACCCAGCCTAGTACAAGGGAGCATGGAATGGGTTTTCCATCTGTCCTGGAAACACACTCTACTCTGCATCCACGCATAGTACAAGGGAGCATGGAATGGGTTTTCCATCTGTCCCTGGAACCACACTCCCTTACTCTGCATCCACACTAGTACAAGGGAGCATGGAATGGGTTTTCCATCTGTCCCGGGAACACACTCCCTACTCTGCATCCACGCCTAGTTACAAGGGAGCATGGAATGGGTTTTCCATCTGTCCCTGGAACACACTCCCTTACTCTGCATCCACGCCGAGTACAAGGGAGCATGGAATGGGTTTCCATGCCTGGAAAGCACCAGAGGAGTGTGATTTAGGTATTTGGCTTCTGGCTCAATGAATTCATTGAAGAACAAGAGGGAAATTACCCCAAAGTCTCTGTTCCTTATTTGCATATAAGTAAGAAGAGATCTAATACCTTATACTCTCCCTATTTTATTAATGTATTAGTCACTATAAGACACTTCACACTGTAAAACCGCAGGCCTGCATACACTGATGAGGCTCAGTAAAGCTGAAAACTGGGTCTGTAGTTGTCTCTCTGGTTTTGAATTAGAATGCTGTTTAAAGCCTCTTGGAAGTGTGTAGCATTTCCTAAAGGGCTACCATGGAAATTACCCAGAAGCCTATGTTCTTTTTGAAGAAAGGGAGGTAAGACGTATCTCTGTTACAATAATATAAATGTAGTAGGGCATCATGTAGTTAGTTATATGCCCAAAACATACATTACCCTTAAATGAGGAGGTGGCTAAACTGCATTAGTACGTTAGTATTAAGGCTAAGCAGGCTAATCTCCCTCTGTGCCTCCATTAGACATGTTATATCAGACACACGTCCATTTATTTCAAGTCTACTTCATAGCACAAACGCCATATTGAATTGTGTGCACGGCTGTAGACAGTAGATAAAGGAAGAAAAACCTGAAATATAAGTCATAAATATTGATATAGTAGATAAAGGTCAGTTCATGCATATTATATATATAAAGTCCAATAATAGTTATATTGTATTAGTTATAAAGTCATAAATAGTTATATTGTATATAAGATAAATCGGTAGTAATACAGTCATACACACAAGATATATATATATATATTATATATATATAATATATATATTAAAAAGTCATTAATAGTTATATTGTATATAAAGTCAGTTCATACATATATATAATATATAATATATATATATAAAGTCCATTAATAGTTAATTAGTATATAAAGGTCAGTCATACACACACACATATATATATATATTATATATATATATATATAAAAAGTCCATTATAGTTATATTAGTATATAAAGTCAGTTCATACATATATATATATATATATATAAAGTCCATTAATAGTTATATTAGTATAAAAGTCAGTTCATACATATATATATATATATATATATAAAGTCCATTAATAGTTATATTAGTATATAAAGTCAGTTCATACATATATATATATATATATATATATATATATATATAAAGTCCATAAAATAGTTAATTAGTATATAAAGTCAGTTCATACATAATACTATATATAGAAGCTATAAATAGTTCTATTAGATATAAAGTCAGTTCATACATATATATAATATAAAGTCCATTATAGTTATATAGATATAAAGTCCAGTCATCATATATATATATATATATATATATATATATATATATATATATATTATATATATAAAGTCCATAAATAGTTAATTAGTATATAAAGTCAGTTCATACATATATAATATATATAAAGTCCATTAAGTTATATTAGTATATAAAGCAGTTAATATATATATATATATATATATATATAAACGTGGCAACGTTTCGGCCTGTGTCTGGGCCTTTCTCAGCCTTGAGAAAGGCCCCAGACACAGGCCGAACGTTGCCACGTTTGGTTGAATTAAACTTCATTGAAATTTCCTAGGAGTCTCTTACTATATCTTTGTTTATTATGTCTCTTTCAATCAACAGGAAGCACCTATATAACGTCACATAAATAGATATCTGTATATAAAGCCCATTAATAGTTATATTAGTATATAAAGTCCATTAATAGTTATGATTAGGATATAAGTAGTCTATACCATATTATATATATATATATATTTATATAGTTATAAAGTCCATAAATAGTTATATTAGTATAATAACCATGTAATATAAATAGTTATATTAGGATATTAAGCCATTAAAAGTTATTATCTATAAACATATAATATATAATATCAATAAAGTCCCTTACATGGTATATTAGTGATATAAAGCAGTTCATTACACACCAGTGATATATATATAGATAATATATAATAAAGTCCATAAATAGTTATATTAGTATATAAAGTCAGTTCCATACATATATATATATATACATATATATATATATTTGATATATACTATAGTATATATATATATATAATAAAGTTCCAAAATAGTTATATTAGTATATAAAGTCCATAAAGTATTAGTATAAAAGTCAGTCATAATATATAATATATATATATATATATATATATTAAAGTCCCATTAATAGTTATATTACTATATAAAGTTCCAGTTCATACATATATATATATATAAAGTCCATAAATAGTTATATTAGTATTAAAGTCAGTTCATAATATATCGATATATTAAAGTCATTAATAGTTATATTAGTATATAAAAGTCAGTTCATACATCTATGCACCCCTCCTCTATATATATATATATATTCATAATATATATATAGTATATAAAGTCCATTAATAGGTATTATATAATAGTCAGTTCATACAGAATATATATATATATAAATAAAAGTCCATAAATAGTGATATAGTATATAAATCAGTTCATACATATATATGATATATATATAGATATATATATATAATATTATATATATATAATATAAAGCTCCATTAAATAGTTATATCAGTATATAAAGTCCATAAATAGTTATATCAGTATATAAAGTCCATAATAGTTATATTAGTGATATAAAGTCAGCTCATACATATATATATATAAAAGTCCATAAATAGTTATATAGATATTAAAGTAAGTTCATACATATATATATATATATATATATATATATATATATAAAAAGTCCAAAATAGGTATTAGTATATAAAGTCATAAATAGTTATATGTTAATATAAAGTCAGTTCATACATATATATATATATATAAACAAAGTCCAAAAAGTTTGTAAAAGCATAAATAGTTATATTAGTTATAAGTCCATTAATAGTTATATTAGTAATAAAGTCCATAAATAGTTATATTAGTATATAAAGTCCATAAATAGTTATATTAGTATATAAAGTCCATAAATAGTTATATTAGTATATAAAGTCAGTTCATACAATATATATAATATATATATATATATAAAGTCCATAAATAGTTATATTAGTATATAAAGTCATTTCATACATATATATATATATAAAGTCATAATAGTATATAGTAGTGATATAAAGTCAGTTCATACCTATATAATATATCTATATATTAAAGTCCATTAATAGTTATATTAGTATATAAAGTCAGTTCAACATACATTAGATATATATATTTATATAAAGTCATAAATAGTATATTAGTTTATAAAAGTCAGTCATACATATACTATATATATATATAAGTCCATAATAGTTATATTGTATATTAAAGTCAGTTCATACATATAAGATATATATATATATATATATATATCTCTATATAAAGTCCATTAAATAGTTATAGTAGATAATAAAGTCAGTTCATATATATATATATATATATATATATAATGATATATATATATATATATATTATCAGAAATAGTCATATGCACCACTAATCACCTGTGGGGCAAAAGCAATATCCCTACTTCACAGGGAACCAGGAATTCAAATAGAAAAAGGTGGCTGAATCCAAAATGAAAGTTTATTTCAAGCCAATAAATTCAAACGGCAATACAACGTTTCGAGGTGTTAACACCCCCTCATGAAGGGGGAGTTGGCTGAATAAACGTTCAATTTTGGAGGCAGTCCACCTTGTTTCTATTTATATAATATATATATAAAGTCCTATAAATAGATATAGATTAGGATATAAATCAGTTACATATATATATATATATAAAGTCCATAATCAGTTAATATTAGTATATAAAGTCAAGTTCAACGTATATATATATATTAAGTCCATCAATGTTATATTAGTATATAAAGTCAATGCATACATATATATATATCATATATAATATAAATAGTATATATATATCTAAAAAGTCCATAATAGTTATTAGTATAAAAGTCCATAAAAGTTATATTAGTATTTAAAGTCAGTTCATACACACACACTATATATATATATATATATTAGATATAAAGTCCATAAATAGTTATTAGTAATAAGTCAGTTCATACATATATTATATATATATATAATAAAGTCCATAATAGTTATATTAGTATATAAGTCAGTCATACATAATATATATATAAAGTCATTAATAGTTATATTGTATATAAATAAGTTCATATATATATATATATATATATATAATATAATATATATATACTATATATATACAAAGACATATAAACAAAGATAAGGAGCACTCCTAGGAATTTCAATGAAGTTTATTCAACACAAACGTGGCAAGGTTCGGCCTGTGTGCTGGGCCTTTTCTCAAGTCCATAAATAGTTATATTAGTATATAAGTCCATAAATAGTTATATTCGTATATCAAGTCCATAAATAGTTATATTAGATAATAAAGTCAGTTCATACATATATAGATATAAAGTCATTAATAGGTATATTAGATATAAAGTCAGTTCATCACCACATCATATATATATATATATATATATATATAAAGTCCATAAATAGGTATATTAGTATATAAAGTCGTTCATACATATATATATAAATAAGTCATAATAGTTATATTAGTATATAAAGTCAGTTAATACATATATATTATATATATATATATATAATATATATATATATATAAAGTCCATACATAGTTATCATCAGTATATAAGTCCATTATAGTTATATTGTATATACAGTCCATAAATAGTTATATTAGTAATAAAGTCCATAAAATAGTTATATTAGTATATAAAGTCATTAAAAAAAAAATAATAGTTTACATTAGCTATAGAAGTCAGTTCATACACATATAATATATATATATATATAAAAGTCCATAATATTATATTAGTATAAAAGTCAGTTCATACATAGATATATATATAAATCAATAAATTATATATGCTATTAGGATATATATAGTCAGTAGATATAAAGTAATATATATATATATTGTCCATTTAATAGGTTATATTAGTATTATAAAGTCAGTTCATACTATATATAATCCACTATATTATGGATTTATAATCAGCTGCATACTATATATGACTATAGTCTAATTAACTAGATATGACTTTATAAGTACCTATACCCACACTATTTAATGAACTATATATACTAATTAATATATATATGACTATATATATACAATCCCTAAAACTAGTTATTATGACTTAATATAATTAACTATCTATATGATTTATCTAATCTAAGATCTATTATGAGTTATATTATAAAGTCATTAGAGTATTATATATATATGAGTTATAATATTAGTACTGTATAGTGAACTGAATAATACAATCATTAGACTTTTATTCTAATACTATTAAGACCAAATACTATATACTAGGCTTATATATATATTTGTGACTGCCTTTACTAATATAATATTATGACTTTATATATAATATAAATTAAGTCTATATAATATACTATATATATACTATATATATATTATACGTTATCAATATATCAGTGAATAGCACAATTAGTAATGAAATTCAAAGTTATATAATTGTGTGTCCCAGCGATTTTATTGCCCTAGAATTCTCCCTATGATAGCTCTCTATATCGAGTACAACATAGCCGTGACGCAACACTGTTTTCAGCCATGGTCCGGTCCCTGTAAAAAGGGCCTGTTGCTCATAGAAAGGTAGACCTCAAGACACCTAGAGTACACACAGACTTGTCCAGTAGTTATAAGATCATTAACAATTCGCTACCATCCCTATATCTTGGGTGTTATACCGTGTCTGGTCAAATTTTCAAGTACACACGGATGGTCACCTATCCAGAAGCCATAAATAGATTTAGATATAGAAGTTCCATTAGTAATAGCCTTGTATAATTCATTACTAGTTTAAGTCATATAAAGTCAGTGCGTCATACTATTATTATAAAAATCGATCTGAAGGATGCCATAATGATGATTAGCTGCTATATAAGTCGTCGATGACATGATCGGAGTAAAATAATATTTACGGCGAACATATCTGCTCGAGAATTTTAAAAGTGCAGTGTCCACAATATATACATAATATGTCGTATGTATGCCCTTGTAAATGTCCCAGTCATAGAGATACTATATATATAACACGAGAATAGTCTCATTGCTACACTGAATCCCGTGGATGCTTAATCCTAAGTCCAACGCTATGCAGTCATTTATCTTCACAGGAACAGGAAACATCTATTTTATTGCATAGATACCCTAAGGTGTTTGTACATCAGCTTCGGAGACATATTGAATCGTTATTTTATCTATAGTCTCACACTACATATACGTTAGGAATGTTTTGGTACTCCATACTGTTTACTGAATGGGGTGTTGTTTAATACCTCATTATCTTTAGGCCTGAGGGGGAGGGATGGGGTTGGATGACTAACTTTTTAATACCGTTCAGATTCCTTGTAGCTGCAGTAAGACCTGTGTGGTTCTTTTGTATATCTATATTAGCAAATATCGTTACTATTAGTATATAAAGTAGTTCATACATATATATCTATATATAAATATATATAAAGGCCTATTTAAGATTAAAGTCAGTTATATATATATATATAGTTATAGTAAAGTATCAGTTACATATTATAATTATCTAGATAGTACTTTATCTAACGTTATACAAGATTTAATATATATATAAAGTCCATTAGTTTATTAGATATGTCTTCATATTATCTATTAAGCCGTAATGTTATATAGTCAAAGTCAATTCATATATATATGATATATATATAATATATAATGATAATATAAATATATAAGTCCATAAATGTTATATTAGTATATAAAGTCACGTTCATACAAGACTATAAATATATATATATCATAATTTAATCTAAATTATTATATATAGTATTTCACATATATATATATATATAAATCATATATATAGTGTCATATAGTATATTATAAAAGTCAGTTCACTATTTATATCTATATATATATATATATAAAGTCCATAAATAGTTATATTGTATATAAAGTCCAGTTCATACATACTATAATATATATATATATATATAATCATAATAGTTCATAGTCATATACAGTCCTTCATATATATATATATAATAGTCTATACATTATTCAATCATTAATAGTCTATATATAGTATATGAGATATAGAGTCATTGACTAAATATCAAATAATATATAAAAATTAGGCTAAAATAGTTATATTAGTATATACAGTCAGTTTCATTACTATATATATTATAAACATATATTATATATATAATCATTTACTATAATATATATAAAGTCCATAAATCGTTATATTAGTATATACAGTTTTCATATTACATTTAATTAAATATATCAACATATATTAATATAAAGCATCATATAGACACTCCTGGTCAAAGTATCACATAAACGTGCAAGGCGCTTCTGGCTTTTAATCATTAGTTATATAAAGTCCATAAATAGTATTATATTAGTATATAAAGTCCATAATAGTTATATTGTATATAAAGCGTTCATACATAGATTATAATCATTTAGTACGTTAATATAAAGTCATCATAAACCTAATTATCTGAAAGTCCATAGAGTTAATCGTATATAAAGTCCATAATAGTTTTTAGTATAGTATATAAAGTCAGTTATACATATATTATATATATAAAGTCCACTAATAGTTAGCTATTAGTAATACAAGTCAGCGTCTCTATATATAATTATCATAGTCATAATATTAATATAGTATATATAACGTCCATTAATAGTATATATATAAAAGTCAGTTTCATCATATATCTTATATATTATAAAGATCAAATAGAGCTAGTTATCTAGTATATAAGTCAGTTCATACAAATTATATAATATATATATATAAAGTCAAATAGTTATATTAGTATAATAGTACATAAATAGTATATATAGTCTATAAAGTCTATACAGTTATATTAAAGTAATAAAGTGTTCCATACATCATCATATAATAATATATATATATATATAAGTCCATACATAGTTATATTAGATATATAAGTCCTTGTAATATTATATAGTATATAAGTCAGCTCATACTAGTTATATAGTAATCATAAATAAGTCTCATAAATAAGATTATAATATATATAATAAGTCCATTATAGTTATATTAGTATATAAAGTCAGTTCATCACACAACAGAATAAATATATATATATTATATATATATATATATATAATACAAGCCAAATAGTCATATTGCAAATAATCACCGGTCGGTACAATAGTAATATCCTATCCAAACAGAATCAATAGAAGAAGTGCTCATCCAGATTAAGATAGCAACATAAACGTGAACACGTTTCGGTAATACCCCTTATAGGGGGATTTCTGAATACGTTCATTTTTGGATATAACTTTCTATATCTATATTATAAAGTCCATAAAGTTATATACGTATATAAAGTCAAGTTCATACACTATATAATATATAAAGTCTACATATATAATAAGTGTAGGTTCATAACGTACATAATATATATATATAAAGTCCATAATCGTTATATTAGTATCTAACCCGTCACATTCATACCATATTATGATCATATATATCATATATATATAACTATGATTAGGAGATAAGTCCACTATAGTTATATAGTATATAAAGTCAGTTTCATACAAACCAATAAAATACTATTATATATATATATCTAATATATAATAGTCCATAAATAGTTTATTAGTAATACAGTCAGTAGCAAATAATATAGCTAGATTATATTTATAATATATATATATATATATAGACTATATATAAAGTCATAAATAGTGATAGTAGATATAAAGTCATACATAGTGTATATCAGTATATAAAGTCCATTAATAGTTAGTTATAGTAGTATTATAAAAGTCAGCTCATACATATATATGAAAGTCCATAAATAGTTTATATTAGAATAAAGTAAGTTCATACATAATAGAATATATATATATAATAGATATATAATATATATAAAGTCCCATAAATAGGTATATTAGCTATATAAAGTACATATAAATAGTTATATTAGTATATAAAGTCAGTTCATACAATATAGATATTATATAAAACCAAAGTCCATAAATAGTTATATTGTATATAAAAGTCATAAATAGTTATATTAGTATATAACGTCCCATATAGTTATATAGTATATTCAAGTCCATAAAAGAGTTTATTAGTATATAAAGTCCATAATATAGTAATATAGTTATATAAAGTCAGTTCATACATATATATATATAATATATATATTAGTAAAGTCCATAAATAGTTATATTATATTAAAGTCCGTTCATAATATATATATATATAAAGGTCCATTTAATAGTTTATATTAGTATATAAAGTCAGTCATACATATATATATATATATATAATATATTAATGGCGTCCATGTAAATCGTTATATTGTATATAAAGTCAGTTCATACAATATATATATATATTAAAGTCCATAATAGTTAATTAGTATATACAGTCCCCCCAGTTCATACATATATATATATAATACTATATATATAATAATATTATATTATATATAAAGGCCATTAATAGTTATATTAGTATAGAAAGTCAGTTCATACATATATATATATATATATATATATAAAGTCATTAATATTATATTAGTATATAAAGGTCAGTTCATATATATATATATATATATATATGATATATATATATATATATATATATAGATATATATTATATATATATATATAGAAACAAAGACATATAAACAAAGATATAGGGCACTCCTAGGAATTTCAATGAGTTATTCAACACCAAACGTGGCAAAGTTCGGCCCTTGTGTCTGGGGCCTTTCTCAAGCCTTGAGACAAGGCCCCAGAACAGGGCGAAACGTTGCCCGTGTTGTGTTGAAATAAACTTCATTGAAAGTCCTAGGGTGCTTCCTATATTCTTTGTTGATATGTCTATTTTCAATAACAGAAGCACCCTTTAGATAAAGGCAATAAATAGGTTAGAGTAGATATATAAAAGTACAATAATAGTTTTATCGTTATAAACCATTACTAGTTATATTAGTATATAAAGTCAGTTCAACATTAGAATATATAATATATATATAGATTAAAGTCAATGAATAGGTTATATTACTATTATACGTCAGTCAGTTCATAATAATATAATATATAAAGTCCATAAAGGTGATATTAGTTATATAAAGTCAGTTCATTACATAGATATATATAAAGTCCATAATAGTATAGTAGATATAAGTCAGTTCATATTATATATATATATATATTATAATATCTAGATATATATATATACATATCAGAAAAGTCCAATATGCACCTAAGCCCCCTGTGGGTGCAAAAAGCAATATCCCACTTCCACAGGGAACCAGCGGAAATCAAATAGACACAAGGTGGACTGCACCAAAATTGAACGTTTATTTCAAAGCCAAACATCAAACGGCACTAAACGTTTCGAGGGTAACACCCCCTTCATGAAGGGGGATGTTTGGCTTGAAATAAACGTTCAATGATGGAGTGCAGTCCACCTTGGTTCTATTTGATTATAATATATATATAAAGTCAAAAATAGTTATTTATTATATTAAAGGTTTCAGTTCATAAATATAATATAGATATAGAAAGTCCATAAATAGTTATAGTGGATATAAAAGTCAGTCATACGTATATATATATATATAAAGTCCATAAAAGTATATAGTATATAAAGTCATTAAACATATATAAATTTATTTATATATATAACAAGTCCATAAATGGTATATTAGCTATATAAGTCCAAAATCGTTAATTGTATACAAAGTCAGTTCATACACACACACATATATATATCTATATATATATATATAAATAATAGACTTACTAATTATAAAGTCCATAAATAGTTCTATAGTATATAAAGTCAGTTCAGACAATATATATATTTATATATACTATAATCTATATAAGGGCGAATTACATAGTTATATCAGTATATAAATTCCATTAATAGTTATATAGTATATAAAAGTCGCTCATACTATATATATATAAAGTCCCATAAATATTTTATATAGTATTATTACAGTAACGTTCAGAAAAACCATATACTAGATAATATAGATAGATATTAGATATAATATATATATATATATATATTAATATAAGTCCATAAAAGTTAATTAGTATATAAAGTCAGTTCATACATTATTATATATATATATATATAAACAAAGCATAAAGAGTTATAATTAGTATATAAAGTCCTACATAGTTATATAGTCATATAAAGCTCCAGTATTAGGTAATTAGTATATAATCCATAAATAGTTCTATTAGTATATAAAGTCCATAAATAGTAATATTAGTATATAAAGTCCATTAAATGTTAAATTAGTATATAAAGTCAGTTCATACATATATATATATATATATATATATAAAGTCAATAAAATAGTTCTATTAGTATAAAAGTCAGTTCATACAAGATATTTCTAATATATATATATAAGTCCATCCAAGTTATATTAGTATATAAAGTCATAATCGTTATATTAGTAGATAAGTCAAGCTCATACATATATATATATATAAAGTCCATAATAGTATATTAGTGAAAGGTCAGTTCATACATGTAGTATATATATTAAAGTCCATAAATGGTATATTTAGTATATACAGTCCATAAATATTATATTAGTTATAAGTCCATTTAAATAGTTATATAGTATATAAAGGCAGGTCATACACACATACGATAATATAATATATATATATACTAGTATAAAAGTCCATAAATAGTTCTATAGTAATAAAGTCAGTTCATACATATATATTATTTATATTAAAGTCCATTAAATAGGATATTAGTATATAAATCAGTTCATTACATATAGATAGATAGATATATTATATTTATAAAGTCCATAAATAGTTATATCTATATAAGTCCATTATAGTTATATTTAGTATATCAAGTCAGCTCATACATATATATAAGGCCATAAATAGTTATTATTAGTATAAAAGTCAGTTCATACATTATATAGATAGAAGTCCAGGAATAGTAGATTAGTAGATAAAGTCCGATTCATACCACCACACACACACAATAGGATATATATATAGAGATAGTTATTATATATATATATATATTATATATTAACTCTTAATAGTTATATAGGATATAAGTCAGTTAAGACTATATATATATAGAAGTATAAAGTACAAAATGTTATATTAGTTAATATAAAGGTCAGTTCATACATATTATATATAAAGTCCATTAATAGTTATATTCGTATATAAAGTCAGTTCATACTCTATATAGATATCTATTAAAGTCCATAAAATAGGTCATTAGTATAAAAGTAAGTTCATTTTACAGATTATATATATATATAGATAATATAAAGTATCAATAGTTTATAGTATATAAAGTCAGTTCAAATATATATATATATATATAAGTCAATTAATAGTTATATTAGTATCTAAAGTCACGTGAAAGATAATATATATATATGATAATATATATATATATATATATAAAGTCCATAAATAGTATATAGACTATAAAGCAGTTCAGACGATATATATATATATATCTATATATATTATAGAATCCAGAAATAGTTATATTAGGAGATAAAGTCAGTTATACATAGATATATATAGATATTAAAGTTCATAAAATCGTTATATAGTATATAAAGGAAGTTCATACATATATATATATATATAGTATATATAAAGTACCATTAATAGTTATATTAGGATATAAAGTCATTTCATATATATATAATATATATAAGAATAAGACTTAATAGTTATATTAGTATATAAAGCAGTCCAAATTTATAGAGTATATATATATAAGTATATATTAAAGTCCATAATAGTTATATTAGTATATAAGTCAGTGTAGACATATTATAATATAATATAGATATAAAGTACATTAATATTATATTGTATATAAAGATCAGTTTTTTCTACATATATAGTATATATAAAGTCCAGTAATAGTTATATTAGTATATATAAAATCGTCATATATAGATATATTAATATATATATACGATTATATTATTATAGATTATATATAAAACAAAGACATATAACAAAGATTATAGGAGCACTCCTAGGAATTTCAATGAGTTTATTTCAAACCAAAACTTGGGCAACGTTTTTTCGGCCTGTGTCCCCCGGGCCTTGATAAAGTCAATAATATGATATTAAGTATTATTAAAGTCCATAATCGTTATAGTAGTATATAAAGTCCATAAATAGTTATATTGTATTAAAGTCAGTTCATACATTATATATATAAAGTCCAGTAATAGGATATTAGTATATAAAGTCAGTCATACACACACATATATAATATATTATATATATATATATATAAATCCATACATAGTTATATTAGTATATAAAGTCAGTTCATTACAGATATATGCGATATAACGTCATAAATTAGTTATATTAGTAGATAAAGTCAGTTCATACATATATATATTAATATTATATATATATATATAAAGTCCATAAATAGTATATGAGGAAATAAAGTCAGTTCATTAATATATATATATAGTAAAAGTAACAAAATAGGATATGAGGTATAGAAAGGAAGGTAGTAAAGATATATTATATATATATATATAATATATATATATATATAATTATATATATAAAGTCCCATACATAGTTATATCAGTAGTAAAGTACAGTACTGGTTATTAGTATATAAAGTCAGCTCATACATATATATAAAGTCAATAAATAGATATAGTATATAAAGTCAGTTCATACATCTATAAGAAATTTTATCAAGTCCATTATAGGTCTATTAGTAGATAAGTCAGTTCATACACACACATATATATATATAGAATTATATATATCAGTCCATAAATAAGTTATCCTTAGTATAACGTAAGTTATACCACACCCATTATATTATAGATATATATATATATATATATATTGAGATCTTTATTATATATATATATATATATCTATATATATTCTATTATATGTTGTCATTAATAGTATATTAGTATATCAAGTCAGTTTCATACAGAACTATATATAACTATTAGGCCTCTTATTATACTGATCTAATATTGATGGACTTTATATACTAATA
>JAACNH010000202.1:237707-287363 GCA_019447015.1 Hymenochirus boettgeri
GCTGGATTTACAGCATGTGTAAGCAAAGCATTACGGAGGGATACAGTCATGTGTAAGAGCATCTACTGGATACAGTAATTGTAAGAGATCACTGGATACAGTCATGTGTAAGAGTATCTACTGGATACAACGTCATGTTTGTAAGGAGTATCTTATGGATACAGTCATGTGTAAGAGGTAGATACAGGCGTGAGAGTATCTACTGGATAAGTCCAGTGTAAGAGTGATTCGACTGGATACAGTCATGTGTAAAGAGGTCATATAGGAGTTTTTACGTCATGTTAAGAGGATATCTATGGATAAGTCATGTGTAAGAGTATCTACTGGGATACAGGTCATGTGTTTAAAAGAGTTCTACTGGTACAGGTCATGGTAAGAGTATCGAATGGAGTACAGTACATGTGTGTAAGAGTATATACTGGATACGTGCATGGGTAAGGTATCTACTGGATAACAGCCATTGGTAAGAGTAATATACGGATACAGTCATGTGTAAGAGTATCTACTGGATACAGTCATGTGTAAGAGTATCTACTGGATACAGCCATGTGTAAGAGTATCTACTGGATACAGTCATGTGTAAGAGTATCTACTGGATACAGTCCTGTGTAAGAGTATCTACTGGATACAGTCATGTGTAAGAGTATCTACTGGATACAGCCATGTGTAAGAGTATCTACTGGATACAGCCATGTGTAAGAGCATCTACTGAATACAGCCATGTGTAAGAGTATCTACTGGATACAGTCATGTGTAAGAGTATCTACTGGATACAGCCATGTGTAAGAGCATCTACTGGATACAGTCATGTGTAAGAGTATCTACTGGATACAGTCATGTGTAAGAGTATCTACTGGATACAGTCATGTGTAAAAGTACTGGATACAGTCATGTGTAAGAGTATCTACTGGATACAGTCATGTGTAAGAGTATCTACTGGATACAGTCATGTGTAAGAGTATCTACTGGATACAGTCATGTGTAAGAGTATTTACTGGATACAGTCATGTGTAAGAGTATCTACTGGATACATTAATGCACATAACTGATTAAAATGAAAAATACTGATTCGAATTGTTACAGGCTAGAGCAATAATTAAGGATATAGTCACGGTTATGGAGAAGTGAGATATTGTTCAGGTCTAAGACTGGAATCTATTATATCTCTATTTTTTCTTACCTATTCCTCCAAATGGAAGAGATGTGAGTGTGGCGTGAAGCATCCCATCATTGGCACAGAACCCTCCACTGCTTGTTCTGTTCAAAAACTGATCGACAACCTGATACAAAAAACACAAAAAACGTATATATCTCCAGAAGCAGTATTATTTATCTTCACGGTTCAACCCCGCCACAGATGGTATTTCCTCTTCCAAATTGCTTTAGCAGAATTTCACACATTTAAACAATGCAGGGGGAACCGAACAAGAACTACATGATAGGGACCTTCCTCAGGTTTATAATTAATGTGCCTGATTAAATGTACTGAAAAGCGATTTGTTTCCCACTGCATTTTTAAGGCTAAAATCAGAGATAAAAAAAAAATAATACATTTTTGTTGATAACAGTGAGTGAAACTAAATATTCATATCTTTATAAATATGGTATTTCAGATCTTGAAAATAATACTGCAGCCACATTCATTAGGCAGAGAGCAGGAAATGAATGCATGGCTTAAACTGGAGTAAGTAGGAGGGGCCTTTACCTCATTATAGTGCAGGTGTTTTAAGGACAATATCTACAGGGTTGGAGGAGATTTTAGTTATGGGGGTAGCGTACTCTGAACATCACTGGGGTACATAGCGCAGTAAGGTGCTGGGCAGGGGTATTTCTAGACTTTTAGCCACCTGAGATAAACATTAAAAAACAACCGCCCCCCAAATGATATTGGTATATAAGAAACACATGCTACCCTAAAGAAGCTGGGAATTTTGAAAAAGCAAAATGTGTAAGGTAAAATAAGTACACACAGGTGTGTTATACGGGCACTCAAACATTCATATGCCATAAAAAAAAACAGTGCTTGAAACTGATATTTAGTTCCGTATGGATCAGCCTACTGCCCCTCCCAGGTACTAGAGACAAATTTTTCAACTTGCCTCATTAGAGATACACCCCTGGTACTGGGTTATAAGTAAAATAAAAAGGGAGGACTGGGAGTAGCATAGAGAGTAGGGAGGCATGTACATAAAGAGTATGTAAATTAAAGAAAAAAAGTTTACATTATCTTAATCTATAAATGAATACATGTAAGTAGAAATTACTCTGAGATGTATCTGTTGTATTCAGTTAGATCAACTGGACTTGAAGTTTAGTTCTTGAAGACGTTTCGCTAGTCATCCAACTGGATCTCTCAATTCAGAATGACTTGTACAAGAATCTGTGGCAATTATGTACCCTGGAAAGTCCCAATTAACATATCACAGCCAGTTGTTAAGGACATGAGAATGCATGGCGTAATTGCATTGTGGCTAAGAGGTGTTATAGGAACGCCCAGGGTAAGGTGTCAAAACAGCATTGTACATGGCAGACAGTTGGTGTTGAACCCCCCACCTCTATTTAGGCTTGGTTTCTTTATTTTTACGTAAATGGACTCCTTGACACCTCTCTTTGACCAGTCCTGTTCCTTTGAAATTATGTTAGGGAACTTCTGAATGCAAGGTGTGATTGCATTATGGCTAAAAGGTGTTATAGGAACTTGTGCTGGGCCATACATTTGTGCAGTTGCTGTTTGGTCTCTCCCACATACAAATCAGAGCATTCTTCACTGCACTGCACTGCGTATATGATGTCACTCTTCACTGCACTGCACTGCGTATATGATGTCACTCTTCACTGCACTGCGTATATGTCACTCTTCACTGCACTGTGTATATGATGTCGCTTTTCTTGTGTTTTGGTATTGGGTCTTTCGGATGTACCAATTGCTGCCTCAGTGTGTTGTTCGGTTTAAAGCAGACCGGGATAACGGTGTTTATTGAAAATTCTTCTTAATTTCTCGGAGACCCCTGCTACATATGGGATGACCATGTTCTTCCTCCTGTCTTGCTTTTCCCCTTCACTGTTGGTATTCGTGTTCTTTTCTTTTCTTCGACCTTTAACAAAGGCCCAGTCTGGATATCAGAAAATCAGCTAAAAGCTTGACATTCTATGAAGGAATGCTCATATGTATAAAATAATGGAACTATTTGGTGTGTAGGTTTCAGAAATATATAGTTTTTGAGGGGTTTTATAAGATTGAGGATTGTGTTTAGATTCAAAAACCAAAGTTCAAAATGTAGAGCTGATTTAATTTGTTTGATGCAATTGCCCTTATGCATTGGTTCATTTCAGAGCTAATTAGTGGCCATGTCACGCTGTACACCCATGCATGTAGCATTCTGTTTGATTCAAATATTTCTCAGATTGATATTTAGTGGGTTTTCGGTCATTTCTAAAAAGAGAGAATGGCACCATGTGACAGCTGAAGGTTCTAGATATATATATGTTGTGTGGAGGGTTTTTGGAACCTGAGGCGTGTTTAGTTTGAAATACTGCAAGCTGTTTAAGTTGGTGTAATTGCACTTTTGTATTGGTAATAAATAAACACAGAGCAATAACCCAAACCAACCCCCACAACCAGAACCTTAATAAACTATATACAATATGAATACACAAGACTATATACAGGAATAGAAACAGGAATAGAAGGCAAAATACAAGATCAAAAAGAGATATGAAGCAACGGGAAGGCAAACAGCTAGGAACTGGACAATAAGGAAAGAGGCCAAATGCAGGGAAGTCTGGAAACTGAAACAGGGCAAAGAATAGGACTATAAATGGGGACTGAAGACCAGGATACAGGACTATGACTAGGATCAAGAATCTGAGATCAGGATACAGGACTATGACTAGGATCAGGATCTGAGATCGGGATCAGGACGTATGAGGATCACAGGAAATCTGAGATCAGGATACAATGACTATGACTAGGAGCAGGAATCTGAGATTGGATACAGGACATGACTAGGAGCAGGATCTGAGATCATGATACAGGCTATGACATGGAGCAGGAATCTGAGATCAGGATACAGGACTATGACTAGGATCAGGAATCTGAGATCAGGATACAGGACTATGACTAGAGAGCAGAGAATCTGAGATCAGGATACAAGGCTATGACTAGGAGCAGGAATCTGAGATCAGGATACAGGACTATGACTAGGATCAGGAATCTGAGATCAGGATACAAGGCTATGACTAGGAGCAGGAATCTGAGATCAGGATACAAGGCTATGACTAGGAGCAGAAATCTGATCGATTGGGATACAAGGCTATGACTAGGAGCAGGAATCTGAGATGGATACAAGCTATGACTAGGAGCAGGAATCTGAGTAGGATACAAGGCTATGACAGGAGCAGGAATCTGAGATTGGGATACAAGGCTATGACTAGGAGGCAGATCTGAATCGATACAGGACTATGACTAGGAGCAGGAATCTGAGATCAGGATACAGGATCTGACTAGGACGAAATCTGAGATCAGGAACAAGGCTATGACTAGAGCAGAATCGAGATAGGATACATACTACTAGAGCAGGAATCTGAGATTGGATACAGAGCTATGACTAGGAGCAGAATCTGAGATCAGGATACAAGGACTATGACTAGGAGCAGGAATCTGAGTATGGGATACAGACTATGACTAGGACAGGAATCTGAGAATCAGAACAAGGCTATGACTTAGGAGCAGGAATCTGAGGTAGATACAAGACTATGACTAGAAGGATCTGCAGAATTGGATACACGACTATGACTAGAGACAGGAATCTGAGATCAGATACAAGGACTATGACTAGGAGCAGGAATCTAGATGTGGGATACAAGGCTATACGGAGCGGATCTGGATTGGCTAACAAGACTATGACTAGGAGCAGGAATCTGAGATCAGATACAGGACTATGACTAGGAGCAGGAATTGAGATCGGGATACAGGACTATGACTAGGAGCAGGAATCTGAGATCGGGATACAGGACTATGACTAGGACAGAATCTGAGACAGGATACAGGACTATGACTCGATCAGGAATCTGAGATCAGGATACACAGGACTATGACTAGGAGCAGGAATCTGAGATTGGGATACAAGGCTATGACTAGGAGCAGGAATCTGAGATCGGATCAGGCTATGACTAGGAGCAGAATCTGAGAACAGGATACAGACTATGACTAGGATCATGAATCTAAGATCAGGATACAGAGCTATGACTAGGAGCATGATCTGAATCCAGGATACAAGGCTAGACTAGGAGCAGGAATCTGAGATCAGGATACAGGACTATGACTAGGAGCAGGAATCTGAGATTGGGATACAAGGCTATGACTAGGAGCAGGAATCTGAGATTAGGATACAGGACTATGACTAGGAGCAGGAATCTGAGATTGGGATACAGGACTATGACTAGGAGCAGGAATCTGAGATCAGGATACAGGACTATGACTAGGAGCAGGAATCTGAGATTGGGATACAAGACTATGACTAGGTTCTGGATTATGAGATCAGGATACAAGGCTATGACTAGGAGCAGGAATCTGAGATCAGGATACAGGACTATGACTAGGAGCAGGAATCTGAGATTGGGATACAAGACTATGACTAGGTTCTGGATTATGAGATCAGGATACAGAACAAGAAGAGTCAAGGGTGGAGTCCTTATATAGGGGAAACAATTTGCAGTTAGAAAAGTGGGGGAGAATTTGGTTTTGGGGGTGGACATGCCCTTTGTAGAATTAGTAGGTCTAGCTCCATCATGACAACTAGACAAACTCTCCCCCATACACTATGTTGAAGCTCAGAACGAGGGATATAGAAATCAGAGAAAAGATGGAATGGAATTAAAAAAATGTGGAAAATATAAAATGTGCTCTAGAATGAAGGAGACGTGTGTAGTCACTGAGAACCAATGTAAAAAGTAAGTCTTCACTTGCCAAACAATAGGGGTGATATATTTAATACAATTTAACTGGAAAAAAATATTTTGGAGGGAAAAAAAGATCTGTAACGGTAAGAATGGAGGATCATGGATCCTAGAGGATGATGTAGAACACAAGAGGTCTACAGAGAATGAGTAAGTATAAGACCTACCCATGTACTGTATGTCCTGTATCCATTGCAATAGCTGTATCAAGGGAGATATCATATATCACGCAACAAACAGATATAAGATACATATCAAAGGTTATTATACATGTATGTCAGCTAATGTAGTGCAGGGCCTAAAGTGCCCACTTGGAAAATTATATATTGGTCAAATCACAGGTAGATTTAAAGAAAGATTGGGATGTTAGAAATAACAAAATGGAAAGTACTGTGGCTAAACACTTTCATAAATTCCAGACGTACGGTATCACAATTACGTTTTCAGATATTAGTGAGAACAGATTGGAGAGGGGGTGATAAAGACATACGTCCATCTAGTCCAACCTTTATACCCTACCCATAATGTCTGTATAACAGTTACACAGTAACATAGTATTGGAGGTTGTATAAAGACATACGTCCATCTAGTCCAACCTTTATACCCTACCCATAATGTCTGTATAACAGTTACATAGTAACATAGTATTGGAGGTTGTATAAAGACACACGTCCATCTAGTCCAACCTTTATACCCTACCCATAATGTCTGTATAACAGTTACATAGTAACATAGTATTGGAGGTTGTTAAGACATACGTCATCTAGTCCAGACCTTTATACCCTACCCATAATGTCTGTATAACAGTTCAAGTAACATAGTATTGGAGGTTGTTATAAAGACATAAGTCCATCTAGTTGACCTTTATACCCTACCCATAATGTCTGTATAACAGTACATAGTAACATAGATTGGAGGTTGTATAAAGGCAACGTCCATCTAGTCAACCTTTATACCCTACCCATAATGTCTGTATAACAGTTACATAGTAACATGGTATTGGGGTTGTATAAAGACATACGTCATCTAGTCCGACCTTTATACCCTACCCCTAATGTCTGTATAACAGTTAACATAGTACATAGTATTGGAGGTTGATAAAGACATACGTCCATCTAGTCCACCTTTATACCTAACCCATAATGTCTGTATAACAGTTACATAGTAACATAGTATTGGAGGTTGTATAAAGACATACGTCCATCTAGTCCGACCTTTATACCTTTACCCACGAATGTTCCTTGTATAACAGTTACATAAGTCATACATAGCTATCATGGAGGGTGTGAAGGCTTAGTGTATTGTGTGGCTCCTGAGCTCCCAACAAGTGCTTACTTGATATCCGTTTTTGGTTCACTGTTCTGGGCCTACTATGGCCTCAAGAGCCCTGGTCCGGAGCCTGGGCCTTCTGCTGCTAATCCTGGGCCAAAAAAACACCTTGAGCCTGGGGATCCTGGATTTGCGGAGGCCCTGGCAACGGCCTAAAGAGATATGTAGCCTATAAAAGAAAAGTTAAGATCCCTTGAAGTAAGAATTAAACAAAAAAAAGATCTTTGTGCTGGGATGTTTCTACATCCAATCCCAGACCCAAGCTATAATTTCTGCCATGGAAAAAAGATTTGAGCTGTTACCAAGGAGGAGCAGGCCTTGGGAGATGAAATTGGTCTATGCGGGAGGCTTATACCCTGAGGGATCGTTTCCAGGCAGAGAAGGAGAGCAAATGCAGGGGGAATACAGCTAAGGCCCAGCCATGCTGTTCATTTAGGTCTCCCCAGTGTCGGTGCAGGCAGGGGTGGAGGTGCGGGGGCCTCTGAAGGGAGGTCTCGGTCACCAGTTTCCCCATCAGTAACACTGGACAAAAAGACAAGGAGAAAGAAGTGGACTGGGCTGTGGAAGATCCTAAATCCCCCGGTTTGCTGAAAGAAATAAAATGTCTGGAATCTCCCATAAAAGAGCAAGAAACTGGAATCTCCATGGTGAGAATCTGGAAAGAGGAGGAAAATAGGGGAAAACGACAAGAAAGAAAGAAGTTCTGGTTTTCCAAATTTGTTTTCCAACCATGCAGTGTCAAACCCCTTAATTCCACTACACCAAGTGCCTGGAGTCTACCACACCAAAACATGGCGGGAAATGTGGTTCGGCGGCATCTTGGATCCTGCCAGGTGACATCAAACACCTGCAGCTACCAGTGCTCCAGCTCCTCCCTGACTGCCAAACCTGCCCAGAAAGGAGAAGAGTCTGTCAGTGCTGGGCTGGTTAAAGGAACGTGCAGATAAAGTTCCCATATGTAAAGAGGCAATCTTTAAGTTTCAGGGCAGTGAGAGGAAGTACCTGCAGCGGCCATGGATCCAAAGGCCGTGTCAGCTGGTTCTGGTGTTCCAGAGACTGTGGTACAGGAAGGAGATGGATCTCGCAGTGGACCAATCAGCACAGATCCTGCTATTAGCATGCACCTGAGGAAGCTAAGGAGAAGAGAGGGTCCGGGAAGCAGGAAGGTATTTCAGAGGGTCCCAAGCAAGTCCCCGGCGGCCATCTGGTAGAGGAAGAGATCAGCAAAGACGTTTGCCCTACAGTTAAAGTCCCCAAGCAAGTTTCTATTGGGAGAAGGCGGTGCAAGTTAGGGGAATCTAAAATCTGGTTCCTAAGCTGGAGAGGCGGTAAGCTCTGGGTGATCGATCCCCCCCAGGTCCGGCGAGATGGCGGCAGAGCCGAGGCCAGCGGGATGGAGGGTCCCACCAATAGGTGGTAAGTGGGATCACCCGGTCCCTGCTGGCCCAGCACCTGCTTCCCTTTCCCCTGCTACTGCGTGTTGTCTCCCCAATCTCCCTTGTGTCAGCCCAGTGTCTGTGTCCAAGGCTCCCCCTGTCCAGTCTGTGTCTGTCCCCCTGTAAGATCTGCTGGATCATCTGGTCCCAATTGTGCAAAGTTTCAATTTGTTTCCGCTAAGCAGCCTCCAGTTTCACCTGCAGGGACCAAACCTACATCGTATGCGTCCGCTGCCAGAGCCACTCATTCTGCCTACACGGAGGACTGTTCCTGCTAACGCACAAACATCTGTGTATGGTAACATGTACAGTGGCGGTGGGTGGTAGGAGGAATGTGGTGAACTTGAAGTGGGTGGGGGAGGGCCCTTCTCCGGATAGGCAGCAGGTGATTGACAGACTCCTCCTGTTGGGTTTGAGGCAGGGGACATCTTTGCCTTATTTCTGGGCCCAGTCCGGGGGAGTTTGTCATCAGCTTGTGTCCCCCAAGGTCTGGATGAGTTTGGAAAAAGTATGACGGGATCCTGCTTGTTGGATTGGTTTCGGGGTGGTGGCGGGTTTCCCGGCCGGGGTGTCGTGAGAGTGGACCAAAAGGTCTTTAATGAGAGATTCCGCCCTCAGACTCCGCACCTGGCTTGGAGAGACGGCTCCGTCCAAAGCGACCTGTTTAAAAACCTTGATGACAGTGGAATTTGGGATGGTGGTTGGAAGGCAGCGTTAAACTGAACACAGTCCGTAACGTTAACAGGCACATCCCGAATTCTGCCTTATCGGCAGGGATAGTGACAATGCTTCTACCGGGCCAGCCGCGTCAGTGCTGGAAGTGCGGGTCGTTCGTCATCTTTCAATGTATTGTGACCAAACGGAAGTGTGCCCTATGCTTGAGCGGGCACAATGCGAAAGACTGCCCTAACAGTGTCCTGTGCAACCTCTGCGGTGAGATGGGGCACACTTACACCTCTTGCCCGTTTGGCAGCAAGTTGCGCAAGAGTTTGCAGAGGAGATGGTAGTCTCCGAGGAAGTGAGCTCTGAGGTTGAGCATTTGCTGGGGAAGCAGTGGACGTGGAGAAGTGTCTCCTTCGCATTGCTCTGGGGCCAAAGAGAGTACCACCAGCCTGCGGAGAGCTGTCACTGTGGACTCCACAGGAAGCCTCCACCGAGCAGAGATGACCAAAAATAGTATCAGGGTCACCCAAAACCCAAGCTCATTTCTGGACCTATTATAAGCCCGAAGCCAGGGTTACCAGATCCAAGCAGGGGGGCTCTGCCCAAAATATCTCACCCAGTTGGTAACTCTGCTTCCAGAGTCGCAGGTCTCCACTGTCGAGAAGGGGGATGGGTTGGTGGGAAGTGGGAGGAGCAGAGGAACAAGCCCATTCCCAAATTGTCATTCCGCTTAAAAATCCTTACTCTGTTGTTAGGAGAGGACAGTCTGGAGGATAGAAATAGCGAGGCTAGAGAGAGAATTAGCTAGAGAGAAACCTCTTCTCCGCGGGATTTAATTTTTATAGACAATCAGGAGGCTGAGCGGTTGCCATCGCGCCTCTCAGCTAAGAGGGAAGGTCCGATGATGAGGTAGGAGGGTAAAGAAGGGTAAATGAAAACCCCCAATAAACTTCATTCACCTTGTCAAAGGCGTGCCCCCTCCAATAAGATGTGCAACAATTAAGTTGCTCTCCATCAAGTGTGAAGTGCAATAGCATGGCGTTATTTTTTCTCTCCCGTATGAGGCAGACATTTTCTTTTTGCAGGAGACCCGGCTTACCACCTTGGCTGAGATCCATCGCGCCAAGGGGGACTGGTCCTGTGGACACGTCCTTTTGGTCTCTTGCCGCCAAGCATTACAGTGGAGGGCGTTCTTTTTAAACAGATTAGGGAACGGGTCAAACGGGTGATTGAAATCGAGATGGGACGCTGTGCATGCTATGGAGTTCTGGTGAACAGTTCGCCTTCTGCGGCTAAAATTTTATGGCCCTCAGACGAAGGCCGAGAAGAGGAGGAGTTTACCAGATAAAGCCCTTCTGTTACAGCCCAGCCTGTAGGTTTGGTGGGGATTTAACACCATCGCTAGGCCAATGGACAGGAGAGGCAGGTGGCAGGTTGGGGACGACAGCGTATTTTTGAATGGCCCTAGTTAGAGAGGCAGTCGGTAGATGTGCACATTCGCAATCTCCAGGGCTCACGGGTTACACTTTTCATAGAGGTAGTAGTAAGTAGTAGGATAGATAGGTTTTTTGTTAAAAAGGACCCTAGTACTTCTCCCTAGGTGAAGGGTGAAGAGAGTAGAGTTCTCAGATCGTGTTTGGTGGTCATGTCCTTGAATATTCCAGAGGGCCCCCTCGAGAGGTAAGGGTTTCTGGCACCTCAATTCGACCATCCTTGACGAGGAATGTACACAAACAGTCTTTTTTGGCTTCTTTCAGGATCAGAGTCCTGAAGGATGTCTGCCGCATAGGACGGAATGGGGGGAGATCACCAAAAAGAGGACCGCACGACTCTTTCGAGGCCTAGCGATGATAAGGTACAGAGTAGTAAAATATCATGCCTACTAAAACTTAAGAGGAAGTTGGATAGGCTGGTGTCTGATTGTGGTGACTTTGGGGAGACACCAGGGTAAAGTCTCAGATGAGGAGGTTCCAGTGACCGGCTGGCCTCCTGAAATTTGAGAGGAATTATGGGTCCACAAATTCCCCGATCCCTATCAGAGTTGCAGGGACTCCATCGCTCGCAAACATATTAGCGGTTTGGGGGGAGTGATGGGACCTGGAGACATCTCCAGAGGTATCCTGTCGGTTGTTAAGAGCTTTTTATGCTGACCTCTTGTCGAGAAAGAGCTCAGCCAGGCCGGCCATATCCAACTTTTTTTGGAGAGCAGACTCCTGTCAGACAAGATCGATATTCTTGGGATTTCTTTGACAGGCGGATATCACGTGGAGGGAGGTGGGGGCAGCCTAGAAGGCCCTTGCTGTTAAGAATCCCCTGGACCGATGGGCGTCACGGCGGGGGTTCTACAGGCCTTTTGTTGATTGTCTTGGCCCCTATTTTGGGAGGTTTTGTTCGGACTCCCTTTCTGGAGGTCTCTTCAGCAACCCTCATGAAGGCGTTCTGCTTTGATTCTGCTGCATCAAAAGGGTTTAGATTTCTTCCTATATGGATACTCGGCGCCCCATCGCTTACTCATACGGATAGGAAAATCCTGGCAAAAGTATTGTTCAATCGCCTCTTTGAGCCCACACCTGGTGCTTTCTCCCCTGGCAGCACTGCAACGGTTAGGTAGATCCACCTTTTCCGCGAGTCGAGTATTAGGGGTCCGGGAAGGCCTAGTGCGCGTTGCAGGTCTTGTGAGTGGGGAAAATACCATTGTTCACTGGACCAGTTAAGGCCTTTGATAGATGAATCACAATTATCTCATCTGGAGGGTCCCTTGGAAGATACGGTTTGGTTCATGAGGGTTTCATCAATTGGCTCAGTAATTTGTATGAAGGCGACTGAAAGCATTCCCTTTGTGATGGCTGGTTGTGGGGAACCTTTTAGGGTCTCTTTGGGGTCAGCAGGGTGCCCGCTTCAGCCTCTGGCTTTACCTTTCGCCATAGATCCTCTGATCAAGAGGTTTTGATGGCAGCGTTGCGCGGGGGGTACCTGCCTCTCCCTGGAGTTTTCCTTGAAGGTAGCTGCCTATGCGGATGCACTTACTCTGGTAGTCCTCAAGCTCCGACGAGGCGGTTCGAGGTGGCCGAACATGGGTCAGAGTATTCTGAGGCTTTCAGGGTTCCCTCAATCAAAGGAACAAATGGAAGCTTTCTGGATTGGAAAAGGGAAGGGCGAGCCTGCCTTAACCTCCCGGGAATCTTCCTGAGCCTTCCCCCAAAATTAAGATCTTAGGGATCATTTTGCCAAGGGCGATTTCGCTGAGACAAATTGTGGTGTCTAGAGGTTGGAACTTGCATCTTCCAGGGGTGGATCAGTGACAGGGGAGACCATAACACTCTTAGTGGAAAGGGTTTCATTGATCAAGATTACCGTGGTCCCGCTTTTGTACTGTGTAAGTACTGTGTGCCTTTGCCAGAGAAGTGACAATGCAAGAATCAATTAGTTTGTTTTTCCTGCTTTTATATGGGGAAAAACACTGAACCTAATCAAAAGTGACTGCGCCTACGGCAAAGGAAGGAAGGAGGGTGTGGCATGCTCAACCACTGTCGTGTTCTTGTGAACATGTTTGTTAAATACCAACTTTTGCAAACCTCCCGAAGGAGAGCCTGCCTTTGGTGGGTAGAGATTTTAAGAGCTGGGTCACATCCATTTTCGTGGGCTGTGGATGAAGGAGGGCGGTTGGTAAAGAGTCTGCGGAATCATCAGAGGTTCCTCTCCCCTCCTATGTTGCAGGAAGCCCTGAAAGCCATGAGGAAGTGCAGGGGAAGGAAGAAATTAATCCCTCAACTAGGCGGGACATCCGACCATAGGGTCCTTGTCTTCCTATTTCCATGAGACGCTGGCTAAAAGACTGCACAAGCAATATATTGAGTATAGGGCTCTCTCTTTAGTGGTGTCCCCCAGGGTTCCCCCCCCGAAGTTTAGGATTTGCTTGGCGTTCCTGTCCATGGAAAACTCTATGTAAGAGGCAATGTTGATAGTAGGCGCCCGCATGACCGAATGTGTTCCCGCTGGAGAGCTGCAGTGGTCTTAGCGAAACAAGGGGACCCTTCCTGCGATAATTGTCCTTTTAAAATAGAAGTTTACAAAAGAGGGGTCAAAAAGTTGGTTATCCCCTGCCTCTCAGTATGTCATACCATGGGGTGGGCCTTATGAGGGGTGTCTCACCTCAAAGGCCTGCAAGTATTGAGTAAGCACGTTATTTCTGTTAGCCACAATAGTAAAAATTCTACACGTGGAGTGCAACGGTGGCCAAATTTATATTAGGCATAAAGTCCTTTCCTTGAGGTGGTGTTTGTTTCAACATCCTGAGGGAACTGTTTAAGGATGAAGGCTCTGGAGAAAACAGAGGAGAGTGAGGGAGATGGTCAACTCTGTGGAGAGGCCTTGTACCTTGAGCCCCCTTGAGGTGGTACCCCTGATGTTTCTTGGGTGGTGGTTTTTCCTGTCGTATCACTTGCCCTTTTTTTGCCCTTAGGCCCTTGTGTTTTTATGTCTGGGCTCATGCATTCCAGGGTGAGTATTTCAACACTTTGCCCTACTCAAGTGTCTAAGTGCACTCCTTAATGTAGATATCCTTAGTAGGTTTCTACGGTAACCAAACATTCTTGTTGTTGGATGTTTCTTTTCGTGTTATTTAATTGTCTATAATGTTAGTTTTAAATAGTGTTATAATGTTAGTTTGTAATATGTTGTAAGTTAGGTTTTAAATTTGTTTTCCTGTTTGTGCTCGTTTGTATGGATTTGGGAAAAAATGTGGTTTAATAACTGTGAAACAAGTCATACTTATGTTTTTTCCTTTCTTTTCTGCTGTAAGATATTTTAAAGTTATTTGCGTTGATAGTGGCTAAGGTTGTCTATCCCTCATCATCTACTCTTGTGTGGTAGTGTGACAGGTATAGTTATATTAGAGTGTAGGTAGGAGGGCTCGGTTTTATTTGTTTTCTTTTGTTCTTTTTCTCTGATTGAAGAGTTGAATTGACTGTTATATCTCATTGTAGATCGATTTTGTTATTTTTAAGAAAGATCTGAATAAGGATTGTTTTATATTGGTGTCTGCTGTAAGCTTTTTATTTCCTTTGACTGGGCACTCTTCTCGGAAGAGACTTTTATTTTGTTATGCCCAAAGCCAACCATCCATGCTTGTGATTGTTTGTGTGTAAAGTTTCAATTGTTTGCGAAGAGATGCATCATATTGTAGACTGTTAATAAATTCAATATATACTAGTAAGACCATACATCCATCTAGGTCCTCACCTTATTATCCCTGACCCAAGTAATGTCTTATAAACAGTTACATAGTAACATTAGTAATTAAGGTTGTATAAAGACATACGCCGCATTAGTACAACCTTTATACCCTACCATAAGGTCTGTATAACAGTTACATAGTAACATATATTGGAGGGTTGATATAAGACTACGACATCTAGTCCAACCTTTATACCCTACCCATAATGGTTGTATAACAGTTAACAGTTAACATAGTATTGGAGGTTGTATAAAGACATACGTCCATCTAGTCCAACCTTTATACCCTACCCATAATGTCGTATAACAGTTAATAGTAACATAGTATTGGAGATGTATAAAGACATACGGCCGCATCTAGTCCAACCTTATACCCTACCCTAATGTCTTATAACAGTTACATAGTAACATAGTATTGGAGGTTGTATAAAGACATACGTCCATCTAGTCCAACATTTATACCTTACCCATAATGTCTGTGTAACAGTTACATAGTAACATAGTATTGGAGGTTGTATAAAGACATACGTCCATCTAGTCCAACCTTTATATCTACCATAATGTCTGTGTAACAGTTACTAGTAACATAGTGTGGAGGTTGTAAAGACATACGTCCATCTAGTCCAACCTGTTATACCCTACCATAATGTCTGTATAACAGTTACATAGTAACATAGTATTGAGGGTTGTATAAAGACATAGTCCATCTAGTCCAACTTTATACCTTACCCATAAGTCTGTTCTAACAGTTACATAGTAACATAGTATTGGAGGTTGTTATAAAGACATACGTCCACTATCAGGTCCAACCTTTATACCTACCATAATGTCTGATAACAGTTACTAGTAACATAGTATTGGAGGTTGATAGAAGAAATACGTCCATAGTAACAACCCTTTATACCCTACCCATAATGTCTGTATAACAGTTACATAGTAACAAGTATGGAGGGTGTATAAAGATACGTCCATCTAGTCCAACCATTATACCCTACCCAGAATGTTGTATAACAGTTACATAGTAACAGTAGTATTGGAGGTTGTTAAAGACATACGTCCATCTAGTCCAACCTTTATACCCTACCCATAATGTAGTATACATTTCCATAGTAACATAGTATTGGAGGTTGTATCTAAAGACATACTGTCCATCTAGTTAAACCTTTATACTCTACCCATAATGTCTGTAACAGTTACATAGATAACATAGTATTGGAGGTTGTATAAAGACATACGTCCATCTAGTCCAACCTTTATACCCTACCATAAGGTCTTGTAAAACATGTTACATAGTTAACATAGTATGGAAGGTTGTTATAAGAATACGTCCATCTAGTCCAACCTTTATACCCTACCATAATGTCTGTATAACAGTTACATAGTAAAATAGTATTGGAGGAGGTTGTTATAAAGACATACGTCCATCTAGTCCAACCTTTATACCCTACCATAATGTCTGATAACAGTTACATAGTAACAAGTATTGGAGGTTGTTATAAAGACATACGTCCATTCTAGTCCAACCTTTATACCCTACCCATAATGTCTGTATAAAAAGTTACATAGAGGAACATAATATTGGAGGTTGTATTAAAAGACATACGTCCGTCTAGTCCAACTTTATACCCTACCCATAATGCTGTATAACAGTTACATAGTAACATAGTATTGGAGGTTGTTAAAGACATACGTCATCTAGTCCAATCCTTATACCTACCCATAATGTCTGTATAACAGTTACATAGTAAACATAGTATTGGAGGTTGTATAAAGACATAACTCCATCTAGTCCAACCTTTATACCCTACCCATAATGTCTGTATAACAGTGTACTATAGTAACATAGTATTGGAGGTTGTTTATAAAGAATACGTCCATCTAGGCCACTTTATACCCTACCCATAATGTTGATAAACAGTTACATATTACAATAGTATTGGAGGATGTATAAAGACATACTCCATCTAGTCCAACCTTTACACCCTACCCATAATGGTCTGTAAACAGTTACTAGTAACATAGTTTATGGAGGTTTTATAAAGACATACGTCCATCTAGTCCAACCTTTATACCCTACCATAAATGAAGTCTATAGCGGTAACATAGGAACATAGTATTGGAGGATGTATAAGACATACGTCATCTAGTCCAACCTTTATACCGTTCCCAGCTAAGTGGTTGTATAACAGTTACTAGAACATAGTCGTTAGAGGTTGTATAAAGACATACGTCCATCTAGTCCAACCTTTATACACTACCCATAATGACTGTATAACAGTTACATAGTAACATAGTATTGGAGGTTGTATAAAGACATACGTCCATCTAGTCCAACCTTTATACCCTACCCATAATGTCTGTATAACAGTTACATAGTAACATAGTATTGGAGGTTGTATAAAGACATACGTCCATCTAGTCCAACCTTTATACCCTACTTAGGGGGGAGTCTGGGTCATGTGTTGGACTAGATGTACGTATGTCTTCCCTATAATACAACCTCCATACTAGGTTACTATGGTAACTGTTTATACCGGTCTTATTGTAGGGTATAATGCTGGACAGATGGTGTATTGTCTTTATAAGCCATCCATCATACTATGTACTATGTACTGTTCTAAAAGGTTACAGACTTATGGGTAGGGTGAATACAGGTTGGACTAGATTGGATTATGTCTTTATACAAACACCATCCCTATTTTACTATGTCACTGTGTTATCCAGACATTATGGGTAGGGGTATAAGGTTGGCACTACTGACGTATGTTTATACAATCCTCCAATACTATGTTACTATAGTACTGTTATACAGTACTATGGGTAGGGTATAAAGGTGGCACTAGATGGACGAATGTCCTTTATACAACCTTCAATACTTGTTTCTATTACTGTTATACAGTACATTATGGGTAGCGTAATAACGTTGGACTAGATGGACTCGAGTCTTATTAACAACCCTCCAATACTATGTTACTATATTACCTGTTATCAGACATTATGGGTAGGGTATAAAGGTTTGGACTAGATGACGTAATGTCTTTATACACCTCACATACTATGTAATTACTATGATAACTTTATACAGCCATTATGGGAAGGGTATAAAGCTTGTACTAGATGGACATATGTCTTTTAATACAGCCTCCATACTAACGTGTACATGTTACTGTTATACAGACCATTATGGGTATGGTAATAAGGTTGGACTAATGGACGTGAGTCTATTATACACACCTCCATACTATGTTACTATGTACCGTTAGACAGCATTTGGTAGGTAGCAACGGTTGGTACTACATGGACCGTAGGCCCTTATAACAACCGTCCATCACTATGTTACTATGTAACCTTATTACAGACTATGAGTATCAAACTTGACACATATATTACTTAGAACCTCCACCTAGACTAATGTACTTTACGAGGTGTATGGGTAGGTATCTCAAGGTTGGACTCGCATGGACTGTGCTCTTTTCACCTCCCATCCGCTTACTTGTACTTTCATTGTCTTAACAGACTTATGGGTAGGTATATGGTTTTGGACTAGATGGAGTAATGTCTATTATACACCTCCAAGTATCTGTTACTACATGTAACTGTTATAACAGCATTATGGGTAGGGTAAAAGGTTGGCTAGATGAGTATGTCTTTATACACCAACCTCCAATACTATGTTATGTAACTGTATACACGCATATGGGTGATAATAAGGTTTGACTAGATGGACGTGTCCTTTATACAACTCCAATACCTATGTTTACTATGTAACTGTTATACCCAGTACATTATGGTAGGTAGACAGAGTTAGACTCAATGGACGTATGTGCTTTACTATAGCACTCCAACTACTATGGTTACTTGTACCGTATAACAGACCATTATTGGTAGGTATAAAGGTTGGACCTAGATGGCGTAGTGTCTTTATACAACCTCCAAATCTATGTTACTATGTAACTGTTATCCACGACATTAATGGTAGTTAAACGGTATGGACAGATGGAGCGTATGTCCTCTTTATACAACCATCCAATACTATGTTCACTATGTAACTGTTATAACAGACTTATGGGTAGTGGTAAAGGTTTGGATACTATATGGAGCGTAGTCTTTATCAACCTCAATACTATGTACTATGAACTGTTTATCATCGGCATTATTGGGGAAGGGTATCTCCTAAAGGTTGGACTATGATGTGACATGTCTTTAGCACGTCCTAATACTATTGTCACTATAAACCTGCTATTACAGTCCATTTGGGTAGGGTAAAACGGTGGACTAGATTGCACGTTGGTCTCTTATACACCTCCAATACTATGTTACTTGTAACTGTTTATACCAGACCTTATGGGTCGGAGTATAAACTGTTGGACTAGGATGGCGTAATTCCTTATGATACACCCTCCAATACTAATAGTCAATATGTACTGGGTTTATACTAGCATTATGGGTAAGGAGTATAAAGGTCGGACTAGATGTACGTATGTCTTTTATACAACCTCCAATCCTATGTTACTACTGGTAACTGTTATACAGAACATTATGGTAGGGATAAAGTTTGGCACTACGAATTGACGTAATGTCTGTATACAACCTCCACTACTATGTGCTACTATGTAACTGTTTCATAACGAGGCATTACTGGTAGGGTATAAAAGGTTGGACTATAGGACGTATGTTCTTATACCCCTCCCAATACTATTCTTCATGTAACTGTATGACAGACTTATGGGTAGGGTATAAGGTTGGTACTAGATGGACGTATTTCCTTTTACAACCCTCCAATACTGAGTTCTAGTGTAACTGTATACAGACTTAGTAGGGTAAAAAGGTTGGACTAGATGGACGTATGTTCCTATTATACAACCTCCAATATTATGTTACTATGTCAAACTGTTTACAGACATATGGGTAGGGGTACTAAATTTGACTAATGGCTATAGTTTCTTATACACACCTCCATATACCTATGTTACTATGTACTGTTTAGACAGACATTATGGGTATCGTATAAAGTTGGACTAGAATGGACGTATGTCTTTATAATACCTCAATCTATGTTACTATGTAACGTTATAGACATCTTGAGTAGGTAAAAAGGTTGGATCTAGATTGACGTATGTCTTTTACAATCCTTCATACTATAGTTACTATGTAACTGTTTATACAGTACATGTGTAGGTGGGTAGGGGGGAGTGGGGGGTGGGGGTTATGCACGGGTTGGACATAACGATGGACGTATGTCCTTTACCAACCTCCAATACTTATAGTTACTAATGTAAACTGTTAGGACAAGACATTATGGGCTAGACGCTATATAAAGGTTTAACTAATGGACATATGTCTTTAGACAACCTCAATACTCTGTTTACGATCGGAATGTTATACAGACATCTGATGGGATAGGGTATAAAGTTGGAACTAGTCAATCGGCCGTATGGCTTATCACCTCCAACTACTACGTTACTAATGTAACTGTATACCCGACATTATGGGTAAGGGTTATAATGTTAGACTAGAATGGACGGTAATGTCTTTTATACAACACTACCCCCAATACTATGTTACTATGTAACGGTTATACAGACATTATGGGTAGGTGATAAAGGTTGGACTAGAGGACGTATGTTCTTTCTCTGTCTACCACCTCCCAATACTACTGTACTATGATAACCTGTTAGACCAGACCATTATCTGTGTAGGGTATAAAGGTTGGACTAGATGACGTATGTCTTTTATACAAACTCCAATAACTATGTATCCTAATGTAACTGTTAGACAGACAATATGGGTAAGTAATAAAAGTTTGCTAGGATGGACGTATGTCTACTTCTCAAGTACAACCTCCAATACTCCTGTTACTAATGTACCTGTTTCTAACAGACATTATGACTGTAGGATATAAAGGTTGGACTAGATAGGACTATGCTCTTTAATACAACCCTCCAATACTATGTTACTATGTACCTTTACACTGGATCACTACGTCGTATGGGTATGACATATAAGTTTGTGACTAGAACGACGTATGTTCTGTTCACCACCATAACCACCTCCATACTATGTTACTTCTATGTAACATGCTACAACAGACATTGGGTAAAGCTATACTTTCTCCGTCTGCTGGCTCATCTCTTTCTTGGACTGATGGACGTAGTTCTTTAATCAACCCTCCATACTATGTTACTTGTACGGTTAACAGAAAATTATGGGGTAGGGGTCATACAGGTTGACTAAGCGACGTATGTCTTTATAACACATACTCCGTACTAATGTTACTAATGTAAATGTTAGACAGTACATTACATGGGTATGTGTAGAAAGGTTGGACTAGATGGACGAACTTCCTGTCGACACCCTCCACATACGTATGTTACTAGAGTAGTGACCGTTTACCAACATTATGGGTCGGAGGAGGTATAAAAGTTGGACTACGATGGTCGTATGTCTTTATACAACACTCCAATATTTGGTTACTCTTACAGTGGTCAACTGTTATAAAAGACATTATGGGTACGGTATACGGTTTACTAGAGGACGTATGTCGTTATACCTACCTTAATATATGTTACGCTAGTACTGTTATAACAGACATTAGGTTAGGGTAAAAGGTGGACTAATGGATGATGTCTTATATACAACTCCACTACTATGGTACTATGTAACGTTATGACGCAATTAATGTGATAGGTCATAAAGGTGCACTAGATAGGAACGATGTCTATATAACCCTCCAAATACTAATGTTTTACTATGTAACTGTTATACAGACATTGTGGGTAGGGTATAAAGGTTGACTAGATGGACGTATGTCTTTATACAACCTCCAATACTATGTTGTACTAATTACTTTATCCAGACATTATGGTATAGGGTATATAAGGTAGACTAGATGGACTATGTCTTTTTACAACCTCCAATACGTGTTTACTAGTACTGTATAACACATACATGAGGTAGGGATATGATGTCGGACTAGATGGACGTTATGTCTTTTAACAACCTCCATAACATTTACTATGTACACTGTTATACAGACATTATGGGATAGGGTATAAAGGTTGGACTGATACGACGTGTGTCTTTATCAACCTCCAATACTATGTTATCTATGTACTGTTAACAGACATTATGGGTAGGGTATAAAGGTTGGACTAGATGGACGTTTTCTTTATACAACCTCCAACTATGATTACTTGTAACATGTTTATACAGACATTATGGGTATTGGTATAAAGTTGGACTAGATGGACTTATGTCTTTATACGTAACTCCAGCACGGAGGAGGGACAAGGGTGTATAGGGGGAGCGGGGGGTAAGAACCAGACAAAATAGGGGCTGATAAAGGTGGACCTCAGTATGGACAGCGGGTTCTACGATACTCCATCTGTGCTACAGTGTAATGGTTTGCAAGCACACACTACAGCTGGTTGTATAAAGTGTTAGCACAGAGGACTTGTCAGTGTCTTTCTCAATCCCCAAACTTGTCGGAACTGTTATACTATCCATGATGGTGGGTATAGACTACTAAATAGTATTCGCATATGACCTCAGGTCCACTATTCAAAACGTATGATACCCGTCTGGTTAGAAGTTTCACAGTCTCAGTTTACTAACTAATCTTTTTAATCGTGATTGACCATAATTGGAGGCACTTTAGGTACTATGTAAGACAGTATATAACCTTGATTGTATCTTTATCTTGTTTTTGCGTGATATAATGATATCTCCTTGATACAGCTATTGCAATGGATACAGACATCGCTACAATGGGTAGGTCTTATACTTACTCATTCTCTGTAGACCTCTTTGTTTCTACATCATCCTCTAGGATCCATGATCATCCATTATACTTACGTGCAGATCTTTTTATTCCTCCAAAAATATTTTTTTCAGTTCTCCGTTAAATTGTAATTAAATATATCACCCCCTTTGTTTGGCAGTGAAGACTTCTTTTACATTGGTTCACCTCAGTGACTACACACGTCTGCCTTCAGTTCTAGAGCACATTTATATTTTCCACATTTTTTAATAGTCCATATCCATCTTTTCTCTGATTTCTATATCCCTCGTTCTGACTGTCAACATAGTGTAGGGGAGAGTTTTCCTAGTTGTCATGATTGGAGCTAGACCTACTAATTCTACATGGGCATGGTCCCCCCCAAACCAAATTCTCCCCACTTTCTAACTGCAAATTGTTTCCCTTATAAGGACTCCACCCTTACGCTTCTTGTTCTGTGACCTGATCCAAATCCAAACCTAGTCATAGCTTGTTCCTCACCAATCTCATTCCTGCTCCTAGTCATCGAGTCCTGTATCCTGATCTTAGATTCCCTGCTCCTAGTCTAGTCCCTTGTAATCCTGATCTCATAATCCAAACCTAGTCATAGTCCTGTATCCCAATCTCAGATTCCTGCCCGAGTCATGTTCCTGTATCGCTGATCTCAGATTCCTGCTCCTACGTCTCAGTCCTTATCCCAATCTCCAGATTCCTTGCATCCTAGTCCCATGTCCTGTGCTATCTGATCTGATACAGTTCATGCGGTGCCCCTCCAGATCGTCCAGTCAAGTCTGTATTCGATCTCAGATTCCTGTTTCCTAGTTACAATATTCCTGTATCCCGATCATCGATAACCATAGCTACGGGTAGTCATAGTCCTGTATCCTAATCTACAGATTCCTGTCTAGTCGTAGTCTTGTATCCTAAGTCTGCCAGATTCCTTCTCCTAGTCATAGTGCTTGATCCCGATCTCAGATTCCTGCTACCTAGTCATAGTACCTTGTATCCTGAATCTCGAATTCCTGCTCCTAGTCATAGGTCTCCTGTATCCTGATCTCTCGATTCCTGTCTCGCTAGTCATAGTCTTGTTCCTGATCTCAACTAACAGGATTCCTATCTCCTATCCGAATTCATAAGTCCTGGTATCAGAGCCTGTATCTGAGCCAATCCGTCCATCATGGTTGTTCCCTCGCAATTCCTAGTCCTAGTCTAGCCTGTGATATCCCAATCTCAGATTCCTCTCCTCTCCTAGTCCTAGATCCTAATCTCAGATATCAACGATGTCTGCATCCTAGTCATAGCCTGTTATAAACTCATCGCAGATTCCTGCTCCTCTGCATAAAGCCTGTACCCCCAATCTCAGATATCCTGCTCCTAGTCATGCCTGTATCCCCGTCTCGTCCCTGCTCTATCCTGTCATCCTGCTAATTCTGGCCTAACCTAGTCTAGGTCTGTAATCCTCCTGGGCCAATTCCTGCTCCTAGTCCTACGCCTTGTATCAAGTCTCCGGCAAGTTCACCTCTAGTGGCTCTCGATTCCTGTCTTCACGTCTTTCGCTGATTCTCAGATTCCTGCTTCCTAGGCTAGATCCCCGTTCCCATCATCAATTCCTGCTCCATAGTCATAGAGGCCTTAGTCTGTAGTCCTGATCTCAGAATTCCTGACTCCTAGTCCTATTTTAGTCCTGCCGTGTACTGCCTGTATTATCTCAGATTCCTCTCCTAGTCATAGCCTATTGCTATCCTGGAGCTCTCAGATTTCCTAGATGCCTAGTCTATCGCTGTATCCTGTTCCAGATCTTGCTACCTAGTCATAGTTCTTTGTGATCCCAATCTTCAAGATTCCTCCTAACGATGCTGATACAGTGATCCCTGAATCTCAGATTACACGCTCAGTCATCTCTGTATCTAATCTTCAATTCCTTCCCTAGCAATCCTTATCCTGATCATCAGATTCCTCTGCTGCACTAGTCATAGTCTGTATCCTGATCTCAGATTCCTGCTCCTAGTCATGTGGCCTTGTATCCCTATCTCATATCCTTGCTCCATCAGTCAAATAGCGCATTAGTATCCAAAAAAAAAGATACTTGCTCAGCATCATAAAAAACCTGACTCAGATCCAGCATCCTAGTCATGCCTTGTTCTAATCCAGTTCCGCTCCTAGTAAGCCTTGACACTAATAGCCTAAGTCAATAGTACCTGTAAGCCGATCTCAGATTCCTGCTCCTAGTCCTAGTACCTGTATCCTGCAATTTCAGTCATTCCTGCTCTACAGTCTTACCCATCCAGATCCATCTGTCTACCTTGTACAAAATGCTCTAGATCCTGCTCCAGTCCTAAAAGTCCTGTATGGCCGATCTCAGATTCCTCTACCTAGTCATAGTCCTGTATCCTGATCTCCAGATTCCTGGCTCCTTCCATAGATCTGTCTCGCTGTCTCAGATTCCTGATCCTCGTCATCAGTCCTTTGTACCGCATTCAGAGTTCCTGCTCCTAGTCCTAGCACTGTATTCGTGATCTCAGATTCCTGCTCCTAGTCATAGTCCTGTATCCCAATCTCAGTTCCTGCTCCCTAGTCATAGCCTTGTCCTCCCAATCTCAATTCCTGTCCTATTCATAGCCTTGTATCCAATCTCGATTTCCTGCTCCTATTCTAGCCTGTATCCTGATCCACGATCTCCTCTAGATTCCTGTATCCTCTCGTCGTCTAGTACATATCCCTTTGTATCCTGAATCTCAGATTCCTGCGCTAGTCATTAGCGTAATCCTGATCTCGTATCCCGCTCCTAGTCATAGTCCTGTATTCTGATCTCAGATTCCTGCTCCGAGTCTATCCCTGTCCCATGATCTCAGATCCGCTCCGTAGTCATAAATACCTTGATATCCGCAAAGAATGCTCAGATCCTGATCTCCTATGTCATAGTCCTTGTATCCTGTCTCATAGTTCATTCTAGTCCGTATCATCGATCCTACACTGTCATAAGTCCTGTATCCGGCCATTTCAGATTCCTCTCCTAGTCATAGTCCCCGTATCCCGATCTCCAATTCCCTGACTCCTAGTCTAGTACCTCTTCACAATCATCCTCTCAGATTCTTGCTCCTAGGTCATGTCTTGTATCCTGATACTCAATTCCTGAGCCTATCATAGTCCTGTGATCCTAATCTCATAGATCCTGTTCCTAGTCATAGGTCTCCTGTCTGATCTCAATTCCTGCTCCTGAGTCATAGTCGTATCCAATCTCAGATTCCTGTCCTAGTCATAGTCTCCTGGATGCCTTATCTCAGATTCCTGCTCCTATTCATATCCTGTATCCTCGATCTCAGATTGGCGGGGCTGATCCTAGTCATGAAAAGTTGCATTGTATCCTGATCTCAGATCCTCTCGTAGTTCATACGTAGTCCCTGTATTCCACAGCTCTGCCGATTCCTTGCTCCTAGTCAATAGCTCTTGTAATGCCTGTATCTCTAGATGTCCTCGATCCTAGTCATAGTCCTGTATCCTTTCTCAATTGCTTGATCCTAGTCATGGAGTCACAACATGTATCCCTGATCTCAGATTACCAAAAGCTCCTAAGTCATAAAAAGTCCTGTTTGCAATCCAATGAATCTCGAAAGTTCCCTGCTCCTAAATCATAGCCCTTGGGACCTAGATCTCAGATTCCTGCTCCTAGTCATAGTCCTCGTATCCGCATCCTCATGATTCCTGGCCTAGTCATAAAGCCATTGTATCCCATCTCCAGAATTCCTGCTCCCCTAGTCATAGCCCTTGTAGGCGCGCACAATCTCAGATTTCGCTCTCCTGCTCCTAGTCTAACGTCCTGTATCCTAAATCAGATTCGCCAGTTCTAGCCTGATCTGACCATATCCTGGTCAGTCATGTCCGGTACTCCTATCTCAGAAAGTTCCTTCTGCCTATCAGATCATAGCCTGTGAAAATGCCATGCTCAGATTCCTGCTCCTATTCATAGTCTTGTCAATCCTGATCTCGAGCTTCCTGGCTCCTATGTCATAGTCCCCCCTGTATCCCGATCTCAGATGTCGCTGCTCCTATCAGTCCAAGACAGTTATAAAACACATTTCAGATTCCGCGGTCCTAGTTGCTAGGTCCATGTAACCTGTTCTCAGATCCTGCTCCTCGTCATAGCCTTTGTATCAATTCTGATCTCGATTCTGCTCCTAGTCATAGCTTGGTATCCGATCTCAGATGCCGTGCTCCTGATGCATAGTCTTGTATCCTGGCTCAGGTCCTTGATCCTAGTCATAGTCCTGTATCCCCCGACTCTCAGATTCCTTGCTCCTAGTCCATATCCCTGTATCCTAATCAATTCCGATCTAGGAGTGCATTGAATCTCGATCCCTCCTAGTACATAGTCCTGTATCCTGATCTCAGATTCTGCCTAACCTAATCATAGTCTGTATCCTGATCGCTCAGATTCCCTGCTCCTAGTCCATATCCTGTATCCCGAATCCTCAGATTCCTGCTCCCAGTCATAGTCCTGTATCCTAATCTCAATTCCTGTCCTGTCCATAGTCCTGATTATCCTTTCTGATCGAGATACCTGCTCGTCATAGTCATGTTCCTGTCAAGATCCTGATCACATCTAGCCGATCCAATCTAAACAAGATTCCTGCTCTCGAGTCATAGCCCTTTATACACAATCTCAGATTCCTGCTCCTAGTCATAGTCCGTTATCATCCGATCTCAGATTCCTGAGTCCTAGTCATATTCCTTGGTATCCTGATCTCAGATTCCTGCTCCTAGTCATAGGCCTTAACACTGATCTAGATTCCTGCTCCTTAAGTCGAGTAGTACCACTGTAATCCTGTTACAATATCGGGCTTCCTGTCTAGTCATAGTCTTCTGATATGCCCCATCCTGCCACCGATTCCTGCTCCTATCATAGCCATTGTATCCTATCTCAGATTACCTGCTCGCTAGTCATAAGTTCCTCTGTATCCTGATCTCAGTTCCTTGCAATAATAACCTAGTCCGCTGTATCCTCATCTCGATTCCTGTCCTCTCTAGTCATAGAACTTGATATCCTGATCTCAAGATCCTACTCTCCGTAGTCTAGTCATGTACCTGTTCATCTCAGATTCCTGCTTCCTACGTCACTAGCCTTTATCCTGATCTCAGATTCCTGCTCCTAGTCATAGCCTTTATCCTGATCTCAGATTCGACCTATACTATCCTGCGTTCCTTTTAGCCTAGTCTTGTTCTTGCCCCATTCAAAAACGGCTCTTCATACGTATCAGATTATACCCTGCTCCTAGTCCATAAGTCGCTGGTATCTCATGATTCTAGATTCCTGCTCCTAGTGCCATAGTCCTTGTATCCTGATCTCAGATTGCCGTGCTCCTAGTCTATAGTCCTGTATCCCAGCTTCAGATTCCTGACAGTCCTATCCATATCCTTGTATCCCAATACTCAGATTCCTGATCCTAGTCATGCTCTTGTATCCCTATCTCAGATCGCTGCTCCTTAGTACACGTGCCCGAATGCGTCAGTCTTTCTGTCATAGCTCTGTATCCTGCCAGATTCCGTGCTCCTAGTCCATAGCCTAGAAAGTAATCCCAATCTCATATCCTGCTCCTAGTCAATAGAAAAACACTTGGTAATCCTGATCTCAAGATTCCCGATCCTATCATAGTCCTGATCCGATGCTCAGATTCCTTGCTCCTAGTCATAGTCCTTATCCGTAAGGTCTCAGATTCCTTGCTCCTAGTCATAGTGCGTGATCCGTATCTCAGATTCTGATCTAGTCATAGATGCCGTTTAAAGTACCATCAGTAATCTGCTCAGTCATATCCTGGATATCCTCAGATCCTGAATCATCGCCTTGTATCTCCTGATCTGCAGATATCCTGCTTCCTAGTCATAGTCCTGTACCTGACTCAGATTCCTAGACCTCCCTAGTCATAGCCTTGTAATCCCAATTACTACCAAGATGTCCTCTCCTGTCTGTCGTATCCCAAGTTCAAAAATATGCTCTAGTGCTATTTCCTGATCTCAGATTCCTCTCCTAGTCCATAGCGGTCCACTCGTTCTGTGCCATCAACTGCGTATCTCAGAATTCCTGCTCCTAGTCATAGTCCTTGTACATCCCAATCTCAGATTCCTGCCCTAGTCATAGCACTTGTATCCTGATCTCAGATTCCTGCTCCTAGTCATAGCCTGTATCCTGATCTCATATTCCTGCTCCTAGTCATAGTCCTTTATCCTGATCTCCGATTCTGCTCCAGTCATCGCTTGTATCCACATCTCAGATTCTCTGCTCCTAGTCATAGCACTGTATCCGATCTCAGAAGAAAAAAAATTTTGTTCCTGTATCTCCTAAGTCAAGTCCTCTGTAATCCCTTGTATCCCAATCTCAGATTGCTCTGCTCCTAGTCATAGTCCTTGTATCACGATTCTCAGATTCCCTGCTCCTAGTCATGTCCTGTATCCTGATCTCAATTCCTGCTCCTAGTCATAGTCTTGTATCCTCCAATCTCAGATTCTTGCTCCTAGTCTAGCCTTGTACTGATCTCAGATCTGCTCCTAGTCATAGTCTGTATCCTGATCTCATATTCCTGTTCTAGTCATAGTCCCGGGATCCCGATCTCAGATAGGTCCTGATCCTATCATAGTCCTGTACCTCTACTCCAGATTCTGTCTAGTCATAGTCTTGTATCCATCTCATATTCCTTCGCCGTCATAGTCCCTCTATTCCCGATCTCAGATTCCTGCTCCTAGTCATAGTCTGTATCCTAGATCTCAGATTCCGCTCCTAGTCTAGCCACTGTATCCCGATCTCAGATTCCTGCTCCTAGTCATAGTCCCCTTGTATCCATCTCAGATTTGACCTAGTCATATCCTGACCTGCTAATTCCTGCTCCTAGTCCAATAGGTCCGTATCCTGATCTCAGATTCCTCTTCCTATCCGTCCTAATCTATTCCTGTATTCCTCAATCTCAGATTCCTGCTCATAGTCATAGTCCTGTAATCCCGATCTCAGATTCCTGTCCTAGTCATAGCTTGTATCCTGGATCTCAGATTCCTGCTCCTGTCTGCCTTGTACCCATCTCAGATCTGCTCCTAGTATAGTCTGTATCCTGATCTCAGATTCCTGCTCCTAGTCATAATCTCTGTATCCCAATCTCAGATTCCTGCTCCTAGTCATAGCCTGTATCCTGATCCAGATTCCTGCTCCTAGCATAGTCTTGTATCGCCTGAATCTCAGATTCCTGCTCCTAGTCATAGTCCTGTATCCCTCCTGTATCCAATCTCAGATTCCTGCTCCTAGTCATAGGTCTTGTATCCTGATCTCATATTCCTTGATCCTAGTCATGAGTCCTGTATCCTGTTTCTCAGATTCCTCTCCTAGTCATAGCCTTGTCTTCTGATCTCAATTCCTGCTCCTAGTCATAGCCCTTGTATCCTGATCTCAGATTCCTTCCTAGTCCATAGCTATCCTGGTTCTCCTCAGATTCTTGTCCTAGTCATAGTCTTGTATCCAATTCACGATTCCGCTCCCTAGTCATACCTTGTATCCTGATCTCAGATTCACTGCTCCTAGTCTAGTCCTGTATCCTGATCTCAGATTCCTGCTCCTAGTCATAGTCCTGTATCCTGACTCGATTCCGGCTCCTGTCTAGCCCCTATCCAATCTCAGATCCTCTCCAGTCATAAGTCCTTGTATCCCCCCCAATGCTTCTTCAGATTCCTCTATCCTGGTCCGCTCCTAGTCATAGCCTTGTATCCTGATCTCAGATCCTGCTCCTAGTCATAGTCCTGTATCCCTTCTCATCTCAGATTCCTGACTCCTAGTCATAGCCTTGTATCCCAATCTCAGATTCCTGCTCCTATGTCCATTGAGCCTTGTATCCTGATCAGATTCCTGCTCCTAGTCTAGTCCTGGTATCCCGATCTCAGATTCCTAGCTCCTAGTCATAGTCCTGTATCCGATCTCAGATTCCTGCTCCTATTCCATAGTCCTGTATCCGATCTCAGATTCCTTATCCTAGTCATAGTCTGTACGCAATCTCAATTCCTGCTCCTAGTCAATAGTCCTTGTAATCCGCTCTCAGATCCTGCTCCTAGTCTAGTCCTGTGATCCTGATCTCCAGATTCCTGCTCCTATCATAGCCTTGGTATCCCAATCTCAGATGTCCTCTGCTCCTAGTCTATAGCCTATTATCCTGTCTCAATTCCTGCTACAGTCATAGTCCCTTTACTCGATCTCAGATTCTGCGCTAGTCAAGTCCTGTATCCTCTCAGATTCCTGCCCTAGTCATAGTCCTGTATCCTGTTCTCAGATTCCTGCTCCTAGTCATAGCCTTGTATCCCAATCTCAGATTCCTCTCCTAGTCATAGCCTTGTATCATGATCTCAGATTCCTGCTCCTAGTCATAGTCTTGTATCCTGATCTCAGATTCCTGCTCCTAGTCATAGTCCTGTATCCCATCTCAGATTCCTGCTCCTAGTCATAGTCTTGTATCCTATCTCAGATTCCTGATCCTAGTCATAGTCTTTATCCTGATAGATCTGCAACTAGTCTAGTCTGTATCCACTCAGATTCCTGCTCCTAGTCATAGTCTTGTATCCTGATCTCATTCCCTGCCTCCTAGTCATAGTCCTGTATCCCATCTCAGATTCCTGCTCCTAGTCATAGTCTTGTATCCTAATCTCAGATTCCTGTATCCTAGTCATAGTCCTTGTATCCTGTCTCAGATTTCCCTGCTCCTAGTCATAGTCCTGTAATCCTGTACTCAGATTCCTGATCCTAGTCATAGTCCTTGTATCCCTATCTCAGATTCCTGCTCCTAGTCATAGCCTTGTATCCGTCCCCAATCTCAGATTCCTGCTCCTAGTCATAGTCCTGTATCCCGATCTCAGATTCCTGTCCTAGTCATAGTCCTGTATCCTGATCTCAGATTCCTGCTCCTAGTCATAGCCTTGTATCCCAATCTCAGAATTCCTGCTCCTAGTCATAGTCCTGTATCCTGATCTCAGATTCCTGCTCCTAGTCATAGTCCTTGTATCCCAATCTCAGATTCCTGCTCCTAGTCATAGCCTTGTATCCTGATCTCAGATTCCTGCTCCTAGTCATAGTCTGTATCCCATGATCCGATTCCTGCTCCTTAGTCATAGTCCTGTATCCCATCTCAGATTCCTGCTCCTAGTCCAAGTCTGTGTATCCTGATCTCAGATTCCTGTCCTAGTCATAGCTCTGTATCCTTCCAGATTCCTGCCCTAGTCATAGCCTTGTATTCTGTCTCAGATTCCGCTCCTAGTCATAGCTTGTATCCTGATCTCAGATTCCTGCTCTATTCATGTAGTCCGTATCCCTGTCCTCAGATTCATGATCCTAGTCATAGCTCTTGTAATCCCAATCTCAGATTCCTGCTCCTAGTCATAAGTCCTTGTATCCTGATCTCAGATTCTCTCCTAGTCATAGTCCTGTATCCTGATCTCAGATTCCTGCTCCTAGTCATAGTCCTGTATCTGATCTCAGATTCCTTCCGCTCTAGTCATAGTCCTGATCCAATCTCAGATTCCTGCTCCTAGTCATAGCTTGTATCCCAATCTCAGATTCCTGCTCCTAGTCATAGTCTTGTATCCTGATCTAGATTCCTGCTCCTAGTCATAGCTGTATCCATCTCAGATTCCTGCTCCTAGTCTAGCTTGTATCCTGCATCTCAGATTCCTGCTCCTATGTCATAGCCTGTATCCTGATCTCAGATTCCTGTCCTAGTCATAGTCCTGTACTCCTGATCTCAGTTTCCGTGCTCCTAGTCTAGTCCTGTCTTATCCTAATCTCAGATTCCTGCTCCTAGTCATAGCCTTGATACCTGTCCTTCAGATTCCTGCTCCTATTCCTGCTCCTAGTCAATAGTCCTGTATCCTGATCTCAGATTCCTGCTCTAGTCATAGTCCTGTATCCATCTCAGATTCCTGCTCTAGTCATAGCCTTGTATTGCCAATCTCAGATTCCTGCTCCTAGTCATAGTCCTGTATCCCAATCCTCAGTATTCCTGCTCCTATCATATGCATATCCTGATTCAGATTCCTGCTCCTAGTCATAGTCTTGTATCTCTTTCAATCTCAGATTCCTGCTCCTAGTCATATCCCTGTATCCGATCTCAGATTCCTGCTCCTAGTCATAGCATCCATATCCTGATCTTCATATCCCTGCTCCTAGTCATAGCTCTTGTTATCCCAATCTAAGATTCCTGCTCCTAGTCATAGCTCTGTATCAATCTCAGATTCCTTGCCAGTCTAGTCCTGTATCCTGATCTCAGTTCCTGCTCCTAGTCATAGCTTGTATCCGATCTCAGATTCCTGCTCCTAGTTCATAGTCCTGTATCCTAATTCAGATCCTGCTCCTAGTCATAGTCCCTGTTCCATCCTCAGATTCCTGCTCCTAGTCATAGTCTTGTATCTGCCAATCTCAGATTCGCTGCTCCTGAGTCATAGTCTTGTATCCCATGATCCAGATTCCTGCTCCTAGTCATATCTTGTATCCACCTATCTCAGATTCCCTGCTCGTCATTAGTCCTTGTATCCTGACTCATATTCCTGCTCCTAGTCATAGTCTGTATCCTATCTCAGATTCCTGCTACATAGTCATAGTCCTGTATCCTGATCTCAGATTCCGCTGCTCCTAGTCATTAGTCCGTATCCTGACTCAGATTCCTGATCCTATTCATAGTGTCATGTACCCGATCTCCAGATTCCTGCTCCTAGTCATAGCTCTGTATCCGAATCTCAGATTCCTGCTCTAGTCATACGCCTTGTATCCTGATCTCAGATTTCCTGTCCTAGTCATAGTCCTTGTATCCTGGATCTCAGATTCCTGCTCCTAGTATAAGTCTGTAATCCATATCTCAGATCCTGCTCCTAGTCATAGCTTGTATCCTGATCTCAGATTCCTGCTCCAGTTCCATAGTTCCTGTATCCTGATATCAGATTCCTGTCCTAGTCATAGTCCTGTATCCCGATCTCAGATTCCTGCTCTAGTCATGTCCTGTATCTGATCTCAGATTCTGCTCTATCTCATAGTCCTGTCTGATCTCAAGTCCTGATCTAGTCATAGTCTTGTCATCCATCTCGATTCTGCTCCTAATAGTCGTTGTACAATATGATCTCTCAATTCCGCTCTAGTCATAGTCGTGTATCCTGATCTCAGATTCCTGCTCCTTAGTCATAGTCTTGTATCCGATCTCAGATTCCTGTCCTAGTCTATGTCCTGTATCCCAATCTCAGATTCCTGTCCTAGTCATAGTCTTGTATCCGATCTCAGATCTCAGATTCCTTCTCCTAATGTCATAGTCCTGTATCCCGATCTCAGATTCCTGACTCCTAGTCATAGTCTTGTATTCCTGATCTCAATTCCTGCTCCTAGTCATAGTCCTGTATCCCGATCTGCAGATCCTGCTCCTAGTCATAGTCTGTATCCTATCATCCAGATTCCTGATCCTAGTCATAGCCTTGTGATCCAATGTGCTCAGATTCCTGCTGCTCCTAGTCTTAGTCCTTATCCGATCTCAGATCTGCCTAGTCCATAGTCATAGCCTTGTATCCCTGATCTCAGATTCCTGCTCCTAGTCATAGCCTGTATCCACATCTCAGATTCCTGCTCCTAGTCATAGTCCTGTTATCCGATCTCAGATTCCTGCTCCTAGTCATAGTCCTGTAGTCCCTGATCTCAGATTCCTGCTCCTAGTCATAGCTATTCCCAATCTCAGATTCCTGCTCTAGTCATATCCGTATCCTGATCTCAGATTCCTGCTCCTAGTCATAGTTCTTGTAATCCAATCTCAGATTCTGCTCCTAGTCATAGCCTTGTATCACTGATCTCAGATTCCTGCTCCTAGTCCCATAGTATTGTTAATCATGATCGCAGATTCCTGATCCTAGTCATAGTCCTGTTATCCTGGATCTCAGATTCCTCTCAGCCCTAGTCATAGGTCTATATCCGATCTCAGATTGCCTGCTCTAGTCATAGTCCTGTATCCTGATTCAGATTCCTGTCCTAGTCATAGCCTTGTATCTGATCTCAGATTCCTGCTCCTAGTCATAGCCTGTGATCCTGTCCAGATTTCCTGTCCTAGTCATAGTCTTATCCTGATTCTCAGATTCCTGCATCCTAGTCATAGTCCTTGTATCCAATTCTCAGATTCCTGTCTCCTAGTCATAGTCCTTGTATCCCTGATCTCAGATACCTATCTGCGCTAGTCATACGTCCTGTATCCGATCTTCAGATTCCTGCTCCTAGTCATAGTCGTATCCGATCTCAGATTCTGTCCTAGTCATAGCTTGTATCCCATCTCAGATTCCTGATCCTAGTCAGAGCCTTGTATCCCATCTCAGATTCCTGCTCCTAGTCATAGTCCTGTATCCGATCTCAGATTCCTGCTCTAGTTAGTTGACTCCCAATCTCAGATTCTGCTCCTAGTCATAGCCTGTAACCATCTGATCCTGCTCTCGTATAGTGTATCCTATCTCAGATTTCCTGATCCTGTCATAGTCCTGTACTCCTGATCTCAGTATTCCTGCTCCTAGTCATCAGTGCCTTGTATCCAGATCTCAGATTCCTGCTAGTCATAGCCTTGTATCATCTCGATTCCCAATCTCCAGATTCCTGCTCCTAGTCATCAGTTCTTATTCCTGATCCTCAGATTCCCTGCTCTAGTCATAGCCTGTATCCAATCTCAGATTCCTGTCCTCCTGTCATAGTCATACTTGTATCCATCCAGATTCCTGCTCGCTAGTCATAGCCTGTATCCCGATCTCAGATTCCTGCTCTAAGTCATAGTCCTGATCCTGATCTCAGATTCCTGCTCCTAGTCATAGTCCTGTATTTTCCAATCTCTATTCAGATTCCTCGCTCTAGTCATAGTCCTGTATCTGATCTCATTCCTGCTCATAGTCATAGTCTGTATCCCAATCTCAGATTCCTGCTCCTAGTCATAGTCTTATCCTATCTCAGATTCCTGCTCCTAGTCATAGTCCTTGTATCCGATCTCAGAATATCCTGACTCCTAGTCATAGTCCGTATCCCGATCTCGATTCCTGCTCCTAGTCATAGTCTTGTATCCCATCTCTATTCCTGCTTCCTAGTCTAGTCTGTATCCTAATCTCAGATTCTGACTCCTAGTCATAGTCCTGTATTCCTGTCTCAGATTCTTGCCTAGTCATAGTCTGTATCCCATCTCAGATTCCTTGCTCCTAGTCATAGCCTTGTATCCCTGATCTCAGATTCCTTACACTTCCTAGTCATAGTCTTGATCCGATCTCAGATTCCTGCTTCCTAGTCATAGTCCTGTATCCGATCTCAATTCCTGCTCCTAGTCATAGTCCTGTATCCGTGATTCTCATATTCATTCCTGCTCCTAGTCATAGTCCTGTATGCCTGATCTCAAGATTCCTGCTCCTAGTCATAGTCTGTATCCTGATCTCAGATTCCTGCATCCTATCATAGTCCTGTTATCCCGATCTCTCAGATTCCTGCTCCTAGTCATCCGATCCTTGTAATCCAAATCTCAGATTCCTGCTCCTAGTCATAGCTCTTGTATCCTGATCTCAGATTCCTGCTCCTAGTCTAGTTCTGTATCCTGATCTCAGATTCCTGCTCCTAGTCATAGTCCTGGTATCCAATCTCAGATTTCCTGCCTCCTAGTCATAGTCCTGTATCCTGATCTCAGATTCCTGCTCCTAGTCATAGTCTCTGTATCCTAATCTCAGATGCCTGCTCCTAGTCATAGTCCTGTATCATATCTCAGATTCCTTCCTGCTCCTATCTCATGTCCAGTATCCGTATCTCAGTATTCTGAATCCTAGTCTAGTCCTGTATCCCGATCTCAGATTCTCCTAGTCATACCTATCCATAGTTCCTGTATCCTGATCTCAGATTCTGCTCCTAGTCATAGTCCTGTTCCCTCATATCATAGTCTACGATTCTCCGCTCCTAGTCATAGTCTGTATCCTGATCTCAGATTCCTGCTCCTAGTTAGGTCTTGTATCCAATCCTCAGATTCCTGCTGCCTAGTCATAGTCCTGTATCCTGATCTCAGATTCCTGCTCCTAGTCATAGAGTCCTTGTAGCCCTATCTCAGATTCCTGCTCCTAGTCTAGTCCTGTCATCCGTCCTCAGATTCTTCTGCTCCTAGTCATAGTCTGTATCCCAATCTCAGATTCCTGACTCCTAGTCATAGCTTGTATCCCATTCAGATTTCCGCTCCTAGTCATAGCCTTGATCGGCATCTCAGATTCCTGCTCCTAGTCATAGTCCTGTATCCATCTCAGATTCCTGCTCCTAGTCATAGCTTTGTATCCATCTCTCGATTCCTGCTCCTAGTCATAGTCGTATCCTGATCTCAGATTCCTGCTCCTTTCATAGCCTTGTATCCTGATCTCAGACTTCCTGCTCCTAGTCATAGCCTTGTACTTGTCTCAGATTCCTGCTCCTAGTCATAGTCTGTATCCTGATCTCAGATTCTGCTCTAGTCATAGTCCTGTATCCGATCTCAGATTCCTGCTCTAGTCATAGTCTGATCCTGAATCTCAGATTCCGCTCCTAGTCATAGCCTGTATCCTAATCTCAGATTCCTGTCTCCTAGTCTAGTCCTGTTCTGTCTGATCTGTCATATCATAGTCCTGTACTTCTCTAATCTCATATATTCCTGATCCTAGTCATAGTCCTGTATCCTGATCAGATTCCTGCCTCCTAGTCAGTCTTGTATCCCATCTCAGATTCCTGATCCTAGTCATAGTCCGTATCCTATCTCAGATTCCCTCTATCATATGCCTTGTACTCCCAATCTCAATTTCCTGCTCCTAGTCATAGTCCTGTCTCCTAATCTTCATTCCTGCTCCTAGTCCATAGCCTTGTATCCCAATCTCGCAATTCCATGCTCCTAGTCATAGCCTTGTATCCTGGATCTCGACCGTCCTAGTCATAGTTGTATCCGATCTCAGATTCTGCTCCTAGTCATAGTCCCTGATCTGATCTCAGATTCCTGCTCTAGTCATAGCTTGTATCCCAATCTCAGGATTTTCGCTCCTAGTCATAGTCCTGTATCGCCGATCTCAGATTCCTGCTGCCTAGTCATAGTGTGTATCCTGATCTCAGATTCCTGCTCCTAGTCATAGTCCTGTATCCGATCTCAGATTCCTGACCTAGTCATAGTCCTGTATCCTGATCTCAGTTTCTGCTCCTAGTCATAGTCTGATACCCGATCTCAGATTCCTGCTCCTAGTTCATAGTTCCTGTATCCCTATCTCAGATTCCTGCTCTAGTCTAGCCTGTACCATCTCAATTCTGCTCCTAGTCATAGTCCTGTATCCCAATCTTAGATTCTGCTCAGTATCGCGTATCCTGATCTCAGAATCCGTCCTAGTCATAGTCCTGTATCCGATCTCAGATCTGCTCCATATAGCCTGTATCATATCTCAGATTCCTGCTCCTAGTCATAGTCCTGTATCCTATCTCAGATTCCTGCTCCTAGTCATAGTCCTTTTCCATCTCAGAGATTCTGCTCCTAGTCATAGCCTTGTATCCGATCTCAGATTCCTGTCCTAGTCCATAGTCCCTGTATCCTGATCTCATATCTCCTCGCTCCTAGTCATAGTCTGTATCTCCGATCTCAGAATTCCTCTCCTAGTCATAGTCCTTGTATCGATTCAGATTCCTGACTCTAGTCATGTCTTGTATCCTGATCTCAGTATTCCTCGCTCCTAGTCATAGCCTGTATCCGATCTCAGATTCCTGCTCCTAGTCATAGTCCTGTATCCTGATCTCAGATTCCTGCTCCTAGTCAGTCTTGTATCCAGCTCATTCCTGCTCCTAGTCATAGCCTGTATCCCTGATCTCAGATTCCTGCTCCTAGTCATAGTCTTGTATCCCTGATCTAGCATTCCTGCTCCTAGTCATAGTCCTGTATCCCGTCTCAGATTCCTGCTCTAGTCATAGTCTTATGTATCCTGATCTCAGATCTGACCTGTATAGTCCTGTACTCTGTTCTCAGATCTGCTCCAGTCATAGTAGCTTGTATCCTGATCTAAGATCCTGATCCTAGTCCATTAAGCTGACCATCTCAGATTCCTGCCTAGTCATAGCTTATCCTGTCTCAGATTCCTGATCCTAGTCATAGCCTTGTTCCTAGTCTCAGATTCCTGCTCCTAGTTCATAGCTTGTTACCAATCTCAGATTCCTTCCCTATCAAGTCCTGTATCCCAGATCCTCAGATTCCTTTCCTCTCAGTCATAGTCCTGTATCCTCTCAGATTGACCCCTCTCTAGTCATAGTCTTGTATCCGAATCTCAGATTCCTGCTCCTAGTTCATAGTCTTGTATCCTGATCTCAGATTTCCTGCTCCTCAGTCATAGTCCCGATATCCTGCATCTTCAGATTCCTGCTCTAGACCTCATAGCTTGTATCCTGATCCAGATTCCTGATCCTAGTTCATAGTCCTGTATCCTGTCTCAGAATTCCTGCTCCTAGTCATAGCCTTGTATCGATCTCAGATTCCCTCCTAGTCATAGTCCTGTATCCCGATCTCAGATTCCCTGCACTAGTCATGTCTTGTATCCTGAATCTCAGATTCTGATCTAGTCATAGTCCTGTATCCGGTCTCAGATTCCTGCTCCTAGTCATAGCCTGTATCCTGCTATATCCAATCTGCTCCTAGTCATAGTCCTTGTATCCATCTCAGATTCCTGCTCCTAGTCTTGCCTTGTATCCTGATCTCAGATTCCTGACCTAGTTCATAGTCCTGTATCCGTGTTTCTCCCAGATTCATGCTCTAGTCATAGTCTGTTGTATCCTGATCTCAGATGTCCCTGCTCCTATCATAGTCCTGTATCCCGTCTCAGTATTCCTGCTCCTAGTCAATAGTTTGTTATCCTGATCTCAGATTCCTGCCTAGTCATAGTCCTGTATCCTGATCTCAGATTCCTTGCTCCTCAGTCTAAGCCTTGTATCCATGATCTCAGATTCCTGCTCCTAGTCATAGCCTTGTATCCTATCTCAATTCCTGATCCTATCATAGTCTGTATCCTTCTCAGATTCCTGATCTAGTCATAGCTTGTATCCCAATCTCAGATTCCTGCCCTAGTCATAGCCGTTATCCTGATCTCAGATTCCTCTCCTAGTCATAGCCTGTATCCTGATCTCGATTCCTGCTCCTAGTCATAGTCCGTATCCATCTCCAGATTCCTGCTCTAGTCATAGTCTTGTATCCAATCTCCGATTCCTCTCCTAGATCATATACTTCTGTATCCCAATCTAGATTCCTGCTCCTAGCTCTAGTATGCCTATGGCCTGATCTCAGATTCCTGATCCTAGTCATAGTCCTGTATCCGATCTCGATTCCTGCTCCTAGTCATAGTCCTGTATGCCCAATCTCAGATTCTCCTGCTCCTAGCTAGCCTTGTACTGATCCATATCTGCCCCAGTCATAGTCCTGTATGCCGATCTCCAGATTCCTGCTCTAGTCATAGTCCTTATCCGATCTCAGATTCTGCTCCTAGTCATAGTCCTGTATATCCTTCTCAGATTCTGTGCCTGTCATAGTCCTGTATCCTGATCTCAGATTCCTGCTCCTAGTCATAGCTTGTACCATGATCTCAGATTACTGCTCCTAGTCATAGTCCTTGTTCCTGATCTCAGATTCCTGCTCCTAGTCCTAGTCCTTGTATCCAATCTCAGATTCCTGCTCTAGTCATAGACCTGTATCCTGATCTCAGATCCTGCTCCTCCTTCAGTCATAGTCTGTATCCTGATCTCAGATTCTGCTCCTTTCATAGTCCTGTATACCTGATCTCAGATTCCTGCTCCTAGTCATAGTCCTGTATCTGATCTCAGATTCCTGTCCTAGTCATAAGTCCTTGTATCATTCAGATTCTGTCCTAGTCATAGTCCTTGTATCCAGATCTGCAGATTCCTGCTCCTAGTCATAGTCTTGTATCCATCTCAGATCCTGCTCCTAGTCATAGTCCTGTTATCCGATCTCAGATTCATGACTCCTAGTCATAGTCCTGTTATCCTAATCTCAGATTCTGCATCCTAGTCATAGTCTGTTCCTGCTCTCAGATTCCTGCTCCTAGTCATAGTCCGTATCCCGAATCTCAGATTCCTGCTCCTAGTTCTTTGTATCCCTGATCTCAGATTCCTGCTCCTAGTTCATAGTCCTGTATCCGATCTTCAGATCCCATGACTCCTAGTCATAGTCCTGTATCCATCCAATCTCAGATCCTGCTCTAGTCATAGCCTTGTATCCGATCTCAGATTCCTGCTCCAGTTCATAGTCCTGTATCTCATCTCAGATTCCTGACTCCTAGTCATAGTCCTGTATCCCTGATCTCAGATTCCTGTCCTAGTTCATAGTCCTGTATCCGATCTCAGATTCCTGCTCTTAGTCATAGCTTGTATCCCAATCTCAGATTGCATGCTCTAGTCATAGTCTCTGTACCCAATCTCAGATTCCTGCTCTAGTCATAGTCCTGTATCCCGATCTCAGATTCCTGCTCTAGTCACTAGTCCGTTGTATCCCAATCTCAATTTCCGCATCCATTCAGTCCTGTATCCTGTCCTGATCTCTCAAATTCTGCTCCTAGTCACTATCTTATCCCGATCTCAGATTCTGCTCCTGAGTCATAGTTCCTGTCATATCCTGTATCTCTAGATTCCTCTCCTAGTCATAGTCCTTATCTCTCAGATTCTGCTCCTAGTCATAGGTCCTGTCACCTGTCTCAGATTCCTGCTCCTATCAGTCCTGTATCCTGATCTCAGATTCCTGCTCCAGTCATAGTCTGTATCCCATTCAGATTCCTCCTAGTCATAGCTGTTATCCCATCTCAGATTCCTGCTCCTAGTCATAGTCTTGTATCCTGATCTGAGATTCCTGCTCCTAGTCATAGCCTTGTATCCCGATCTCAGATTCCTGCTCCTAGTCATAGTCTTGTATCCTGATCTCAGATTCCTGATCCTAGTCCATAGTCTGTATCCTCTCAGATTCCCTGCTCCTAGTTCATAGCCTGTATCCTGATCTAAGATCCCTGATCCTAGTGTCATACCTGTATCCTATCTCAGATTCGCTCCTAGTATAGTCCTGATCCTGATCTCAGATTCCTGATCTAGTCATAGCCTGTATCCTAACTGATTCCTGTCCTAGTCATAGCCTTGTACCCCAATCTCAGATTCCTGCTCCTAGTCATAGTCCTGTATCCCGATCTCAGATCCTGCTCCTAGTCTAGTCCTGTATCCTGATCCAGATTCCTGACTCCTAGTCATAGCTCTGTATCCCAATCATCGATTCCTGCTCCTAGTCATAGTCTTGTATCCTGATCTCGATTCCTGCTCCTAGTCATAGTCCTGTATCCCATCTCAGATCACTGCTCCTGTCATAGTCTTGTAATCCTGATCTCAGGATTTCCTTTCCAGATCATAGCTCCTGTATCCTGTATCCTCAGATTCACTGCTCCTAGTCATAATAGGCCTGTATCATATGATCTCAGATTCCTGCTCCTAGTCATAGTCCCTGTATCCTCTATCCTCAGATTCCCATGCTCCTAGTCATAGTCCTGTGTATCCTGATCTCAGATTCCTGTCCTAGTCATAGCCTGTATCCTGTCTCAGATTCATCTCCTAGTCATAGCCCTGTATCCCATCTCAGATTCCTGCTCCTAGTTCATAGTCCTTGTATCCCAATCTCAGATTCCTGCTCCTAGTCATAGCCTTGTATCCTGATCTCGATTCCCTGTCCTAGTCCTAGTCCTGTATCCTGTTTTCTCAGATTCCTTGACCTAGTATAGTCCTGTATCCCGATCTCAGATTCCTGCTCCTAGTCATAGCCTGTATCCGATCTTAGCCCTTAGTCTAGTCCTGCTGTACCTGACTCAGTTATGCTCCTAGTCATTCTGTTCCTGATCAGATCCTGCTCTAGTCATATCCTGTATCCCAATCTCAGCCTTAGTCATAGCCTTGTATCCTATCTCAGATTCATGCCTAGTCATAGTCCTGTGATCCTGTTCAGATTCTTATCCTAGTCATAGTCCTGTATCCTGATCTCAGATTCCTGATCCTAGTCATAAGTCCTGTATCCTGTTCTCAGATTCTGTTCTCTAGTCATAGTCCCTGTACCTGTATCCGATCTCAGATTCCTGCTCCAGTCATAGCCTTGATCCTGATCTCAGATTCCTGCTCCTAGTCATAGTCTTGTATCCCAATCTCAATTCCTGCTCCTAGTCATAGTCTGTATCCCAATCTCAGTCCTGCTAGTCATAGCCTTGTACCTGATCTCAGATTCCTGCTCCTAGTCATAGTCTGTATCCGATCTAGATTCCTGCTCCTAGTCATAGTCCTGTATCTGATCTCAGATTCCATTTGCTCCTAGTCATAGTCCTTGTATCCTCAATCTCGCGATTCCTGCTCTAGTCATAGCCTTGTATCTGATCTCAGATTCTGACCTCAGTTCAAGTCCTGTATCCCGATCTCAGATTCCTGCTCCTTAGTCATAGTCCTGTATCCTGATCTCAGATTCCTGCTCTAGTCATAGTCCTTGTATCCAATCTCACAGATTCCTGCTCCTAGTCATAAGTCCTGTATCTATCTCAGATTCCTGTCCTAGTCATAGTCCTGTATTCCGATCTCAGATTCCTGCTCCGTCATAAGCCTTGTATCCTGATCTTAGATTCCTGCTCTAGTCATAGTCCTGATCCTGATCTCAGATTCCTGCTCAGTCATAGTCCTGTATCCCATCTCAGATTCATGCTCCTAGTCATACCTGTATCCTGATCTCAGATCCTGCTCCTAGTCATAGTCCTTTATCATCCAGATTCTGCTCCTAGTCATAGCCTTGATCCTGATCTCAGATTCTGTGCTCCTAGTCATAGTCTTGTATCCTGATCTCAGATTCCTGACTACCTAGTCTAGTCCTTGTATCCCGTCTCAGATTCCTGCTCCTAGCATAGCTTGTATCCTGATTCTGCAGATTCCTGATCCTAGTTCAGGTCCTGTATCCTGTTCCCAGTTCCGATCTCCTAGTCTGCTTGTATCCTGATCTCAATTCCTGATCCTAAAGCCATATTCCTTGTATCCGATTATCTCAGATTCCTGCTCCTAGTCATAGCCTTGTATCCTGATCTCAGATTCCTGCATCCTATGTCATACTTGTATCCCTAAGCTAGATTCCATTCTCCTAGTCATAGCTATAGCCTTTACACTCCCAATCTCAGATTCCTTCCTGCTCCTAGTCATAGCCTGTATCCCAATATCTATTCCTGCAGACCTAGTCATAGTCCCTGTATCCTGATCTCAGATTCTCTGTCCTAGTCATAGTCTTTTTCCAATCTCAGATTCCGCTCTAGTCATAGTCTGTATCTGATCTCAGATTCCTGCTACCTAGTCATAGGTCCCCGTATATCCCGATCTCAGTTCCTGCCTCCTAGTCATAGTCTTGTATCCATCCTGATCTCGATTCCGATCCTAGTCATAGTCTGTATCCTGTTCTCAGATCTCTGCTTCCTAGTCCTAGTCCTTGTATCATGATCTCAGATTTCCTGCTCCTAGTCATAGTCTCTGATGATCCCGATCTAAGAATTCCTGCCCTCCTAGTCATAGTACTTGTCTATCCGATCTCAGATTCCTGATCATAGTGCATAGTCGCTGATCCTGTTCTCAGATTCCTGCTCCTAGTCATAGCCTTGTATCCTAATCTCAGATTCCTGGCTCCTAGTTCATGCTTGTATCCCAATCTCATGATTCCTGCTCCTAGTCCGTAGCCTTGTATCCTGATCTCAGATTCCTGAGCCTAGTCATAGTCATGTATTCCTGTTCCAGATTCTGATCCTAGTTCATAGCCTGTATTCTCCCGATCTCAGATCCTGCCTCTAGCATAGTCCTGTATCCCATCTCATTCCTGCTCCTATCATAGTCTGTATCCTGATCTCAGATTCCTGACTCCTATCATAGTCTGTATCTGCCTCAGATTCCTGCTCCTAGATCATAGCCTGTATCCTCACTCCAGATTCCTGCTCCTAGTCATAGTCCTGTATCCCGATCTCAGATTCCTGCCTAGTAATAGTTCTTGATCCTGATCCCAGATTTCCCTGCTCCTAGTCATAGTACAATCTCGATCTCAATTCCTGTCTAGTCAATACCCTGTATCCATCTCAGTTCCGTTGTTTGTTTCTAGGTTCCATAGCTTTGTAGATCCTGATCTCGATTCCTGATCCTAGTCATAGTCATGTATCCTGTCTCAGATTCTTGCTCCTAGTACATAGTCCTTTGTATCCCTATCTCAGAATCCTGCATCCTATCATTAGTCCTGTCATCCCATCTCATTCTTGTTCCCTAGTCATAGTCCCTGTACCTAATTCTCAGATTCCTGCATCAGTCATAGTACCCTGTATCCTAGATTCTAGTTCCGTGCTCCTAGTCATAGTCTTGTATCACAATATCAGATATCGCATCCTCGTCATAGTTCTCTGTATCCCTATCTCAGATTCCTGCTCCTATTCTAGTCTTTATCCTGATTCTCAGGTTCTGCTATCCTAGTCATAGTCTGTATCCCATACTCAGATTTCCTGTCCTAGATCATTCCTGTATCCAATCTCAGATTCCTGCCCTGTCTAGCCGCTAGTCCTACTCGTCTCGCCTGTACCTGATCTCAGATTCCTGCTCCTAGTATATCCTGTACGATCCAGATTCTGTCAGATATCGTCCCGTTCGTCATGGCTTAGTCTTTAGCCTTGTATCCCAATCTCATTCCTGCTCCTAGTCATAGTCCTGTTATCCTGATCTAATCTCGATTCCTGATCTTAGTCATAGATCCTGTATCCGAATCTAAGATTCTGCTCACCTAGTCCATAGCCTTCTGATTCGTCCCTATCCGATAGTCTGATCGACAATTAGCTCTAGCTCCTATGTCCGATCCGCAATCTCAGATTCCGCTCCTAGTCATAGTCTCGTATCCTAATTCCTCAGATCCTCCTCTCCGAGTTCATAGTTCTTGTATCCCAATCTCAGGCCTGCTCCTAGTCATCCTGGATCTATTAGTCCGATCCTGTAGTCCTGTGATCCGGTATTCAGATTCCTGGCTCATTCATAGTCCTGTATTCCCGATCTCAGATTCCTGCTCCTAGTCTAGTCCTGTATCCTGAATCTCAATTCCTGTTACTTACTGGAGAGATACAGGCGCTGTGGGAGGGGTCTAGATAATGAGATGTGTTGCACTTGGCAGGTGACCTACTTACTTACTGGAGAGATACATGCGCTGTGGGAGGGGTCTAGATAATGAGATGTGTTGCACTTGGCAGGTGACCTATTTACTTACTGTAGAGATACAGGCGCTGTGGGAGGGGTCTAGATAATGAGATGTGTTGCACCTGGCAGGTGACCTCAGTGTCCCACAGCTCTGGTGTGATATTGACAGAGAAGATCTTGGTGAAGGTTCCGTCCTCGGTCTCTGTCAGAGTCTCCTGGGTTGTTTTACTCTCCATGGAGAAGCTCCAGGAAATGTTCAGCTCTGGGGGGTAAAACCTCTTGGCCCCACAGACAAGGATCTGTCCCTCCATCCTCAGGTGAATTATTGGGGTCACTGAAAAATAAAGTGTTGATGTTTTATTATAAATATTCCCAACACATTCCCAAGTTCCTTGTCTTCAAGTGGAGGAAAGATCGACTGGGCAGGAAATCTGTAGGATTAAAATTCATTTCTACGTCGATATTTGTAACCAAAAACCATTTAAGGGGGGATTACCCAGAATCTTTCTGTTGGTTCACAGATACCTTTAGACCACCAGACAGTGTAAGGGGTGTCAGTGTGAAAGGGGATTAAACCAATGGGAGCCAAGATATAGACATGAACAGTAAGTGTTAGTTGTATGGGGACAGGTGTGAAACCCATTAAATAGACAGAGGATAAGTAGCACAAATGGCCTTTATAATGACCTCATAACATTATATGGTCATAGGGGCCCTTGGTGGCTTCTAATATTCTTTATTTTGAAATAAACATACAGCAAAATGTTTAGGGGCAGGGAAAATATAATGAAGGTTTACATTAACATGTATGTGGCCTTTAAAAGAGGGTGTGTCTGTTGTATTCAATTAGATCAACTGGACTTGAAGTTTAGTTCTTGAAGACGTTTCGCTAGTCATCCGACTGGCTTTCTCAATTCAGAATGACTTGTACAAGAATCTGTGGCAATTATGTACCCTGGAAAATCCCAATTAGCATATCACAGCCAGGTGTTAAGGGTGTGATTAGATAGTGGCTAAGAGGTGTTATAGGAACGCCCAGAGTAAGGTGTTAAAACAGCATTGTACATGGCAGACAGTTGGTGTCGAACCCCCCCACCTCTATTTAGGCTTGGTTTCTTTATTTTCACATAAATGGCCTCCTTAACACCTCTCTTGAACCAGTCACGTTCCTTCGCCAGTATGTTAACATTACAATCTTCAAAGGTATGTCCTTTATCCTTAAGATGCAGATACACGGCTGAGTCCTGACCCGAGGAATTGGCTCTTCTGTGCTGGGCCATACGTTGATGCAGTTGCTGTTTGGTCTCCCCCACATACAAATCAGAGCATTCTTCACTGCACTGCACTGCATATATGATGTCGCTTTTCTTGTGTTTTGGTATTGGGTCTTTCGGATGTACCAATTGCTGCCTCAGTGTGTTGTTCGGTTTAAAGCAAGACAGGAGGATACAATGTTTTTTGAACTCTTCTTAAATTCTCGGAGACCCCTGCTACATATGGGATGACCATGTTCTTCCTCTGTCTTGCTTTTCCCCTTCACTGTTGGTATTCTTGTTCTTTTCTTTACCTTTCGACACCATCTGTCTGCCATGTACAATGAGTGTTTTGACCCTTACTCTGGGTGTTCTATAACACCTCTTAGCCACTATCCATCACACCCTTAACACCTGGTGTGTGATGGCTAATGGGATTTTCCAGGGTACATAATTGCCACAGATTCTTGACAAGTCATTCTGAATTGGAGGAAGCCCAGCGGATGACTAGCGAAACGTCTTCAACAACTACATTTCAAGCCAGTTGATATATTGATACAACAGATATACCGGACCTGAACTGGATGAATATTACAGATATTACCGTGACCTGGATGGATGAATATGATTATACGTGACCTGGATGGAGAATATACAGATATACCGTGACTGGATGAATGATATTACAGATTATCCTGACCTGGATGGATGTATATTACAGATATACCGTGACCTGGATGAATGAATATTACAGATATACCGTGACATGGATGGATGAATATTACAGATATACCGTGACCTGGAGTATGTATATGTACCAGATCTATACCGTGACCTGGATGAGGAATATTACAGATATACCGTGACCGGATGGATGATGAATATACAGATATTACCGTGACCTGGATGGATGTAATTACAGGATAACCGTGACCTGGGATGGATGAATATTACAGATATACCGTGACCTGGATGGATGAATATTACAGATATACCGTGACCTGGATGGATGTATATTACAGAATACCGTGACCTGGATGGATGAATATTACAAGAATACCGTGACCTGGATGGATGAATATTACAGATATACCGTGACCTGGATGGATGAATATTACAGTTAACCGTGTATGGATAGATGGATTTAAGATATACCATGACCGGATGAATGAATATTACAGATATACCGTGACCTGGATGGATCAAATATTACAGATATACCGTGACCGTGGATCGAGGAATTATTACAGTTTACCATGATCTGGATGGACTGAATATTACAGATATACCTATGAACTGGATGAATGAATATTACAGATATACCATGACCTGGATGAATGAATATACAGTATACATGACCTGGATGAATGAATATTACAGATATACCGTGATATGGATACATGAATATTACAGATATACCGTGACCTGGATGAATGAGAACGTTCACAAGCAAAAGAGGGTGTGGTTAACATGTTGGGGAATCATATATCCATTCCCTTCCCTCTCATTCCCATCATCCCCTTGTACGTTATATTGTCTATATCCATCCCTCCTCCAATCCCATCATCCACTTGTACATTCAATGTCTATATCCATCCCCCTATAATTCCATATCCCTTGTAGTTATATTGTCATATATCCATTCCCTTCCTCTTCATTCCCATACATCCCTTGTACGGTATATGTCTATATCATATCCCTTCCCTTCATTCCATCATTTGTACGTTATATGTCTATATCCATTCCCTTCCTCATCATTCCCATCATCCCCTTCTAAATTATATTGTCTATCTCCATTCCCTTCCCTCTCGTTCCCCTCCCCTTGTTACGTTATATTGTTCATCCATTCACATTGCCCTATCATTCACCATTATCACACCTGTAATAAGGGTCTATATCCATTCCCTTCCTTCTCACCCCATAATACCACTTACGTTATATTGTCTATATCCATTCCCTTTCCCTCTCATTCCCTATCTCCCCTTGTACGGTTATGATTGTCTATATCCATTCCCGTCCCTCTCATTCCCATATCACCTTGTAAGTTATATTGTCTAATCCATCCTTCCACTCTCCTCTTCATTACTTCTCCATCCCACACCCTTGTACGTTATATTGTCTATATCCATCCCTTCCCTCTAATTCCCATCATCCCTTGTACGTATATTGTCTATATCCATTCCCTTACTCTCATTCCCATCATCCCCTTGTACGTTATTGTCTATCATTCCTCCCTCTCTATTCCCATCATCCCCTTGTACGTTATATTGTCTCATACCATTCCCTTCCCTTCATCCATATCCCCTGGACGTTATATGTCTTATATCCATTACCTTCCCCTCTCAGCCATCATCCCCTTGACGTGTAATATTGTCTAAATCCATTCCTTACCTACTTCGAAACTCCTCATCATCCCCTTGTACGTATATTGTCTATTCATCTTCCTTCCCTACTCACTTCAATCATCCCCTGTACGTTATATTGTCTAATCATTCCCTTCCCATCTCATTCCCATCATCCCTTGTACGTATATATTGTCTATATCCATTCCCTTCCCTCTCATTCCATCATCACCTTGTACTTATATTGTCTATATTCATTCCTTCCTATCATTCCCATCATCCACTTTGTATCCTGTACTATGTCTATATCCCATGCCCTTCCCTCTCATTCCCATCATCCCCTTGTACGTTATATTGTCTATATCCATTCACTCCCTCTCAATTACCATCATCCCCTTGACGTGATATTGTCTAT
>JAACNH010000202.1:287844-307836 GCA_019447015.1 Hymenochirus boettgeri
CATGTGATTTAGAATGCATGTCCACTCATACTCACATGTGTATGTTCTCCCATGTGATTTAGAATGCATGTCCACTCATACTCACATGTGTATGTTCTCCCCTGTGATTTAGAATGCATGTCCACTCATACTCACATGTGTATGTTCTCCCATGTGATTTAAAATGCATGTTCACTCATGTTCACATTGCTACGGTCTCCCATATGATTTAGAATGCATGTCCACTTAAACTCACATGATTAGGGTCTTACCTGTGATATAGAATACATGTCCACTTAAACTCACATGTCTATGGTCTGACCTATGATTTAGAATGCATGTCCACTTAAACTCACATGACTATGGTCTCACCTGTGATTTAGAATGCATGTCCACTTAAACTCACATGACTATGATCTCACCTGTGATTTAGAATACATGTCCACTCATTCCACTGACTATGGTCTCACCTGTGATTTAGAATGCATGTCCACTCATTCTCACATGACTATGGTCTCACCTGTGATTTAGAATGCATGTCCACTCATTCTCACATGACTATGGTCTCACCTGTGATTTAGAATACATGTCCACTCATTCTCACATGACTATGGTCTCACCTGTGATTTAGAATGCATGTCCACTCATACTCACATGACTATGGTCTCACCTGTGATTTAGAATACATGTTCACTTAAACTCACATGACTATGGTCTCACCTGTGATTTAGAATACATGTCCACTCATTCTCACATGACTATGGTCTCACCTGTGATTTAGAATGCATGTCCACTCATTCTCACATGACTTTGGTCTTCCTGTGATTTAGAATGCATGTCCACTCATTCTCACATGACTTTGCGTCACCTGTGATTTAGAATGCATGTCCACTCATTCTCACATGACTACGGTCTCACCTGTGATTTAGAATACATGTCCACTCATTCTCACATGACTATGATCTCACCTGTGATTTAGAATACATGTCCACTCATTCTCACATGACTATGGTCTCACCTGTGATTTAGAATGCATGTCCACTCATTCTCACATGACTTTGGTCTCACCTGTGATTTAGAATGCATGTCCACTCATTCTCACATGACTACGGTCTCACCTGTGATTTAGAATACATGTCCACTCATTCTCACATGACTATGGTCTCACCTGTGATTTAGAATGCATGTCCAATCATACTCGCATGACTATGGTCTCACCTGTGATTTAGAATGCATGTCCACTCATACTCGCATGACTATGGTCTCACCTGTGATTTAGAATGCATGTCCACTCATACTCACATGACTATAGTCTCACCTGTGATTTAGAATGCATGTCCACTCATACTCACATGACTATGGTCTCACCTGTGATTTAGAATGCATGTCCACTCATACTCACATGACTATGGTCTCACCTGTGATTTAGAATGCATGTCCACTCATACTCACATGACTATGGTCTCACCTGTGATTTAGAATGCATGTCCACTCATACTCACATGACTATGGTCTCACCTGTGATTTAGAATGCATGTCCACTCATACTCACATGACTATGGTCTCACCTGTGATTTAGAATGCATGTCCACTCATACTCCTGCATGGCTTAATGCTCAGGTAAAAAGGGAAATGGAAAAAAAGAAAGGGCTTTTTAAATTTGAAAGCAGAAGGCACAGAACAGGCTTACAGGGACTTCAAAAGTTGTAATAAAGAGTGCAAAGAAAGCAATTAAACTAGCTAAAATAGAAAATGAAATACGGATTGCCGAACAAAGCAAGTCCAACCCCAAGATGTTTTTTAAGTATATAAATGGTAAAAAAATGAGGACTGAGAATGTGGGACCATAAATAATGGAGCTGAGGTGGTTGTAGAGGATGCCGAAAAGGCTAATCTGCTAAACCGTTTTTTACATCGGTTTTTAATGTTGAGAATCCTTACAGTAGGGATTGTAACAATGTGCAGGGAGGAAATGAAGGTCTTCACATTGGATAACAGAGGATATGGTACGGAATCAACTAGACCAAGTTAATATCAATAAAGCGCCAGGACCAGATGGATTGCATCCTAGGATTTTAAAAGAGCTTAGTTCAGTTCTAGCAAGACCACTGTGTTCATCTTTTCAGATTCGCTTTTGTCTGGGGATGTGCCGCTGGATTGGAAAAAAGCCAATGTAATACCAATATTCAAAAAAGGTAGTCGTTCACAGCCTGGTAACTATAGACCTGTAAGCCTAACATCAGTGGTAGGGAAGGTGATGGAAACTTTGTTAAGGGATCATATCCTTGACTTTGTCTCCAGAGATCATCTTATTAGTAGTAGTCAGCATGGATTTATGAGGAATAGATCATGCCAGACAAATTAATTGGTTTTTATGAAGAAGTGAGTAAGAAGTTAGATTCAGGCACAGCTGTGGATGTGGTATATTTGGATTTTGCAAAAGCCTTTGATACTGTGCCACATAGGCGTAATGTATAAACTGAGGACTGTTGGCCTTGAAGAAAAACATTGTTCATGGATAGAGAACTGGTTATTGGACCGCAAACAAGAGAGTGGTGGTTAATGGAGCTACATCTATGTGGGCTAAAGTTCTAAGCGGAGTTCCTCAGGGTTCTGTACTGGGGCCGTTCTGTTTAATCTGTTTATAAATGACTTAGAAGGGGGCATTGAGAGCAAGGTCTCTGTGTTTGCTGATGACACTAAATTATGCAGAGCTTTGGAAACTTCCAATGATGTGGCAAGTGCTGCAAGCAGACCTAGATAGATTATCAAAATGGGCAGCAGAATGGCAGATGAGATTCAATGTTGATAAATGTAAGGTGATGCATTTGGGATTTAATAATCCCTGTGCACCTACACCATAAATAACTCTGTGTTAAGTGCATCTGAAATGGAAAAAGATTTGGGGGTTCTGGTAGATAACAGACTTAGCTGTAGCAAACAATGCCAGGTAGCAACAGCTAGAGCTAGCAAGATATTGTCTTGTATAAAGAGGGGAATGGAATCAAGAGAGAAAAATATTTTCTCCCTCTTTACAAGGCACTGGTAAGGCCACATTTGGAATATGCGGTGCAGTTTTGGAATCCCATATACAAAAGGGACATCTTGGAAATTGAGGCAGTTCAGAGAAGGGCAACTAAATTAATAAGGGGAATGGAGGGGCTTGAATATGCAGGCAGATTAGACAAGTTAGGGCTGTTTACATTGGAGAAGCGGCGGTTGCGTGGGACATGATAACCTTATACAAATATATTAATGGCCCATACAGTGAACTCTCTGGTGCATTGTTCACTAATAGGTCATATCAGAGGACTCGTGGACATCCTTTAAGGTTGGAAGAAAAGAAGTTTCTCTTCAGGTTAGGAGAGGTTTTTTACAGTGAAAACGGTGAAATGTGAGAACTGTGGAACTGTCTTCCAGCAGAGGTGGTAATGGCAAGTTCATTGAATAACTTTAAAAAAGGCCTGGATAAGTTTCTAAAACTAAAAAATATTGAGAATTACTGGTTTAATGCATATAGATCTGGTTGATCCAGGGATACTTTCGATTGCCGTTTGGAGTCAGGAAGGAATTTTTTCCCCCTTTTTTTAGCTGGGGTTTTTGCCTTCTTGGATCAACTGTTAGGTAGGGTAAAAAAAAAAAAAAAAAAGGGAATAGGTTGGACTTGATGGACAAATGTCTTTATTCAACCTTAATTACTATGTTACTATGTTTTACTATGTTACTATGGTCTCACCTGTGATTTGAATGCATGTCCACTCATACTCACATGACTATGGTCTCACCTGTGATTGAATGCATGTCCCTTCATATGATTTAGAATGCATGTCCACTCATACTCACATGTGTATGTTCTCCCATGTGATTTAGAATGCATGTCCACTCATACTCACATGTGTATGTTCTCATCAATCTCTTAGAAAGCCACAGCAAATTGGGACAATGTTGTCTGGAGACTTTAGTTCCTCTTAAAAATGCATGTCCATCATACTCACCTGCCTATGATTTCATATTCACATGGCTATGGTTTCCTGTCCGTTATTTAGAATGCATGTCCACTCATACTCACATGCGTTGTCTCCTAGTGATTTAGAATGCATGTCACACTCAAACTCACATGCCTATGTTTTGCCCTGTAATTTAGAATATATCAGGGTTATTCAATAAAAGTTCTTATTGTTAAAAATGGTGCTAATTTTGCCCCAACCAATCAGATTTTAGCTTTCAAATGTTAAATAATATCTGATGGTTGGGGCAAAATTAGCACCATTTTTAATGTTATAACTTTTATGAATCTCCCTGCAAGTTTCTCATAGTTATATGGCTATGGTGTCCCATGTGATTTAGGATCCATATCCACTCATACTTACATGGCTATGTCTACCCTGTGATTTTGAATGCATGTACACTCATACTAATATCACTTTTTTCCCCTGTGATTTAGAATGCATGTCCATTCATACTCACATGGTATTGTCTACCCTGTGATTTTGAATGCATGTACACTCATACTCACATGTGTATGTTCCCATGTGATTTAGAATGCATGCCACTCATAATCACATTGTTATGTTCTCCCATGTGATTTAAAATGCATGTTCACTCATGTTCACATGGCTACGGTCTCCCATATGATAGAATGCATGTCCTTAAACTCACATTGATTATATGGTCTTACCTGGTCTCACCTGTGATTTAGAATGCATGTCCACTCATTCTCACATGACTTTGGTCTCACCTGTGATTTAGAATGCATGTCCACTCATTCTCACATGAAAATGAGTGGACATGCATTCTAAATCACAGGTGAGAACCATATGTTGTGGAAATGAGTGGACATGTATTCTAAATCACAGGTGAGACCATAGTCATGTGAGTTTATTGAACATGTCATTCTAATCACAGGTGAGACCATAGTCATGTGAGTATGAGTGGACATGCATTCTAAATCACAGGTGAGACCATAGTCATGTGAGAATGAGTGGACATGTATTCTAAATCACAGGTGAGACCATAGTCATGTGAGAATGAGTGACATGCATTCTAAATCACAGGTGAGACCATAGTCATGGTAGAATGAGTGGACATGCATTCTAAATCACAGTGAGACCATAGTCATGTGAGAATGTGGACATGTATTCTAAACACAGGTGAGACATAGTCATGTGAGTAGAGGACATGCATTCTAAATCACAGGTGAGACCATAGTCATGTGAGTTAAGTGGACATGCATTCTAAATCAAGGTAGACCATAGTCATGTGAGTAAGTGGACATGTATTCTAAACACAGGTAGACCCAATCATGTGAGTAAGTGGACATGCATTCTAAATCAATGGGAGACCGTCATGTGAAATGAGTGAACATGCATTTTCAAAATCACATGTGAGAACATACACATGTGAGTATGAGTGGACATGCATTCTAAATCACAGGGGAGACATCAGTCATGTGAGTATGAGTGGACATGCATTCTAAATCACATGGAGAACATACACATGTGAGTATGAGTGGACATGCATTCTAAATCACATGGGAGAACAACACATGTGATGAGTGGACATGCATTCTAATACACAGGGGAGAACTACCACTGTGAGTTGAGTGGACATGCATTCTAAATCACAGGGAGAACATACACATGTGAGTATGAGTGGACATGCATTCAAATCACGGGAGAACATACACTGTGAGTATGATGGACATGCATTCTAAATCACAGGTAAGACCCATATATCAATGTGAGTTTAAGTGGACATGCATTCTAATCATATGGGAGACCGTAGCCATGTGAACATGAGTGAACATGCATTTTAAATCACATGGGAGAACATACAATGTGAATGAGTGGCATGCATTCTAAATCACATGGGAACATACACATGTGAGTATGAGTGTACATGCATTCAAATCACAGGGTAGACAATACCATGTGAGTATGATGGACATGCATTCTAAATCCAGGGGAAAAAAGTGATATTAGTATGAGTGTACATGCATTCAAAATCACAGGGTAACATAGCCATGTAAGTATGAGTGGATATGGATCCTAAATCACATGGGACACCATAGCCATATAACTATGAGAAACTTGCAGGGAGATTCATAAAAGTTATAACATTAAAATGGTGCTAATTTTGCCCCAACCATCAGATATTATTTAACATTTGAAAGCTAAAATCTGATTGGTTGGGCAAAATAGCACCATTTTTAACAATAGAACTTTTTATTGAATAACCCTGATATATTCTAAATTACAGGGCAAAACTAGGCATGTGAGTTTGAGTGTGACATGCATTCTAAATCACTAGGAGACACACGCATGTGAGTATGAGTGACATGCATTCTAAATAACGGGACAGGAAACCATAGCCAGTGAATATGAAATCATAGGCAGGTGAGTAAGATGGACATGCTTTTTAAGAGGAACTAAAGTCTCCAGACAACATTGTCCCAATTTGCTGTGGCTTTCTAAGAGATTGATCTCACATGGACTTTGGATCTCAACCTGTGATTTAGAAAATGCATGTCACTCAATTTCTCACATGACTTGGTCTAACCTGTGATTTAGAATGCATGTCCACTCATTCTCAACATGACATACGGTATCGCTGTGATTTAGAATAATGTCCACTCCTTCTCACATGACTATGATCTCACTGGGATTTAGATACATGTTCCAACTCGTCTTCCACAGGATTGGCCTCCGGATTGATTAGAGCCATGTCCCTCATTCTCACATGAGTTTGGTCTCACATGTGATGTTAGAGATGCAGTGTCCACTCATTCTCACATGATACCGGTCTACCTGTGATTGTAGAAACAATGTCCATCTATTCTCACATGGATATGGTTCACCTGTGAGTTTAGAATGCATGTCCACTATACTCGCCGGACTATGGTCTCACCAGGATTTAGAATGCATGTCCCACTCATACTCGCATGACATAGGTCTCACCTGGTATTTAGAATGCATGTCCATCATACTCACATGGATAGTAGTCTCACTGTGATTTAGAATGCATGTCCACTGCATACTCACATGGACTATGGTCTGCACCGTGATTAGAAGCATGTACTCATACTCACCTGACTATGTACTCACCTGTGATAATGCAGTCTACAATGCTATGTCCACTGTTGTAGGAAGTCATACTCACGTATCTCCGTGAGGTGAATGTCCCCATCTACTGACTAGGGTCTCCCTGTGATTTAGAATGCATGTCCCCTCTACTACATGACTATGGTCTCACCTGTGATTTAGAATGCATGTCCACTCATACTCCTGCATGGCTTAATGCTCAGGTAAAAAGGGAAATGGAAAAAAAGAAAAGGGCTTTTAAAATTTTGAAAGCAGAAGGCACAGAACAGGCTTACAGGGACTTCAAAAGTTGTAATAAAGAGTGCAAGAAAGCAATTAAACTAGCTAAAATAGAAAATGAAATACGGATTGCCGAACAAAGCAAGTCCAACCCCAAGATGTTTTTTAAGTATATAAATGGTAAAAAAATGAGGACTGAGAATGTGGGACCATTAAATAATGGAGCTGAGGTGGTTGTAGAGGATGCCGAAAAGGCTAATCTGCTAAACCGTTTTTTTACATCGGTTTTTACTGTTGAGAATCCTTACAGTAGGGATTGTAACAATGTGCAGGGAGGAAATGAAGAGTCTTCACATTGGATAACAGAGGATATGGTACGGAATCAACTAGACAAAGTTAATATCAATAAAGCGCCAGGACCAGATGGATTGCATCCTAGGATTTTAAAAGAGCTTAGTTCAGTTCTAGCAAGACCACTGTGTCTCATCTTTTCAGATTCGCTTTTGTCTGGGGATGTGCCGCTGGATTGGAAAAAAGCCAATGTAATACCAATATTCAAAAAAGGTAGTCGTTCACAGCCTGGTAACTATAGACCTGTAAGCCTAACATCAGTGGTAGGGAAGGTGATGGAAACTTTGTTAAGGGATCATATCCTTGACTTTGTCTCCAGAGATCATCTTATTAGTAGTAGTCAGCATGGATTTATGAGAAGTAGATCATGCCAGACAAATTTAATTGGTTTTTATGAAGAAGTGAGTAAGAAGTTAGATTCAGGCACAGCTGTGGATGTGGTATATTTGGATTTTGCAAAAGCCTTTGATACTGTGCCACATAGGCGACTAATGTATAAACTGAGGACTGTTGGCCTTGAAGAAAACATTTGTTCATGGATAGAGAACTGGTTATTGGACCGCAAACAGAGAGTGGTGGTTAATGGAGCTACATCTATGTGGGCTAAAGTTCTAAGCGGAGTTCCTCAGGGTTCTGTACTGGGGCCGATTCTGTTTAATCTGTTTATAAATGACTTAGAAGGGGGCATTGAGAGCAAGGTCTCTGTGTTTGCTGATGACACTAAATTATGCAGAGCTTTGGAAACTTCCAATGATGTGCAAGTGCTGCAAGCAGACCTAGATAGATTATCAAAATGGGCAGCAGAATGGCAGATGAGATTCAATGTTGATAAATGTAAGGTGATGCATTTGGGATTTAATAATCCCTGTGCCACCTACACCATAAATAACTCTGTGTTAAGTGCATCTGAAATGGAAAAAGATTTGGGGGTTCTGGTAGATAACAGACTTAGCTGTAGCAAACAATGCCAGGTAGCAACAGCTAGAGCTAGCAAGATATTGTCTTGTATAAAGAGGGGAATGGAATCAAGAGAGAAAAATATTATTCTCCCTCTTTACAAGGCACTGGTAAGGCCACATTTGGAATATGCGGTGCAGTTTTGGAATCCCATATACAAAAGGGACATCTTGGAAATTGAGGCAGTTCAGAGAAGGGCAACTAAATTAATAAGGGGAATGGAGGGGCTTGAATATGCAGGCAGATTAGACAAGTTAGGGCTGTTTACATTGGAGAAGCGGCGGTTGCGTGGGGACATGATAACCTTATACAAATATATTAATGGCCCATACAGTGAACTCTCTGGTGCATTGTTCACTAATAGGTCATATCAGAGGACTCGTGGACATCCTTTAAGGTTGGAAGAAAAGAAGTTTCATCTTCAGGTTAGGAGAGGTTTCTTTACAGTGAAAACGGTGAAACTGTGGAACTGTCTTCCAGCAGAGGTGGTAATGGCAAGTTCATTGAATAACTTTAAAAAAGGCCTGGATAAGTTTCTAAAACTAAAAAATATTGAGAATTACTGGTATTAATGCATATAGATCTGGTTGATCCAGGGATACTTTCCGATTGCCGTTTGGAGTCAGGAAGGAATTTTTTCCCCCTTTTTTTAGCTGGGGTTTTTTGCCTTCCTCTGGATCAACTGTTAGGTAGGGTAAAAAAAAAAAAAAAAAAGGGAATAGGTTGGACTTGATGGACAAATGTCTTTATTCAACCTTAATTACTATGTTACTATGTTACTATGTTACTATGGTCTCACCTGTGATTTAGAATGCATGTCCACTCATACTCACATGACTATGGTCTCACCTGTGATTTAGAATGCATGTCCACTCATACTCACATGACTATGGTCTCACCTGTGATTTAGAAGTGTAGACATAGGCAGCCAAAGGTTTCTCTCTCTTGTTAATGAAATCGAGTGCACTCTCTAGCCCACTGACTGTTAATATCGGTAGAACTGGGCCAAAAATCTCCTCCTGCATCACAGGATCAGACTCTTTAACATCTATTAAAATAGTAGGAGCTGCAAAATAAATAAATAATAAATGCAATATTCAATATGAGTTTCCATTTCCTATTTTACCCAATCAGTATCATTCCATAGGGAAGATTCTATAATGTAATAGAATATGGAGGAAAATATTATAACATTTTATTATTTCCTAGACTTTCACTCCTAGACACTAATGGGGCTATATGGAGGATTCAGACTAGGAGTACTAGGAAAAAACAAACACTACAGGGAGATTTAATAAAAGTTCTTATCGTCAAAAATGGTGCTAATTTGGCCCCAACCAATCAGATGTTAATTTTCAAATGTTACATAAGATCTGATTGGTTGGGGCAAAATAAGCACCATTTTTAACGATAAGAACTTTTATTAAATCTCCCTGTTATTGTCTGTGCAGCAACCCATGTAACCAGTAAACCTTCTCTGGTTAACACTGGAGTTCTGGGATAGAACCCTGCAAGTAGTTTGTATGTTCTCCCTATGCTTGTGGTGGGTTTTCAGGTACTCAGTCCCCCCCACCCTAACAATCATAAGGAAATACCGATAGGGTGTTTTGGTGAAATAAAGTGATTGGATTGTAAGCTCTTTGGGGTGGGACCTGATGTAAATGCATCAATGTAATTGTTAAACAAAATGGAAATGTTGGCGCTATATATAAATCCTATAGTACTTTAGTTGTTCTGCCTATCCGGTAAGAGTGGAGTGTTTACTTACATACCTAAAACTGTATTGATGCACTAAAGGGCTGATGCAATATGAGGTTCAAAAGTTTGTCAGTGCTATTTATTTGCTGCAACCAATCAAATGTTAGATCTATACTTGGTTACAGCAGTTAGATTGGTTGTATAGTGACTCATAATAAACGTTGCAGTAATACAGGTAAGTGACACATATAATCTGCAGTCAGTACTGCATTGTTATTGCCAAAGAAAGATCTTGGGTTTTGGTGGATAACAAGCTTAAAGGTAGCAAGCAGTGCCAGACGGCAACAGCCAGAGCCAGCAAGATATTGCATGGGTTTCCTCCGGGCACTCCGGTTTCCCCTACAATCATAAAGACATACTGATAGGTTGTATGTCAAATAAATGTGCTTAGATTGTGCTCTTTGGGGCAGGGCCTGATGTGAATGAATACATGTAATTGTAAAGCGCTGCACAAGATGTTGGCGCTATATAAATCCACAATGATAATAAAAATATTGTCTTGTATAAAGAGAGGTATGGATTCAAGGGAGGAAAATGTAATTCTCCCAATTCTCCCTCTTTACAAAGCATTGGTAAGGCCTCATTTGGAATATGCAGTGCAATTTTGGAATCCTGTGTACAAAAAGGACATCTTTGAAATGGAAAGGGTTCAGAGAAGGGCAACTAAATTAATAAGGGGATTGGGGGAGCTTGAATATGAAGAGAGACTGGAAAAGTTACAATTATGTACGCTGGAGAAAAGGCGCTTGCGTGGGGATATGATTACTGTGTAATACATTAACGGGCCATACAATAAACTATCTGGGGCATTGTTCACAATAGAACATGTCAGAGGACACTGGACATCCTTAAGACTTGAAGAAAAAAGGTTTAGGCTTCAAGCTCGGAAGGGTTTTTCACTGTGAGAACGGTAAAGCTATGGAACTGTCTTCCAGTGGACGTTGTTATGGCAGGTTCATTGGTCAGTTTAATAAAAAGCTGGATGGGTTTCTACAAACAAGGAATGTTACAAGTTACTGGGATTGATACATAAAGTAGAGTTGGGAAAGGTTTGTCACTGTGGAGAACGGTAAAGCTATGGAACTGTCTTCCAGTGGATGTTGTTATGGCAGGTTCATTGGTCAGTTTAATAAAAGCTGATGAGTTTCTACAAACAAGGAATGTTACAAGTTACTGGTTGATACATAGTAGAGTTGGGAAAGGGTTTGTCACTGTGAGAACGGTAAAGCTATGGAACTGTCTTCCAGTGGACGTTGTTATGGCAGGTTCATTGGTCAGTTTATAAAAAAGCTGGATGAGTTTCTACAAACAAGGAATGTTACAAGTTACTGGTATTGATACATAAAGTAGAGTTGGGAAAGGGTTTGTCACTGTGAGAACGGTAAAGCTATGGAATGTCTTCCAGTGGACGTTGTTATGGCAGGTTCATTGGTCAGTTTAATAAAAAGCTGTATGAGTTTCTACAAACAAGGAATGTTACAAGTTACTGGTATTGATACAATAAAGTAGAGTTGGGAAAGGGTTGTCACTGTGAGACGGTTAAAGCTATGGAACTGTCTTCCAGTGGACGTGTTATGGCAGGTTCATTGGTCAGTTTTAAAAAAGCTGGATGAGTTTCTACAAACAAGGAATGTTAAGAGTTACGGGATTGATACATAAAGTAGAGTTGGGAAAGGGTTTGTCACTGTGAGAACGGTAAAGCTTGGACTGTCTTCCAGTGGACGTGTTATGGCAGGTTCATTGGTCAGTTTAATAAAAAGCTGGATGAGTTTCTACAAACAAGGAATGTTACAAGTTACTGGTATTGATACATAAAGTAGAGTTGGGAAAGGGTTTGTCACTGTGAGAACGGTAAAGCTATGGAACTGTCTTCCAGTGGAGTTGTTATGGCAGGTTCATTGGTCAGTTTAATAAAAAGCTGATGAGTTTCTACAAACAAGGAATGTTACAAGTTAATGGTATTATTGTACATAAGTAGAGTTGGGAAAGGGTTTGTCACTGTGAGAACGGTAAAGCTATGGAACATGTCTTCCAGTGGACGTTGTTATGGCAGGTTCATTGGTCAGTTTAATAAAAGCTGGATGAGTTTCTACAAACAAGGAATGTTAAGAGTTACTGGGGATTGATACATAAAGTAGAGTTGGGAAAGGGTTTGTCACTGTGAGAACGGTTAAAGCTATGGACTGTCTTCCAGTGGACGTTGTTATGGCAGGTTCATTGGTCAGTTTAATAAAAAGCTGGATGAGTTTCTACAAACAAGGAATGTTACAAGTTACTGGGATTGATACATAAAGTAGAGTTGGGAAAGGGTTTGTCACTGTGAGAACGGTAAAGCTATGGAACTGTCTTCCAGTGGACGTTATGGCAGGTTCATTGGTCAGTTTAATAAAAAGCTGGATGAGTTTCTACAAACAAGGAATGTTACAAGTTACTGGTATTGATACATAAAGTAGAGTTGGGAAAGGGTTTGTCACTGTGAGAACGGTAAAGCTATGGAACTGTCTTCCAGTGGACGTTGTTATGGCAGGTTCATTGGTCAGTTTATTAAAAAGCTGGATGAGTTTCTACAAACAAGGAATGTTACAAGTTACTGGGATTGATACATAAAGTAGAGTTGGGAAAGGGTTTGTCACTGTGAGAACGGTTAAAGCTATGGAACTGTCTTCCAGTGGAGATTGTTATGGCAGGTTCATTGGTCAGTTTAATAAAAAGCTGGATGAGTTTCTACAAACAAGGAATGTTACAAGTTACTGGTATTGATACATAAAGTAGAGTTGGGAAAGGGTTTGTCACTGTGAGAACGGTAAAGCTATGGAACTGTCTTCCAGTGGAGTTGTTATGGCAGGTTCATTGGTCAGTTTATAAAAGCTGGATGAGTTTCTACAAACAAGGAATGTTACAAGTTACTGGGTTGATACATAAAGTAGAGTTGGGAAAGGGTTTGTCACTTGAGAACGGTAAAGCTATGGAACTGTCTTCCAGTGGACGTGTGTTATGGCAGGTTCATTGGTTAGTTTAATAAAAAGCTGGATGAGTTTCTACAAACAAGGAATGTTACAAGTTACTGGATTGATACTAAGTAGAGTTGGGAAAGGGTTTGTCACTGTGAGAACGGTATAAAGCTATGGAACTGTCTTCCAGTGGACGTTGTTATGGCAGGTTCATTGGTCAGTTTAATAAAAAGCTGGATGAGTTTCTACAAACAAGGAATGTTACAAGTTACTGGGATTGATACATGAAGTAGAGTTGGGAAAGGGTTTGTCACTGTGAGAACGGTAAAGCTATGGAACTGTCTTCCAGTGGACGTTGTTATGGCAGGTTCATTGGTCAGTTTAATAAAAAGCTGGATGAGTTTCTACAAACAAGGAATGTTACAAGTTACTGGGATTGATACATAAAGTAGAGTTGGGAAAGGGTTTGTCACTGTGAGAACGGTAAAGCTATGGAACTGTTTCCAGTGGACGTTGTTATGGCAGGTTCATTGGTCAGTTTAATAAAAAGTTGGATGAGTTTCTACAAACAAGGAATGTTACAAGTTACTGGTATTGATACATAAAGTAGAGTTGATCCAGGGAAATTTCCCATTGACACTTGAAGTCAGGAAGTCATAAATTTGGTGGGTTTTTTGCCTTCCTCTGGATCAACAGTTAGGCAGAAATGAGGATATTGCTAGATGGGTTGGACTGGATGGACGTATGTCTTATTCAACCTCAAATACAATACTATACTATACTATACTTATATATATATGTACTATACTATACTGTACTATATGTACTATACTGTACTATACTGTATATACTATACTATACTGTACTATACTGTACTATATGACTACTATACTATACTATACTATACTATTACTATACTGTACTATACTATACGATACTACGTTACTATACTATACTGTGACTATACTATACTGTACTGTACTGTACTATACTATACTGACTGTACTGTACTGTTACTATACTATACTGTACTGTACTTACTGTACTTATACGTATATACTGTACTTACATGTCTGTACTGTACTGTACTTAATATATGCTACCTGTTACTGTACTGTACTATACTTATATGCCATGTACTGTACTGTACTATGACTATACTGTACTGTTACTGTACTCGTACTGTACTGTGTACTGTACTATACTGTACTGTAACTGTACTGTACTTATATGTACTGATGTAACTGTACTATACTGTACTGTACTGTACTGATACTATACATATGTACTGTACTGTACGGTACTATACTGTACATATACTGTACTGTTACTATTACTGTACTATACTATACTGTACTTATTACTATTACGTACTTACGTACTGTACTGTACTGACTATACTATCTATACTGTACGTATACTGATACTATATATACTATACTATACTATACTGTACTTACTTAGTACTATACTATTATGTACTGTACTGTACTATACATTTAAGTTGGGATCAGGAACAATTCTTGCCAGTTTACCAAAGGTCTGTGTGTGGGAGAGCTAAATAAACCTCAACAAGAACATTGTGTAATATGTTGGTTTGTGTAGACACTTAAGGACTGTTTTGCCACATTGTCGTGCACCTGAGTAAACCTTACTAGGGATTTGTACTAGGTTTGGACTGTTTGGCTGGACTACCAATATATTTTTCCAATTCGTCCACCTGCCCCCCAATTATAATTTGCCATATTTTCAGGAGTGCAGATACTCTATGGAAATGCTTGTCATTGATTATTCTGCCCAGGTCTGGGACATGCTTTGGATCTTCTCCATAGAAAACCTGAATGGTATCCTTAAAGCATCTAAGCTTATCTCTCATTCCCTCCGAGCAGAGAATATAACGGAGCGATACATGTCTGACCAGCATTGAAGAATCGGCTCCAAGCTATGCGTCTAGCGGTATTCCCAATATCACACATCATCATCCACATAGCACGGATTCTTCCCCCCAAGTTCTAGTGTCACCGGAGTCAGGTACTTTGCAGCTGCAGCAGATAACTATCTTGCCCACATGTGAATTCCTGTAAGATAAGAAAACAGGAATAGTTCATGCATTACTAGGACATTAATCTAGGACATTAATGTGAAATCATTACCAGCCAAATATGGGGGAAAACCCTCTTTTCTTCAGGTTCCCACCAGAAAGAACATAACCTGATGCTAAAATGCTGATCAACCAGATGTTCAATGCCTCATGTTAAAGAATTATCATTATCGTTCATTCATTGATCCATTTGTTCATTTATTGACACAACCTATAACTTTGCTTTACAGAGGGAGCGAGTGGCCTTTCTATTCAGGGTCTTAAAATGAAGTCTTTAAAGCAATTGTTGTTTCCATGACTGTGCCACTAACCACACTCCTTGTACTGCATCCACGCTAGACAAGGGAGCATGGAATGGGGTTTTCCATCTGTCCCTGGAACCACACTCCCTTACTCTGATCCACCCTAGTACAAGGGAGCATGGAATGGGTTTTCCATCTGTCCCTGGAACCACACTCCCTATCTGCATCCACGCCTAGTACAAGGGAGCATGGAATGGGTTTTCCATCTGTCCCTGGAACCACACTCCTTACTCTGCATCCACGCCTAGTACAAGGGAGCATGGAATGGGTTTTTCCATCTGTCCCTGGAAACACACTCCCTTACTCTGCATCCACCGCATAGTACAAGGGAGCATGGAATGGGTTTTCCATCTGTCCCTGGAACCACACTCCCTTACTCTGCATCCACACCTAGTACAAGGGAGCATGGAATGGGTTTTCCATCTGTCCCTGGAACCACACTCCCTTACTCTGCATCCACGCCTAGTACAAGGGAGCATGGAATGGGTTTTCCATCTGTCCTGGAACCACACTCCCTTACTCTGCATCCACGCCTAGTACAAGGGAGCAGGAATGGGTTTTTCCATCTGTCCTGGAAGCACCAGAGGAGTGTGATTTAGGTATTTGGCTTCTGGCTCCTAATGAATTCATTGAAGAACAAGAGGAAATTACCCCAAAGTCTCTGTCCTTATGCATATAAGTAAGAAGAGATCTAATACCTTATACTCTCCCTATTTTTATTTAATGTATGTCTATCTATAGACACTTCACACTGTAAAACCAGAGGCTGCACTACACTGATGATGGCTCAGTAAAGCTGATGAAACTGGTCTTGTAGTTGTCTCTCTGGTTTGAATTTAGAATGCTGTAAAGCCTCTTGGAAGGTGTAGCATTCTCCTAAAGGGCTACCATGGAAATTACCCAGAAAGCCTATGTTCTTTTTTGAAGAAACGGGGGTAGACGTATCTCTGTTACAATATATAATGTAGTAGGGCATCATGTAGTTAGTATATGCCCAAAACATACATTACCCTTAAATGCGGAGGGGTGGCATAACTGCATTAGTACGCTTAGTATTAAGTGCTAAGCGGCTATCTCCCTGTGCCTCCTTAGACATGATATCAGACACACGTCCTTTTTCAAGTTCCTCTCATGCACCAACGCCAGTATGATTGTGTGCACCGGTGTAGACAGAGAGATAAGGAGAAAAACCGGAAGAGAAAGCAAGATATAAGTAGTAAAAGGAGAGAAGAAAAAGGCAGAACAGAAGTAGTAAGAATAGTCCTAAAGAGAGGTAGTATATAAAGTCCATAAATAGGTTATATTAGAGTATAAAAGGTCAGCAACACAACAAAAAAGAATAAAAAAAAAATATATATATATATATATATATATATATATATATAAAAAGTCATTAATAGTTATATAGTATATAAAGTCAGTTCAACTAATATATATATATATATATATATATATATATATATATATAAAGTCCATTAATAGTTATATTAGTATATAAAGTCAGTTCATACACACACATATATATATATATATATATATATATATAAAGTCCATTAATAGTTATATTAGTATATAAAGTCAGTTCATACATATATATATATATATATATATAAAGTCCATTAATAGTTATATTAGTATATAAAGTCAGTTCATACACATTATATATATTATTATATATATAAAGGTCCATATTAATAGTTATATTAGTATATAAAGTCGTCATCATAATATATAATTCATATATATATATAAAAGATATATATATATCAGATAATATATATATCCATAATACCTAAGCCATATAGTCCCCATATATACTACGTCATACAATACATATATAATAGATATCTATCAAATATATAGATAAGTCCATAAATACCGCGCTCATTACGCTCTATCATCTAAAAGTCCCCGCTTCATACCAGTCTACTATACTCACCCTATTATATACTAATAAAGTTCCCCACAGTTTGAGGACCAGTCTAACCTCCCTCGTTCCAGTCATATTATACATATATAAAGTCAAAAATAGTTAATTAGTATATAAAGTCAGTTCATACATATATATATATAAAGTCCTAATAGTTATATTAGTATATAAACCGTCAGTTCATAATATTAGAGATCTATATAATATATATATATATATAAATAAATATATAGAAAGTCCATAATAGTTAATAGTATATAAAGTCAGTTTCACTATATATATATATATATATATATATATATCTATATATACAAAGTTCATTAAGAGTTTAGTATATTAGTCTATAAAGTCAGTTCATTATCATACTTTATATATATATATAATATATATCTATATAAAGTCCATAAATCAGTCTATATTAGTATATAAAGTCAGTTCATACATATGAATATATATATATTAAAGTCCATAATAGTTATCTTAGTATATAAAGTCAGTTAATATAGATTATATATATTTAAGTCCATTAAGTTCTATTGTATAAAGTAGTCACATAATATATATTATATTTATATCTATTATATAAAGTCCATAATGTAACTATATTAAGTCAGTTCATAATTATCCTTTCAAATATAATAAATTAATAGTTATATTAGTTTAAGTCACTATCATATCTTGTAATTAGTCCACATTGTTTTTAGTTTAAAGTCGTCCTATTATATTTATATCTATTGTATTTTAACTATATATATATCCAGAAATAGTCCCATGACAACTATCCCCCGTAGGGTCAAAAGTTCATATCCCTACTTCACATAATCAAAAATCAAATAGAAAACAGGTGGACTGCACTCAATTGAACGTTATTTAAGCTAAACATCCACACTTGCATACAACGTTGCGAGGGTCACCCTTCATGAGGGGGTGTTTGGCTTGAACTAAACGTTCAATTTTGGATGAGTCCACCTTGTTTCTATTTGATATTTATAGATAATAAGTCCAAAATAGTATACTAGTATATAAAGTCCAGTTCATTACATATTATATATATATATAAAGTCCATAAATAGTTATATTAGTACTAAAGTCAGTTAACTATGTATATATATATATATAAGTACCACAATAGTTATATTATAATCAAGTATTCATACATATTCATACCTTATCTATTACCTATTATAGTATATATATATATAAAAGTCCATAATAGTATATTAGTATATAAGTCCATAAATAGTTATATATATATAAGTCAGTTCATAAACCACATATATATATATATATATATATATATATAATATATATATATAATCCATAAATAGTTATAGTATATAAAGTCAGTTCATACATATATATATATATATATATATATATATATATATATATATAAAGTCCATAAATAGTTATATTAGTATATAAAGTCAGTTCATACATATATATATATATATATATATATATATATAAAGTCCATACATAGTTATATCAGTATATAAAGTCCATTAATAGTTATATTAGTATATAAAGTCAGCTCATCATTATATATATAAAGTCCATAAATAGTTATATTAGCATAAAAAGTTAAAATATATATATATTAAGATATATATAATATATATATTATAATATATATAAAGTCCTCAATATTATATAATATAAAGTCCATAAATAGTTATATAGTATATAAAGTCAGTTCATACTATATATATATATATATAAACAAAGTCCATAAATAGTTATATTAGTATATAAAGTCCATAAATAGTTATATTAGTATTAAAGTCATTAATAGTTATATTAGTATATAAAGTCCATAAATAGTTATATTAGTATCTAAAGTCACATAAATAGTAATATTAGTATATAAAGTCCATAATAGTATATTGAGTATATAAGTCAGTTCATATACATATATATATAGATATATATATATATATAAGTTCCATAAATAGGTTATTATTAGTATATAAAGCATTACACCTACATATGTATATAGATATAAAGTAAGTCAGTTCTTAATAATACTCATTAATATACAAGTCCTATAATATAGTTTTATATAAGTCATTAATAGTTATTAGATTCACTGTTATATACTATATATATATATATAAGTCATAATAGTATTTAGTATATAAAGTCATTATATATTAGATAGTAATACAGTCAGTCCACTAATATATATTATATTAAATTATATAATAGTTATATTAGTATATAAAGTCAGTTCATACATATATATATATATATAAAGTCCATAAATAGTTATATTAGTATATAAAGTCCATAAATAGTTATATTAGTTATTAAGTCCATAAATGTTATATTAGTATATAAAGTC
>JAACNH010000202.1:308019-318019 GCA_019447015.1 Hymenochirus boettgeri
GTAAGTATAGGTACAGTAATCTAGTACAGTACAGTACATTATACAGTACAGTACTAGTACAGTATATCACAGTACAGTATAGTACAGTACAGTACAGTACCAGTTACAGTACAGTACAGTATCAGTACAGTACGTTTATCAGTACTGTATAGTCCAGTACGTACAGTACAGTACAGTATAGTATAGTACAGTACAGTACAGTACAGTACAGTACAGTATAGTACAGTTGTATAGTATAGTACAGTACGTATTAGTACAGTACAGTACAGTACAGACAGTACGTATAGTACAGTACAGTTAAGTACAGTACAGTATAGTACAGTATAGTTATAGTATTAGTAAGTATACATATTTAGTATAGTACAGTATAGTACAGTTATACGTATTAGATTCAGTATAGTATAGTATAGTACAGCTACAGTACTATACAGTTTAAGTACAGTATAGTTATACAGTAAGTACCGTACATACAGCTACAGCTAAGTACAGTACAGCTGTATAAGCATAAGTATAGTCATAGTAGTAGTACGTATAGTACCAGCTATAGCAGTACATAGTAAGTAGACTAGTCAGCTAAAGACAGTATAGTATAGTACGTACTATAGTACATGTATAGTACAGTATAAGTACAGTATAGTCTAGTTAATAAGTATGTATAGTAATATAGTATAGTATAGTACAGTATTAGGTACAGTATAGTACAGCTATAGTAGTCTAGTATAGTACTTCAGTATAAGTACTAGTAGTTAGTAGAAAAAACCAGTGTAACCTGAGTATAGTATAGTACAGTATAGTTATCGTATAGTATAGTATCGTTCACAGGAAGTACAGTATAGGAAGTATAGTACAGTATAGTATAGTCTCGTACAGTATAGTACAGTATAGTTTATAGTACAGTATAGTCTGTCCAGTATAAGTTAGTATTATATTGTCCTTTCATTTTTGGACCCCCTACTGTACTGTACTATACATTTAAGTTGGGATCAGGAACAATTCTTGCCAGTTTACCCAAAGGTCTGTGTGTGGGAGAGCTAAATAAACCTCAACAAGAACATTGTGTAATATGTTGGTTTGTGTAGACACTTAAGGACTGTTTCTGCCACATTGTCGTGCACCTGAGTAAACCTTACCTAGGGATTTGTACTAGTTTTGGACTGTTTGGCTGGACTTACCAATATATTTTTCCAATTCGTCCACCTGCCCCCCAATTATAATTTTGCCATATTTCAGGAGTGCAGATACTCTATGGAAATGCTTGTCATTGATTATTCTGCCCAGGTCTGGGGACTGCTTTGGATCTTCTCCATAGAAACCCTGAATGGTATCCTTTAAAGCATCTACAAGCTTATCTCTCATTCCCTCCGAGCAGAGAATATAATCCGGAGCGATACATGTCTGACCAGCATTGAAGAATCGGCTCCAAGCTATGCGTCTAGCGGTATTCCCAATATCACACTCATCATCCACATAGCACGGATTCTTCCCCCCAAGTTCTAGTGTCACCGGAGTCAGGTACTTTGCAGCTGCAGTCATAACTATCTTGCCCACATGTGAATTTCCTGTAAGATAAGAAAACAGGAATAGTTCATGCATTACTAGGACATTAATCTAGGACATTAATGTGAAATCATTACCAGCCAAATATGGGGGCAAAACCCTCTTTTCTTCAGGTTCCCACCAGAAAGAAACATAACCTGATGCTAAAATGCTGATCAGACCAGATGTTCAATGCCTCATGTTAAAGAATTATCATTATCTGTCATTCATTGATCCATTTGTTCATTTCATTGACACAACCTATAACTTTGCTTTACAGAGCTGAGCGAGTGGCCATTTCTATTCAGGGTCTTAAAAATGAAAGTCTTTAAAGCAATTGTTGTTTCCAATGACTGTGCCAACTACATCCACACTCCCTTGTACTGCATCCACGCCTAGTACAAGGGAGCATGGAATGGGTTTTCCATCTGTCCCTGGAACCACACTCCCTTACTCTGCATCCACGCCTAGTACAAGGGAGCATGGAATGGGTTTTCCATCTGTCCCTGGAACCACACTCCCTTACTCTGCATCCACGCCTAGTACAAGGGAGCATGGAATGGGTTTTCCATCTGTCCCTGGAACCACACTCCCTTACTCTGCATCCACGCCTAGTACAGGGAGCAGGGGAAGTGGGTGGGTTTTCCATCTGTCCACTGGAACCACACTCCCTTACTCTGACAAATAACCACGCATAGTACAAGGGAGCATGGAATGGGTTTTCCATCTGTCCCTGGAACCACACTCCCTTACTGCATCCACACCTATACAAGGGAGCATGGAATGGGTTTTCCATCTGTCCCTGGACCACACTCCCTTACTTGCATCCACGGCCTAGTACAAGGGAGCATGGAGGGTTTTCCATCGTCCTGGAACCACACTCCCTTACTCTGCATCCACGCCTAGTACAAGGGAGCATGGAATGGGTTTTCCATCTGTCCCTGGAAGCACCAGAGGAGTGTGATTTAGGTATTTGGCTTCTGGCTCCTAATGAATTATTGAAGAACAAGAGGAAATTACCCCAAAGTCTCTGTTCCTTATTGCATATAGTAAGAAGAGATCTAATCCTTATACTCTCCCTATTTTATTTAATGTATTAGTCTATCTATAGACACTTCACACTGTAAACAAGAGGCCTGCACTACACTGATGATGGCTCAGTAAAGCTGAAACTGGTCTGTAGTTTCTCTCTGGTTTTGAATTTAGAATGCTGTTAAAAGCCTCTTGGAAGGGTAGCATTTCCTAAAGGGCTACCATGGAAATTACCCAGACGCCTATGTTCTTTTTTTGAAGAACGGACGGTAAGACGATATCTCTTCCACAATAATATAAATGTAGTAGGGCATCATGTAGTTATATGCCCAAAACATACATTACCCTTAATGCGGAGGTGTGCATAAACTGGCATTAGTTACCGCTTAGTATTAAGTGGCTAAGCAGGCGATATCTCCCTCTGTGCCCTATTAGACATGTATATCAGCACCACGTCCATTTATTTCAAGTCTACTCTCATAGCACAACGCCATATGAATTGGTGTGCACCGGCGTAGACAAGAGAAAAGGAAGAAAAACCGATGAGTATAAAGGCATAGAATAAGGATTAGAAAAAGGCAGTTCAGTGCAGTATAATATAGCAAGCCATAACAGTTAATTAGTATATAAAGGTCCTAAAGAGTAGAAGAGTATAAAGTCCAAATAGATAAGTATAAAGGTCGTCAGTACACACAATAATATCTATATATATATATATATAATAATTTATATATATTATAATAGTCTAATAGTTATATAAATAAGAGTCGTCATCTAATATATAATCTATTATATATATTATTATAATAAAGTCCATTAATAGATATTCAGGATATAAAGGTCGTGTCATACACCACAGATATATTATATATATATATATATAAAAAGTCATTAATGTATTATTAGTACTAGAGTCATTCATACATATATAGATATATATATATAAAGTCCTTAATAGTTTAGTTAGTATATAAAGTCGGTTCATACATATATATATATATATATATATAAGTCCATTAATAGTTATATTAGTATGAAAGTGTTATACATAATATATATATATATATCTATATATATCTCCTCAAAGTTGCTCGTCCTTGTGTTATTATGTGTATGTCGTTCATCTGTTTTTTTCGTCCTTGTTATGTTCAGTTCATACTATCTTCTACTATAGTTATAGTATATATTGTTATAGTCTTATATATATAATCTCTAGTGTATCGTTCTTTGTTTAAGTCGGTTCTATTATTTCTATATTATTTATTATATATATTCCTATGTTATATTAGTACTCTCTACGTATTTGTTTTTTTTCTCATCTCTACTCTAAGCGTCCCTTAAGCCTGTCTCCCTCTCCTCCGTTCTACCTATTATTTTCTTCTCCTTTATTTTGTCCATTCTCGTTATTTTTTATTATATATAATCTCAGTCCTCCCTCGTTATTTAGTCTATTTTCTCTTCTCTATATTATAGTCGTCCTAGTTATTTGTTTAGCGTATCCTCCTATTCCTCTTCTCTCTTCTACTTCTTCAAGTCCAACTCCATACGTTACTATTAGTACTACTAATACCGTCAGTTTCTCTCATTTTATTCTATACGTCCATTTGTTATACTCTTGTACTTCACGTTCCTTTCCTCCCTATTTCTCATTATCGTCCACTACTGTTCTTGTTCTCGTACCTTTTACCTCTATATCTATCTCTACTATTATATATATATATATATCGAATTAGTCCCTTGCACTAATCCCCCTGTGGGTGCACCAAAGTCCAATATCCCTACTTCACAGGAACCAGGAAATCAAATAGAAACAGGTGGACTGACACTCAAGATTGAACGTTTATTTCAAGCCAAACATCAACGGCAATACAACGTTTCGGGGTAACACCCCTTCATGAAGGGGGATGTTTGGCTTGAAATAAACGTTCAATTTGGAGTGCGTCACCTTGTTTCTATGATTTGAATGTATTCCATCCATATGTATATAGATATTGTATTATCTCATACTATTAATAATAAGTAGTTATATTACCAGTAATAAATAAAGTATATTAGATTATCTAGAGTTAGTCAGTCATCATTATATATATATATATTATAAATCATAATCAATTAAAGTAGTATATATAGTATATAAAGTCGTTCTACTATATATATATATATATATAGATAATATTAAAAGTCCATATAGTTATATTAGTATAAAGTCATTCCTACATATTATATATATATACTATATATATATATATAAAGTCCATAAATAGTTATAGAGTATATAAAGTCATTATAGTTATATTAGATATAAGTATAAATCTATAGTATATAAAGTCCCCCTATAGTTTATATTGTATAAGTAGTTCATACTATTTATATATATATATCTATATATTATAATATATATAAAGTCCATAAATAGTTATATAGTATATAAGTATAGTAAAGTCAGTATAAAGTCATATATATATAGATATATATATATATATATACAGTCCTAATGTTATTATCTTGTCAGTAATTATATATAGCCTAAATAGTCATACATATTTATATATAAAGTCCATTAATAGTTATATTAGTATATAAAGTCACTATATATAAATAGTATTATATTAGTATATAAAGTCCATATAATTAGTAATATTAGTATATAAAGTCCATAAATAGTTATATTGAGTATATAGTCAGCTTCATATATATATAAGATATATATATTAGAATAAGTCCATAAAATAGTTATATTAGTATATAAAGTCCATTAATAGTTATATTAGTATTAAAGTCGCTATAGTCTATCTATATATAAAAGTCCATAAATAGTATATATTATATAAGTCAGTTCATACATATATATATATATATATATATATATAAAGTCCTAAATAGTTATATTAGTATATAAAGTCCATTAATAGTTATATTAGTATATCAGCGTCAGCTCATACATATATATATATATAAAGTCCATAAATAGGTATATTAGTATATAAAGTCAGTTCATACATATATATATATATATATATAAAGTCCATAAATAGTTATATTAGTATATAAAGTCATAATAGTTATATTAGATAGTCCATAATAGTTATTAGCTATATAAAGTCAGTCATCACATATACTATTATATTATATAAAGTCCATAATAGGTATCTATAGTATATAAAGTCAGTTCATACATATATTATATGTATAAAGTCCATATAATAGTTTATATTAGTATATAAAGAGTCAGTTTCATACATATATAATATATATATATATATATAAAGTCCATAACATATTATATGTATTAAAGTCAGTTCATACATATACATAATATATATATAATATAGATATATATATAAAGTCCATAATAGTTTTATATTAGTCATTTAAAGTCAGTTCATACATATATATATATTATATAAAGTCCATAATAGTTTATATTAGTATATAAAGTCAGTATACATATATAATATATATATATATATATTATATACATGATCTATATAAAAGTCACATAAATAGTTATAATTAGTATATAAGCGTTCATATTATAATATATTATATATATATATATATATAATAAAGTCCATAAATATTATTTAGTATATAAGTCCATTATATATTATATATATATATATATATATAAAGTCCATATAAGTTTATATTGTATTATAGTCCATTAGTATATATACGATATATAAGTCCCATAAATAGTTATATTAGTATATAAAGTCATAATAATTTAGCTCTATATATTCTATATATATATAATATATATATATATATAAAGTCCATTAAGTAGTTATATTAGTATATATAAGTCAGTTGCATTAGATATAATATATATACTAGATAAAGTCCATTAATAGGTATATAGTATATAAAGTCAGTTCATATATATATAGTATATATATATTATATAGTATATATATATTATAAAGTCCATAAATAGTTAATATTAGTATATAAAGTCAGTTCATACTATTATATATATCTTATATATAAGTCCCTTATGTTATATTAGTATATAAAGTCAGTTCATATATATATATATATTAAGTCCATTACGTAGTTTATATTAGTATAAAAATCAGTTCATATATATATATATATATACTTATATATATATATATATATATAATATATATTATATAAACAAAGACATAAACAAAGATATAGGAGCATCCTAGGAATTTCAATGAAGTTTATCAACACAAACGTGGCACGTTTCGGCCTGTGTCTGGGGCCTTTCTCAAGTCCAGAAATAGTTATATTAGTATATAAGTCCATAAATAGTTTATATAGTTATAAAGTCATAAATAGTTATATAGTATATAAAGTCAGTCATCATATATGTATATAAAGTCCATTAATAGGTATATTATATAAAGTCAGTATACCACACATATATTATATATAAAATAAAAGTCCATAATAGGTATATTAGTATATAAAGTCAGTTCATACATATATATATATATAAAGTCCATAAATAGTAAATATATTAGTAATATAAGTCAGTTCATACATATATATATATAATTATATATTTATATATATATAAGTCCACATAGTTCTTCAGTATATAAAGTCCTTATAGTTATTTTATAAAGTCAGCTCATCTATATATAAAGTCATAAATAGTTATATTAGTATATAAAGTACCAGTTCATACATATATATATCTAAAGTCCATTATCGGTATATTAGTATATACAGTCCATAAATAGTTATTAGTAGATAAAGCAGTTCATACACACACACATATCATATATAGATATATATAGTATAATAAAGTCCATAAATAGTTATATTAGTATATAAAGTCAGTTCATACACACACAACAGATATATATATGATATTATTATAGTTATATATATATATATAATTATATATTTATATAATATATATAATATATATATATAATATATATATATAATATATGTGTCCATTAATAGTTTATATTAGTATATAAAGTCAGTTCTACACTAATATATAACTATTTGGACTTTATATACTGATATACTATTTATGGACTTTATATACTAATATAACTATGTATGGACTTTATATACTATATAACTATTTATGAACTTATATAATACTAATTAACTATTTATGGACTTTATATACTAATATAAACTATTTATTGATGGACTTTAAGATACTAATGTAACTATATTATGGACTTTGTATCTAATGTAAACTATTTATGGCTTTGTTATATATATAATATTATATATATATATTAATATTTACTGTATGGAACTGAACTTTATATATACAATATAACATTTATGGACTTTCTAATATACTAATATAACTATTAATGGACTTTATATACTAATATAACTATTTATGGACTTTATATATATATTTGTATGAACTGACTTTATATACTAATATAACTACTTATGGACTTTATATACTAATATAACTATTAATGGACTTTTTATATATATATATATATATTATATATATATATATATATATATATATAGCGTATTTTATCACCATATATATAGTGAGTTTATCACCAAATTTAGGATAAATGAATAACTTTTCAAAATTTTCCATATACAAATTCGCGAATGTTGGTCCATCATTCGCGAATTTGTATATGTAGAACCCATATTGAGTCTACCTGTACCCTCCCCTATGTAATGCAGTTCTCTCAATATTCGAGTTATCAAACAGAGCCGTACGCAAACACTGGGATATTTTAAGCTCAGATGGCTCCCTGTCCCTTTAAAAAAGGTGCCCGTGTTCGCTCATAGAAAGGTAAGAACCTCAAGAACCTATTAGTACACACAGACTTACGCAGTAAGCCTACTAAGGATCTTAACACATGGCTACCATCCTCTAAACCGGGGATGTTACCGGTGTCTGGGGTGCCAAACTTGCCGTTCGGTCATCACCGGAGTGGTTTTCCCATCCCCAAACGGCCATAGATTTAAAATCAGGGAACGGATTACCTGCATTAGTACTCATGTTATTATATATATAACATGTCGTGCGGTCTCTATTATGTCGGCCAAAACGGCGACATCGATCGTGAACGGATGGCCAACCCATCGGTCGCCATTAGGCTGCTCTTAGTGGAGACATGACGGAGGGTAAAAATAACACTATTTACGGCGAACAATCTGGCGCCAGACATTTTAAAAGTGCGTGTCACACAATTAGCAATATGCGGTGGATGGCATTGAAACTGTCCAACATAGAGAGGACTTAAACCGAAATAGTCTTCTTCTACAGCGTGAAGTCCGGTGGATCCGCCGTTTAGATACCCTATCCCTCGGGGGCTCAATGAGCAAGTCATTTTATCTTGTTTCCTAAAAATACCATTATTCTATGTGCATAGTTATCCTTAGGCCTTTTTCTGATACATTACTTTAGCTTCTTGGGGATTACATATTTATGTATTTTATCTATTAGTCGGTTCCTACATATGTACGTTTAGCAATGTTTTTTGGTACTCCAATATTGTTTTAAACTGTTTTTAATGGGGTTGTTTTGTTTTTAATGTATCACTATTGTATCTTTTAGTCTGTACGGGCCGTGGGAGGGATGGGGCGTGGAGGGGAGTGTCCACTCCCCAACTGTTTTTTGTTAATACCCGTCGTCAGATGTCCTTTTACCTTTGCTAAGACCTTTGGAGTGCCCCGTTCTTCTGATACGCTATATATATATATATAGTTATATTAGTATATAAAGTCAGTTCATACATATATATACTTATATATAAGATATAATATAAAGTCGCCATAATATAGTTTATATTAGTATTAAAGTCAGTTCATATATATATTATATAACGTCTTCCCATTAATAGTTATATTAGTAATATAAATCAGTTATACATATATATAATATATATATAATCCATAAGATAGTTACTATTAGTCTATAAAGTCGTTTCATACATAAGTATACTATATATATATATTTATATAGTTCATAAATAGTTTATATTAGTATTACGTCAGTTCACTTCATATATATCTATATATAAAGTCCCTTAATGTTATATTAGTATATAAAGTCAGTTCATATATATATATATATATATATATATATATATATATATATTAAATATATTAAGTCCATAAATGTTATATTAGTATATAAAGTCCGTTCATGCATACTATCTATAATATATAATATATATATAATATCATAAAGTCATAAATAGTTATATTAGTATATAACAGTCAGTTATCACATATATATATATATATATAATATATATATATAGGTCCATAAATAGTTATATTAGTATATAAAGCAGTTCACTACATATATATATATATATATAAAGTCATAATAGTATATTGTATATAAAGTCAGTTCCTAATTTATTATATATATATATATATTATAAAATCCATTAATAGTTTTATTAGTATAAGTCCGTTATAATATATATATATATATCTATATTAT
>JAACNH010000202.1:320059-330795 GCA_019447015.1 Hymenochirus boettgeri
CACACCTCCCATTAACTCCTGCATCCACGCCTATTACAATGAGCATGAATGGGTTTTCCATCTGTCCTTGAACACACTCCCTTACTCTGCATCCAACGCCTATACAAGGGAGCATGGAATGGGTTTTCCCATCTGTCCCTGGAACCATACTCCTTTACTCTGCATCACAGCCTCGTACAAATAGTACAAGGGAGCATGGAATGGGTTTTCCATCTGTCCCTGGAACCACACTCCCTTACTCTGCATCCACGCCTAGTACAAGGGAGCATGGAATGGGTTTTCCATCTGTCCCTGGAAGCACCAGAGGAGTGTGATTTAGGTATTTGGCTTCTGGCTCCTAATGAATTCATTGAAGAACAAGAGGAAATTACCCCAAAGTCTCTGTTCCTTATTTGCATATAAGTAAGAAGAGATCTAATACCTTATACTCTCCCTATTTTATTTAATGTATTAGTCTATCTATAGACACTTCACACTGGGGAACCAGAGGCCTGCACTACACTGATGATGGCTCAGTAAAGCTGAAACTGGTCTGTAGTTGTCTCTCTGGTTTTGAATTTAGAATGCTGTTAAAGCCTCTTGGAAGGTGTAGCATTTCCTAAAGGGCTACCATGGAAATTACCCAGAAGCCTATGTTCTTTTTTGAAGAACGGGAGGTAAGACGTATCTCTGTTACAATAATATAAATGTAGTAGGGCATCATGTAGTTAGTATATGCCCAAAACATACATTACCCTTAAATGCGGAGGTGTGCATAAACTGCATTAGTACCGCTTAGTATTAAGTGCTAAGCAGGCTAATCTCCCTCTGTGCCTCCTATTAGACATGTTATATCAGACACCACGTCCATTTATTTCCAAGTCTACTCTCATAGCACAAACGCCATATTGAATTGTGTGCACCGGCTGTAGACAAGTAGATAAAGGAAGAAAAACCTTGAATATAAAGTCAATAAATATTTATATTAGTATATAAAGGTCAGTTCATGCATATATATATATAAAGTCCATTAACAGTTATATTAGTATATAAAGTCCATAAATAGTTATATTAGTATATAAAGTCCATAAATAGTTATATTAGTATATAAAGGTCAGTTCATACACACACATATATATATATATATATATATATATATATATATATATATATATAATATATATATAAAAAGTCCTAATAGTTATAGTAGATATAAAGTCCGTTCATCTAATATATAATCTATCTATATATATTATTATATATATATAGTCCATTAAATAGTTATATTCAGTATATAAAGGTCGTTCATACACCACAATTATTATATATATATAATATAAAAAGTCCATTAATCGTTTATTAGTATCTAAGTCATTTCAACATATATATATTATTATATATATAACGTCCCCTTAATAGTTTATATTAGTATATAAAGTCCGTTCATACACCTATATATATATATATATATATAAGTCCATTAATAGTTATATTAGTATGAAAGTCGTTCATACATTATATATATATAAATATATATATATCTCCTCTCTACTCTCCTTCTCTCTATATCTATCTCTCTCTCTCTCTCTCTCCCCAAACGCTCTCTGCTCTCGCCTTCTTCTCTCTCCTCTCCTCTCTCTCTCGTCTCTCCTCTCGCTCTCTCACTCCTCACTCGTTCTCTTCGTCTATCCCGTCCGTTCATCCCCTCTCTCTCTCGTCTCCTTCTCTCTCCCGTCCCTCCCTCGTTTCGCTTCCTTATCCCCTCCCGTTCATACCTATCTCTCTCTATCCCGTCCCTCCCATCGTTTCTCTCGTCTCTCCCGTCCGTTCCTCCCTCTTCTCTCTCCGTCCCCCGTACTCGTTCTCTTCGTCCTCTACCGTCCGTGTCCTCCCTCATTACTCTCTCCTATCTCTCTCTTATCTATATATACTCTCTCTCCTCCCTTACTCGTTCTCTTCGTCTCTCCGTCCGTTCCTCCTCGCTTCTCTTCTCTCTCCTCTATCTCTCTCTACCGTCCCTTCCCTCGTCTCTTCGTCTCTCCGTCCGTTCCTACCTCTATCTCTATCCTCTCTCTTCTCTCTCTCTACCTTCCCTCCCTCGTTTCTTCGTCGCTCCCGTCGTTCCTCCCTCTCTCTTACTCTCTCTACTAATCTCACGTCCTCCCTCGTTATCTTAGTCTCTCCGTCCTTCTCCCTCTCTCTATCTCTCATCCCGTCGCCTTCCTGTTCTCTTCGTCTCTCCCGCCGTATCCTCCCCTCCATCTCTCTCTCTCTCTCTCTCTCTCAAGTCCCTCCATCGTTCTATTAGTCTCTCCCGTCAGTTTCCTCCTCTTTCTATCTCTATCCCGTCTCATCCCTCGTTTACTCTTCGTACTCTCACGTTCCTTTCCTCCCTTTTCTCTCTATCCCGTCCCTCCCTCGTTCTCTCGTCTCCTCCCGTCCTTTTCCTCTTATCTATCTCTCTATCTCTCTCTCTCTATCTCTCCCGCCCTCGTCCCTCTGCACCCTCCTCCCCCTGTGGGTGCAACAAGTCCATATCCCTACTCACAGGGAACCAGCGAAATCAAATAGAAACGGTGGACTGCACCAATTGAACGTTTATTTCAAGCCAAACATTCAAACGGCAATACAACGTTTCGAGGGTAACACCCCCTTCATGAAGGGGGATGTTTGGCTTGAAAAAACGTTCAATTTTGGAGTGCAGTCCACCTTGTTTTTTGATATAATATATATATAAAGTCCAAAATAGTTATATTAGTATATAAAGTCAGTTCATACATATATATATATATATATATAAAGTCCATAAATAGTTATATATAATAGTATCAGTATCATAAATAATCAGTCCATATAGTTATATTATATATCAAAGTTAATTTACAGTTATCAATATCATTACATCTATAATATATAATATATATAAAAGGCCCATAAAGTAGTATTAGCTATATAAAGTCCATAAATAGTTATAGTAGTATATAAAGTCAGTATACACCACCATATATTATAATTATATATATTATATATAATACTATATATATATATAAAGTCCATAAATAGTTATATAGTATATAAAGTCGTCTACCTATATATATATATCTCAGATTACAATATATATATATATAAAGTCCATAAATAGTTAGATTAGTATATAAAGTCAGTTCGACTTTCTATATATATCTATATATATATCTATATATATATATATATTATATAAAGTCATACATAGTGATATATAGTATATAAAGTCCATTATAGTATGATTAGTATATAAAGTAGCTCTCATAAATCATATATATAAAGCCCCCTCATAGTTATTATTAGTATAACAGTAAGTTCCATTACTATATTATATATCATATATTATAATATTATAGATATATATAAAGTCCATAAATAGTTATATATATATACTCACAAAGTTATATTAGAAAAGTCAGTCATACATTATGATATATATAATATAAACAAGCTATGTAATGATACCTAATATATGTATATAGTCATATAGTTAATTGTATATAAAGTCAACTAGTTATATAGTATATAAAGTCAATTATGTTAATTAGTATATAAGTCTATAAAGTTCTATATTAAAGTCTAAAGTAATATTAGTATATAAAGTCTAATTGAATGTCTTATAAAGTAAGTCATATTAAAATATAAAGTCATAAGTATATAGTATTATCATTCCACATATGTATTTAATGTCATAATATTTATAGATAAGTCCATAATATATAGTATTATAATCCAACTAATATATAAGTCCATAAAGGATATAGTATATAAGTCATTATATATAGTATATAAAGTCCATTAATAGTTCGTTAGTATTAAAGTGCTCAAATAGTCTAGATCTATATATAAAAGTCCATAAATAGTTATTAGTTATAAAGTCAGTCATACATAATTAATAAAAAGCATACTAGTATATCATATAAAGTTATATTTATATTGTAAGCAGCAATTTAAGTCCATAAATAGTTATATGTAATAAGTCATATCATAATAAAAGCCATTAAGTAGTTATAGTAATAAGTCATTCATCAACCACATAGATATAAGATTATAATATATATATATATAAAGTCCATAATAGTGTATATTAAGTTATATAAGCATTCATACATATATATATATATATATAAGTCCATAAAGTAGTTCTATATAGTATTAAAAGTCCGTTATACATATATATAGTATATATATTATTATATTATATCTCCATAATAGTATATTAAGTATATAAAGTCAGTCATCATATTACATAAAGTCCATATGTATATTATTAGCTATTATAATATGATATATATAAAGTCCACTAATAGTTTAATAGTCGTATATAAAGTCAGTTCATACATATATATAATATTATTTACTATATATCCATTAATGAAAGTCATTATCCATTATGTATATAAAAAGTCAGTGTTCATACATACATATAATATATATATATATATATAAAGTCCATACCATATTTTATTAGTATTAAAGTTCATTCATACATATAATATATATATATATTAGATATTAATAGATATATATATTAAAGTCCCATTAAATTTATATAGTATTAAAGTCATCATAAATATATATATTATAGATAAAGTCCATTAATAGTTATATTAGTATATAAAGTCAGCTTCATATATAATATAAATCCATATAATATTATAGTATATATAAGATCTACTATATAAATTATAATATTTTGTCAAAAGTTTAGATAAAAGCCATAAATAGTTATTAGATATAAAGTTAATACATATATATTAACGCCATAATGTTATATGTAAAAGTCAAGTTTGATTCATTATAGTATATATTAGCTATAGGTCTATAATATTATTATATATAAAGTCCATAAATAGTATATTATAGTATAAAGTCATTCTCCATATATATATTATATATATATATATATAAAAGTCCCATACTAAATGTTATATTGTATATGTCATTCAACATATACATATATAAGTCCTCTAATAGTATATTAGTATATAAAGTCAGTTTTAGATCATAATATTCTATATATATATATATAATATATGAAAGTCCATAATAGTTATATTAGTATATAAAGTCAGTTCATCTAATATATATATATATTATATAAAGTCCTTAATAGTGTATATGTATATAAAGTCAGTCAGTCCATATAGTATATATATATATATATATATATCATATATATATTATAAAGTCCATAATGGTTATATTTGATATATAAAGTCAAGTTTCATACTATATATATATCTATATATATAGTCCATTAATAGTTATAAAGCGTCATCATATATAATATGTGCATAGTATTAGTTATATATAATCAGGTTTTCTATATATATAGTATATATATATATATATATATATATATTATATATATATAATATATAATATATAAAACAAAGACATATAACAAAGATATAGAGCATCCTAGGAATTTCAATGAAGTTTATTCAACACAAACGTGGACACGTTTCGCCTGTGTCTGGGGCCTTTCTCAAGTCCTAATAGTTATATTAGTATATACAGTCCATAAATAGTTTATATGAGTCTATAAAGTTCCATAATAGTTATATTAGTATATAAAGTCAGTCATCCATATATCGTATATAAAGTCCATTAATAGGTATATTATATTAAAGTCAGTTCCATACCACACATCTTATATTATATATATATAATAATAAAGTCCATAATAGTATATTAGTATATAAAGTCAGTTCATACATATATATATATACTAAAGTCATAAATAGTTTATATTAGTAATATACAGTCAGTTCATACATATATATATAAATTATATATTCTAGATATATATATAAGTCCGACATAGTTCTTCAGTATATAAAGTCCCTTACTAGTTCATTTTATATACAGTCAGCTCATCCTATATATAAAGTCATAAATAGTTATATTCGTATATAAAGTCCAGTTCCATACATATATATATCTAAAGTCCATTATCGGTATACTTAGTATATACAGTCCATAAATAGTTATCTTAGTAGTATAAAGTCAGTTCATACACACACACATATCTATATATAGATATATATAGTATATATAAAGGCCTAAATATTCTATATTAGTATATAAAGTCAGTGTCATACACAACAACAATATATATAGATCTCTATTATATTATATATATATATAAATTATATATTTATATAATATCATATAATATATATATATAATATATATATATATATATTATTGTTTGTCCATTAATAGTTTATATTAGTATATAAAGTCAGTTCTACCTAATATATATCACTATTTCTGGACTTTATATACTGCTATACCTATTTATGGCTTTTATAGTACTAATATAACTATGTATGGACTTTATATACATAGAACTATTTAATGAACTTATATATACTAATTAACTATTTATGGACTTTATATACAACTATAAACTATTTATTGTATGGACTTTAAATACTAATGTAACTATTTATTATGGACTTTGTATCTAATCTAAACTCATTTATGGCTTTGTTATATATATAATATTATATATATATATTTAATATTTACCTGTATGGGTGAACTGAACTTTACTATATACAATATAACATTTATGGACTTTTAATATCCTAAATACTATTAATGGACCTTTATAATACTAATATAACTATTTTGGACTTTATATATATATTTGTAATGAACTGACCTTTATAGACTAATATAACTACTTATGACTTTATATACTAATATAACTATTAAATGATTTCTTATATATATATATATATATCTAGTATATATCTATCTATATATATATTATAGCGTATTTATTCCACCAAATATATATCAGTGAGTATTAGCACCAATTTAGATAACTGAATAACTTTCAAAATTTTCCATATACCAATTTCGCGAATTTGTGTCCATCATTGCGAATTTTGTATATTGTAGAACCCATATTGGAGTCTACCTGTTACCCTCCCCCTATGTATGCAGTTCTCTCTCAATATTCGAGCTTATCAAACATAGCCGTACGCAAACACTGGGATATTTTAAGCCAGATGGCTCCCGGTCACCTTTAAAAAGGTGCCCGTGTTCGCTCATAGAAAGGTAAGAACCTCAAGAACCTATTAGTACACACAGACTTTACGCAGTAAGCCTACTAAGATCTTAACACATGTGCTACCCATCCTCTAAACCGGGGATGTTTACCGGTGTCTGGGGTGCCAAACTTGCCGTTCGGTCATCACCGGAGTTGGTTTTTCCCATCCCCCCAGAACGGCCATAGATTTAAATCAGGGAACGGATTACCTGCATTAGTCTCCTGTTATTTATACTATAACATTTCGTGCGGTCTCTATTATGTCGGCAAAACGGCGACATCGATCTTGAACGGAATGGGCCACCCATCGGTCGCCATTAGGCTGCTCTTAGTGGAGACATGACGGAGGGTAAAATACACTATTTACGGCGAACAATCTGCTCGCCAGACATTTTAAAAGTGCGTGTCCACAACTTAGCAATATGTCGTTGGATGGCCCTTGAAACTGTCCCACATAGAGAGGACTTAAACCGAGAATAGTCTTCTTCTACACGTGAAGTCCCGGTGGATCCGCCGTTTAGATCCCTATCCCCTCGGGGGCTCATGAGCAGTCATTTTATCTGTTTCCGTAAAAATACCCATCTATTCTTATGTGCATAGTTTATCCCCTTAAGGCCTTTTTCTGTACATTACTCTTAGCTTCTTGGGGAGTACATATTTATCGTATTTTATCTATTAGTCGTCCCTACATATGTACGTTTAGGCAATGTTTTTTGGTACTCCATATTGTTTTAAACTGTTTAAATGGGGTTGTTTTGTTTTTTAATGTATCCTCATTGTATCTTTTAGGCTCTGTACGGGCCCGTGGGAGGGATGGGGCGTGGCGGTGGATGCCCACTCCCAACTGTTTTTTGTTAATACCCGTCGTCAGATGTCCTTTTACCTTTGCTAAGACCTTTGGAGTGCCCCGTTCTTCTGATACCTATATTAGATAATATCGTTATATTAGTTATAAAGTCAGTTCATACATATATATCTTATATATAAGATATAATATAAAGTGCCATAAATAGTTTATATTAGTATTAAAGTCAGTTCATATATATATTATATAACGTCTCATTAATAGTTATATTAGTAATATAAATCAGTTATACATATATATAATATATATTATAATTTCCATAAGATAGTTACTATTAGTCTATAAAGTCGTTTCATACATAAGATATATATATATATATATTTATATAAAGTCCATAAATAGTTTATATTAGTATTACGTCAGTTCCTTCATATATATCTATATATAAAGTCCCGTTAATGTTATATTAGTATATAAGTCAAGTTCATATATATATGATATATATTATAATATATATATATATTAAATATATAAGTCCATAAATGTTATATTAGTATATAAAGTCCGTTCATGCATAGATATAATATATAATCATATATCATAGATATCATAAAGTCATAAATAGTTTATTAGTATATACAGTCAGTTTCACATATATATATATATATAAATATATATATATAGGTCCATAAATAGTTTATTAGTATATAAAGCGTCCATATTATATATTAGTCCTAATATCATATTGTATATAAAGGTCAGTTTACCCACATAAGTTATTATTAATTAATTAAAATTAATATATATTATATATATATATATAAAAAGTCCATTAATAGTTTCATTAGTACATAACAGTCCGCGATATATAATATATATATATATATATACTAGTATATATATTAAAGTTCCATTAATAGTTATATTAGTATATAAATCGTCATATGACATACATATATCATATATATAATATATATATAAACATCCATAATAGTTATTAGTATATAAAGTCAGTTCATTACATATATATATATATATATAAGCCATCTATGATGTTAATCTATTAGTAATATAAGTCAGTCATCCCCATATATATATAATATATATATAAAGTCCATTAATAGTTATATTAGTGGAATATGAAAGTCGTTTCATACATATACATATATATATATATATATATATATATCAAATCATATATCATATATAAACAGCTAAACAGATATATGAACTCAGGTTCAAATGAAGTTTATACACAATGGCAGTTTCCGTTCTGGTTCAATATATATAGATATATATTAGTATTATAGTTCATAAATATATTATTAAGTATATATATAGTATATAAGTCCATAAATAGTTATATTGAGTATATAAAGTCAGTTCATACATATGATATATATAATATATAATAGTAAGATCTATAATATATAGATAGATCGATTCATATCTAGACTATATATATACTAAGTCCATAAATGAGTTAATTAGTGATATAAATGTCTCATACAGATAGGAGATTTTATACTAGTAATATAAGAGATACTAGATTTCATATGATATATATAGTAGTAAAGCCGGCGTCCACTATGATATAAGCCATTCTAGGATTATATTAGTATATAAAGTCCGTTCAATATATATATATATATATATATATTAGATATAGAAATGTCCGATTAATAGTTATATAGTTATTAAAGTCAGTTCATACATATATATATATATATGATTATATATTTATTAAAGTCCCATATAGTATCTAGTTAAACTATAGTTAAGCAGTTCATATATTATATAATAATTATATATATAACAGTCCATTAATAGTATATTAGTATTCAAAGTCAGTTCATACATTACGTATCATACCTATATAAAAGTCTCCTTACAGTATATATTAAGTATATAAAGTCAGTCCCAATTTATCATTACTATATATATATATATATATATATAAAGTCACATAAATAGTTATATTAGTATATAAGTCCGTCAAATATTTATATATATATAAACGTCCTATAGTTATTAGTATATAAGTCAGTTCTCATATTTATACCTAATAATAAGTCCACAGTGTAGATAGTATATATTAGTATAATAAGTCGTTCATAATATATATATATATAGATATATTATATATTATATACTCAAGAATAGTCCATATGCACATAATCCCCTGGTGGGTGCAAAAGTCCAATATCCCTACTTCACAGGGAACCAGGAAAGCAAATAGAAACAAGTGGACTGCAACCTCCAGATTTGAACGATTATTTCAAGCCAAACATCAAACGGCATAGAACGTTTCGGGTAACACCCCCCTTCATGAAGCGGGGGGGATGTTTGTGCTCTTGAAATAAACGTTCAATTTTTGGAGTGCAGTCCGCACCTTGTTTCTATTTGATTATATATATATATAAGTCCAAAATAGTTATATTAGTATATAAAGTCAAGTTCATACATATATATATAGTATATCAAAGTCCATAATAGTTTATTAGTATTAAAGTCAGTTCATACGTATATATTATATATAAAGTCCATAAATAGTTATATTAGTATAGATAAGTCAATCATACATATATATATATATATATATTATATATAAAAAGGCCATAAAGTAGTATTAGTATTTGATAAGTCCTCATAGTTAATGTAGTAATAAAGTCAGTTTCTACACACACACCAAGATAATATATAGATTAGACATATTATATATATATATACTAATATATAATAGGAAGTCCATGAAATATCCTTATTAGTAATAACAGTCAGTTCATACATATATATAGCTAATTATATTATAATATTAGATATAAAAGTCCATCAATATGATATTATCTATAAGTCGAC
>JAACNH010000203.1:0-178948 GCA_019447015.1 Hymenochirus boettgeri
CGGTACAGAGAGCTGGTGCCTGGTGATACGCTGCTTCTCCACTACTTGGTGATCCAGAGGGAAGGATTAGGACATTGGGCATCAAAATCATTTACTTCCAGTACCCAGAGTTCCCACTACAGAACCTACAACTGCAGCCGATGTAGATGGGGTTTATAATAATGGCAACAATGGACATGTGCTGACAAGTGACTGCGTTGACCATCCACTTGAAGCCTGGACAAGTTATGTCACCTGGGACCAGACATTGGCTACCTAGAGGGTGGCTTGAATGCTAGGATACGAGCCAATGTTTAGCCAAGCATTGAAAGGAACCACCCCCTGTTTCTAATTATTGTTAATAGTCCAATTCCTGGAGATGTGAGAAGTGATCGTCTTAGGGGACCTACCCCTTTCTTCATTATGAGGCCCCGTTATGCAGTGCATTGTTATTCTGCTCCACCTTATCTTTAATGAGGTTAATTGATGCTCCTTCCAGGCTTGTTAATATGGGCCTATGTGCTATTAGCAAAACCCAGTTGTCCAGAGTAGGTATTTGGGAGAGATTACTGAAGAGGATGTTAAATTTAATGTATAATTTTTATGCTGGGACCAAAAAGTAATTAACAGGGGAAGTTCATCATTGTTATGTAAACATGGGTTCTGTTATAGTGCTCCATTATTAAACATACTCACCCAGTGGTGGATTTGCGGGGGATCTCCTTATCACTTCCTGTTGTAAAGGGTCTTGTTGCCCTTATTAAATACTCCACTCCTCAATGGAGAAATAGATGGAATAACATCATACAACTTATGGCAACCTGAACACACAATGTTACGTCACCACCCAGACAGAGAGACGGATTATCATCCACGTTAATAACCAATCACGGATTGGACACACCCACCTTCTCCAGTCAGCAGGTGGTTGATGTTGGAGTGGGTCCGGATATTTTGGCATTTTTCCTTCTGTATGACGGAGCGAGAAGGATGGGAACAGTGGGGGATGGAGCCTGCAGGATCCTTCCAACATACAGTCAGTGCAGCTCGTGGGACGCCATCCCCAGGACTTCTCATAAACAATGTAGTCTGGGGATTGGGAGGGAGAGAGAATTATCTCTGTACAGGAAGGGGCCCATAGATAATAGGAGCACTGCCCCAAGAGAAATAAATATCAACTCTATGGACAGTAGGTAGTAGAACTATTCCAACTTAATCCCCACCCCCTGCCCCCACTCACAGAGCCCCTCACCTCCCAGTCAGCAGGTGGAGAATCTCCAGTGTGAGATTCAGGATTTCTCTCATTCAGATGGTTTTTATCCTTGTTCCCATCACTGGGTCCAGTCGCTTCCTCTGAGATCCCATAGGTCCTTGTGGGTGCGGATTAACCTAACGTTATCCTATAATAAAGCAGATAGGATAGAGGAATATAAAGGGACAATAACAACAATAATAATTACTTCGCTGCAGGTGAGGAATAAAGGGTTAATAATAGAATGTGAACAATGAATTTGGTGATAAATTGGAAGGAACATCCCATGGTGGGTCGGTAGCAGGATTTTTTTGCCGGATGAATGGGTTCATAAAGCTACTGCACATTGGTGCGCACTATTCAATAACGCGAGTTCCTAACTTTTGGTGCGTATCTGATATCCAGAGTAAAATTCACTCTGTGGGTGGGGTATTATAGCAGTTATGGGCCCCCTATACTTATATAGCATTAGGGTCCCCTATACTTATATAGCAGTTATGGGTCCCCTATACTTTATATAGCAGTTATGGGTCCCCCTATACTGTATTATAGCAGTTAGGGGTCCCCTATATTGAACAGCAGTTATCGGTCCCTAATACTTTATATAGCAGTTAGTGTCCCCTGTACTTTATAAGAGTTATCGGTCCCTATACTTTATATAGCAGTTATCGGTCCCATACATTATAAGCAGTTATGGGTCGCTATACTTTATATAGCAGTTATCGGTCCCCTATACTTTATACAGCAGTTAGCGGTCCCCATACTTTATATGCAGTGATCGGTCCCATACTTTATACAGCAGTTGTGGGTCCCCTATACTTTATATAGCCGTTATCGCCGTCCCATATACTTTATTACAGCAGTTACGGCCCTATACATTATACAGACAGTTATGGGTCCCCCCCATACTTATATACGTTATCGGTCGCCTATACTTGATACAGCAGTTATCGGTCCCCTATACATTAACAGCAGTTATGCGGTCCCCATACTTATCTAGAGTTATCGTCCCCTATAATTATACAGCAGTTATGGGTACCTATACCTTATATAGCAGTTACGGGTCCCCGATACTTTTTCTACAGCAGTTATGGGTCCCCTATACTTATATAGCAGTTATCGGTCCCCTCTATACTTTATAAGCAGTATCGGTACCCTATACAGATACAAGCAGTTATGGGTCCCTATACATTATTACAGCAGTTATCGGTCCCCTAGACTTTATATAGCAGTTATCGGTCCCCTATACATTATTACAGCAGTTATGGTCCACTATAATTATACAGCAGGTAGCGTTCCCCTATACTTTCTACAGCAGTTATGGCTCCCATATACTTTATATAGCAGTTATCGGTCCCTATACTTCTAAAGCAGTTATGGGTCCCCTAACTGTATATAGCAGTTATCGGTCCCTTACTTGATACAGCAGTTACAGGTCCCCCTACATCTTAAAGCAGTTATACGACACTATACTTTATATAGCAGTTATCGGTCCCCTATTTAAAATTATACAAACAGTTTGGGTTCCCTAGACGTTATATAGCAGATTACGGTCCCTATACCTTTATAAAGCAGTTATCGGTCCCCAACATTATACAGCAGTTATCGGTCCCCATCATTATACCGCAGTTATGGTCCCCTATACGAGTATAGCAGTTATCGGTCCCCGTATACTTTCTACAGCAGTTAGGGGTCCCATACTTTCGATAGCAGTTATCGGTTTCCCCTCTACTTTTTATCAGAGTTATCGGTCCCCTATACATTATACAGCAGTTAGGGTCCCTATAATTTAGTAGCAGTTATCGGTCCCCTATTATTTATACAGCAGTTATGGGTCCCATTACTGTTATATAGAGTTATCGGTCCCCTATACTTTATACAGCAGTTATCGGCCTCTATACTTGATACAGCAGTATGGGTCCTTATACTTCTAGTATAGCAGTTATCGGTCCACTATACTTTAATAGCAGTTATAGGTCCCTTATACATTATACAGCAGTTATCGGGTCCCTATACTTTATTATAGCCGTTATCGGCCCCCTATTACTTTAACAGCAGTTATGGGTACCCTATACTTGATATCGCAGTTATGGGCTACCCTATACTGTATATAGCAGGTATCGGTCCCATATACTTTAATAGCCAGTTATCGGTACCCCTATACATATACAGCAGTTAGGGGCCCCTATACTTATATATAGCAGTTATCGGTCCCCTATACTTTATTACAGCAGTTATAGGTCCCCTATACATATACAACAGTTATCGGTACCTATACTTTTATATTGCAGTTATCGGTCCCCTATTACATTATACAACAGTTATGGATGGGTCCCCTATACTTTATATAGCAGTTATCGGTCCCCTATACTTCTACAGCCAGTTAGGGGTCCCTATACTTTATATAGCAGTTATGGGTCCCCCTATACTTATATAAGCAGTTATCGGTCCCCTATACCTTTATCAGCAGTTATCGTCCCCTATACTTTCTGAAGCAGGACGGTGCCACTATACTTTATACAGACAGTGATCTGTCCCCTATACTTTATTATAGAGTTATCGGTCACTATACTTATAGAGCAGTTATGGTCCTCTATACTTTTATATAGCAGTATGGGTCCCTATATTTATATAGCAGTGATCGGTCCTCTTACTTTAGATAGCAGTTATCGGTCCCCTATACTTTATATTAGCAGTTTCGGTTCCCCATATACTTTATATAGTCAGTTATCTGTCCCCCTATACTTTATATACAGTTATCGATTCATACTTATAACATTTCTTCCCATACTTTAGCAGTTATCGGTTCCCCTATACTTATACTAGCAGTTATCGGCTCTAGTACTTAGTATAGCAGTTATCTGGTCCCCTTAATCTTATATAGCGTGATCCTTTCTATGAGATCGTCCCTATACTTTATATAGCAGTTTATCTGCCCCTCTATACCTTTATATAGCGTTTATCGGTCCCATACCTTTTATAGCAGTTATCGTCCCTCTTACTTTATTTAGCAGTTATGCGTCGGCCCCTATAACTTATATAGCAAGTTATCGGTCCCTATACTTTATTAGCAGTTATCTGGTCCCCCCTATACCTTTATATAGCAGTATCTGTCCCGCTTTACTTTATGTAGCAGTTATCGGTACCCTCAAACTTTATATCGTACGTCCCTACCTTATGTAGCAGCTGACTCCGTCCCCTTACTTTATATATAGTCAAGTTAATCCGTCTCCCTATACTTTATTGCCAGATATTCGGTCCCCTATATTTTATATACACGTTCTCGGTCCTCCCTATACTTTATATAGCATTATCGGTCCCCTATCTTTATCTAGCGTTATCGGTCCCCCTTACTATTAGGTAGCAGTTACGGCTCCCTAACTTTATATTAGCGTTACGGTCCTATACAGGTAGCCGTATCGTCCCTATACTTTTATATAGCACTACGTCTATATAATTGCAGCTTTTCCCCTATACTTTATATACAGTTATCTGTCCCCTATACTTTTATGCCTAGCCTTATTATTCGTTGTCCCCTCTATCTTTCATTAGCAGTATCGGCCCCTGTACTTAATATAGCATTTATTGGTCCCCTCTATACTTTATAGTAGATCCGTTATCGGTCACACTATACAGTTAGGTTCTATTTATATAGCACAGTTATCGGTCCCCTATACTTTATTAGCCGTTATATGTGCCTCTATACTTATGTAGCACGTTATCGGGCCCCTGATACTATAGTTAGCAAGTTATCGGTCCCCTAACTTGTAGCAGTATTCAGACTTAGTACTGAATCGGTCCCAACCTTTTATTACGTTTTATAGCAGACTTACTTATATGTCCTCTATACTTTATATGAGCAGTTATCGGCTCCTCTATACTTAATATGCTTATCGGTCCCTATACTTTATGTAGCAGTATCGTCCCCGATACATTATATTATAGCATTATCGGCCCTCTAATACTTTATATAGCCAGTTATCCGGTCCCCTATACTTTATATTAGCAGTTATCGGTCCCTATACTGGGTTATGTAGAAGTTATCGGTCCCTATACTTTCAATTTACGGTCCCCCTTCAGTTATCGGTCCTCTACTTTATAACATTATTGGTCCCTACGTAACAGTATCTGCCAACTATATAGGTTACTGTCCCCTATACTTTATATAGCAGTTCGAGTCCCCTATACTTTATGTAGCGATTTCGCGTCCGCTATACTTTATATAGCCTTATCGGGTCCCCTTACGTAATAGTAGCAGTTTGACCGTCCCTATGACTTATATAGCGTTATTGTCCCTCTATACTTGTAATATAGCAGTTTTTATCGGCTCTCCCTATACTTTATATAGCATCTATCGTCCCCTTCCTTATACTACGTCCTTCTTTATATAGCAGTTATCGGCCCTTCTATACTTATAGTAGGTCCGTTATCGGATCCTCTATACTTTATAAGCAGTTTATCGGTCCTCTATACTTTATAGTTAGGTCCAAGTTATCGTAGCCTCTCCCCATTACTTTATGGAGCATATCCGGTCCCTTATACTTTATGTAGCAGTTATCGGGTCCCCTCATACTTTGCATGAGCAGTTATCGTCCACCTACTACTTTATATAGCGTACATCGTCCGCTTTTATCCAGGTATCGTCCTCTATACTTTATATAGCGTTACTGTCCCATTTTATAGCATCGCGTCCCCCTATACCTTATATAGCATTATCCGGTCCTCCATATACTTTATATAGCAGTTATCGGCCCCTCTATTACTTTATATAGCATTATCGGTCCCCTAATACTTTAGACAGCAGTATATCGGCTCCCCTATACTTGATAATAGCAGTTATCGGTCCCTATTACTTATTTTAGCAGTCCCCTATACTATATAGCGTTACGTCCCCGTATACTTTATAAGCAGTTATCGAGTCACCCTATACTTTATATAGCGGTTAATGTTATCTATCGGTCCTCTATACTTTATATAGCATTATCGGTCCCTATACTTTATATAAGCAGTTATTGTCCCCTATACTTAATAATAGCAGTTATCGGTCCCCTATACTTTATAAAGCAGTTAAGCGGTCCTCTATAACGTTTAATAGCAATTATGGGTCCCCTATACTTTAATATAGCAGTTATCGGCATCTATACTTTGTGATAGCAGTTATGTCGGTCCTCCTATACTTATATATAGCAGTTATCGCGTCCCCTATACTTATTATAGCGTTTATCGGTCCATCTATCTTATATAGCAGTTATGGGCCCTCCAATATTTATATAGCAGTTATATCGGCCCCTATACTTTATAGCTACCCAGCTTAAGATTATCGGTCTCCTCGATTAACTTATATAGTCAGTTATCGTCGCCCTCTACACTTTTATATAGCAGGTATCTGCCTCTATACCTTATACTAGCCTTATGTCCCCCCTATACTTTATATAGCCGTTACTGATCCCCCCTAATACTTTAATAGCAGTTATGGCTCTAACTTTATAAAGCAGTTATGCGGTCCCCTATAAGTATCATATAGCAGTTATCGGTCCTCCCTATCCTTTATATACCAGTTACGGTCCTCCTATACTTTATTATACTTCAGTTATCGGTCCCCTATACTGTTATATAGCAGTTCATCGGTCCCCTTATGCGTAATGTTATACTTTATATAGCAGTTATCGGTCCCCTAACTTTAATAAGCAGTTTTATGTCCTGTTTATCGAGGTCCCTATACTTTATATAGCCAGAGTATCTGTCCCCTAACTTATATGGTAGCAGTTAGTCGGTCCCCTATATTTATACTAGCAAGTTATCGGTCCCTGAATACTTTAATAGCGTTTTATCGGTCCCCTAACTTTAATATAGCGTTAATCGGTCCCCCTTAATTATATAGCAGTTATCGGTCCCTCATCTTTATAAGCCGTTTATCGGGTCCCGCCCTAACTTTTTATACACGTTATCGGTCCACTATATTTATATACTAGTCGGTCCCTAATTTTTTGCGTACGTCCTTACTATTATACGTTTGGTCTATAGTTTATGACAGTCTATCGGTCCCCCTATCTTGTATATAGCCGTTATCGGTCCACTATACTTTATATAGCCTGTTATCGGTCCCTTATACTTTATTATTACGCCCCTAATACGTTAGAATTTATCGGCCCCCTATACTTTATATAGCAGTTACTCGGCCCCCCTATATTTTTATGTAGCAGTTATCTGTCCCCCTATACTTTATATAGCATTCGATCGTCCCTATACTTTAGTAGCAGTATCGATCGGCCCCTATACTTATATACGCTAGGCCTCAAGCCTTTAGCGTTACGGTCCCCTATTACTTTTATACCGTTATCGTCTCCCTTTATACTTTAATAGCAGTTAGCTTCTCCTACTTTATATAGCAAGTTTAGTCGTGTCAACTTATACTTTACTATAGCAGTTATCGGTCCCCTATACTTTATATAGCCGTTATCGGTCCCTATACTTTTATAGAGCGTTATCGGTCCCCTAACTTTATATACGCAGTTATCGGCCCCCTATAACGTTATACAGCAATTTTATCGAGCCCCTTATTTACATATACGCATTTATCGGCCCCTATACGTTTATAAGCAGTTTAGCGTCCCTGCTTTATATGAGTAGCGCCCTATACGTTATAAGAGATTTATTGTGCCCCTATACTTTTATAAAGTTTATTGGTCCCCTATAAACTTGTATAAAGCAGTTATCGGCCCCTGTAACTTTATATAGCAGTTATGGTGCCCTATACGTTTACACAGTTAGGGCTAGTTGTACCAAGTTTATCGGTCCCCTATACTTTATCAGCAGTTACGCGTCCCCTAATACTTTTATAGCACTTTATCGGCACCCTATACGTTATATCAGCAGTTATCTGGTCCCCTATACGTTATATACGCAGTTTTTCGGTGCCCCTATACTTTATTACAGGCGTTATCGGTTCCCCTATCTTTATGTAGCCGTATCGGTCCCCTATACTATGTATAGCAAGCTATCGGTCCCCTATCTATATAGCCGGTATCGACGGTCCCCTATACTTTATATAGCCGTTATCGGTCCCCTATACTTTATGTAGCAGTTATCGGTCCCCTATACTTTATGTAGCAGTTATCGGTCCCCTATACTTTATGTAGCAGTTATCGGTCCCCTATACTTTATGTAGCAGCTATCGGTCCCCTATACTTTATGTAGCAGCTATCGGTCCCCTATACTTTATGTAGCAGCTATCGGTCCCCTATACTTTGTATAGCCGTTATCGGTCCCCTATACTTTATATAGCAGTTATCTGTCCTCTATACTTTATATAGCAGTTATCTGTCCTCTATACTTTATATAGCCGTTATCGGTCCCCTATACTTTATATAGCCGTTATCGGTCCCCTATACTTTATATAGCCGTTATCGGTCCCCTATACTTTATATAGCAGTTATTGGCCCCTATACGTTATACAGCAGTTATCGGGCCCCTATACATTATACAGCAGTTATTGGCCCCCTATACGTTATACAGCAGTTATTGGCCCCTATACGTTATACAGCAGTTATTGGCCCCTATACGTTATACAGCAGTTATTGGCCCCTATACGTTATACAGCAGTTATCGGGCCCCTATACGTTATACAGCAGTTATTGGGCCCCTATACGTTGTACAGCAGTTATCGGGCCCCTATACGTTGTACAGCAGTTATCGGGCCCCTATACGTTATACAGCAGTTATCGGGCCCCTATACGTTATACAGCAGTTATTGGCCCCTATACGTTATACAGCAGTTATTGGCCCCTATACGTTATACAGCAGTTTTCGGGCCCCTATACGTTATACAGCAGTTATCGGGCCCCTATATGTTATACAGCAGTTATTGGCCCCTATACGTTATACAGCAGTTATCGGGCCTCTATACGTTATACAGCAGTTATCGGCCCCTATACGTTATACAGCAGTTATTGGCCCCTATACGTTATACAGCAGTTATCGGGCCTCTATACGTTATACAGCACTTGACTGGCTTTACTGGCCCCTCATACACGAAGCTGGAATTTTTTGCAGGTCGACCATTTCACAGACTCCTATCCCATACCCTCCGCCATCCACCATTTAATCGGTACACTGTTAATAAGCCCAGTGCACAGAGATGTGCAGTTCTGTTGTGTCTAAGTGTACGGATTAAATGGCGGATGTTGGAGGGATTGTATCCAGTTTACAAATCTACTCAAGCAAACAGCCAACCCCTCCCCCGCCCTGCTGGTAATGGCAACATTGTATCCTCTGCAGGTGCAGCCCTGCTAATCAGCTAGTGACCAGAGATACAATGTTACTATTCCCGGCAGGACTGGGAGGGGCAGTGTGAGGGGGAGGAGCAGCTTTGGATTAGAATAGCACAAAGGTACTAAACAGTACAACTCTATTAGCCGTACCGGAGCTGGACAATATGGTACTATACTGGGCAGAACGGTACAGTTGGAGTGTAGCATTACCACAGAACCATCCGACACCATTAACCCCCCCGGTTTAACATTTCCATACCTGGTTATTTCCTGGTCTCCCAAGCGACTGCCCCCCATGTAAAAGGAAAACTCCACATTGTCTGGCCAGCCAGCTACGTTAATGGTGCAGTATTACTGGTCTGGCCAACCACCCCCTTTCCTACTGCTGGCCAATCAGCATTGAGATTCCTCTCCAGAACCATCAACAACCCAGGGGTAATACAATTTGGCCTGGCCAACCATCTACCTTCCCTCCCTCCTGCTGGCCAATCAGCACTGAGATTGCATACAACCATGCACAACCCAGGGTAATACAATTTGGCCTGGCCAACCATCCACTTCCCTCCCTCCTGCTGGCCAATCAGCATGAGATTCCTCTCCATAACCATCAACAACCCCAGGGGTATACAATTTGGCCTGTAAGGCAAATGCCAGACTGAGTAGAGTAGAGGATAATACACAGTAAATATTGGGGGTACACTATGTAACGGTATGTCCACAGACTGAGATAGAGGATAGATACCCTTAAATATTGGGGTGCACAATTACGGCAATGTCACAGACTGAGATGAGATAGTACACAGTAAATATTGGGGTGCACAATGTAACGGCATGTCACAACTGAGATAGATAGATATATACACAGTAAATATTGGGGGTACAACTAGGTAACGGCATGTCACAGACGAGATAATAGATGATATTACACAGTAAAGATTGGGCACACTATGTAACGCACATGTCACAGACTGAGATAGATAATGATAATACACAGTAAATATTGGGGTACACAATGTAACGCATGTCACAGACTGAGATAGATGATGATATACACAGTAAATATTGGGTACACTATGTAACGGCATGTCCACAGACTGAGATAGATAGATGATATACACAGTAATATTGGGGTACACTATGTAACGGCATGTCACAGACTGAGATAGATAGATGATATAATACACAGTAAATATTGGGGTACACTATGTAACGGCATGTCACAGACTGAGATAGATAGATATAATACACGTAAATATTGGGGTACACTATGTAACGGTCATGTCACAGACTGAGATAGATAGATGATATATACACAGTAATATTGGGGTAACTATGTAAGACATGTCACAGACTGAGATAGATAGATGATATTACACAGTAAATATTGGGGTACACTATGTAACACATGTCACGACTGAAGATAGAGGATAGTACACAGTAAATATTGGGGTACACTATGTAATGGCATGCCACAGACTGAGATAGAGGATATAATCACAGTAAATATTGGTACACTAGTAACAGCATGTCCACGAGAAAATAGATATATATATATCACAGTAAATATTGGGGCCACCTATGTAAGCATGTCACAGACTGAGATAGATATGATATTACACAGTAAAATATTGGGTACACTATGTAACGCATGTCACAGACTGAATAGATAGATGATATATACACAGTAAAATATTGGGGTAAGACATGTAACGCATGTCCAGACTGAGATGATAGATGATATATACAACAGTAAATATTGGGGTACACTATGTAACGACATGTACACAGACTGAGATAGAGATAGTACACAGATAAATATTGGGGTACACGATGTAATGGCATTCACAGACTTGAGATGAGGATAGATACACAGTAAATATTGGGGTACACTATGTAACGGCATGTCACAGACTGAAGATAGATATATACACAGTAATATTGGGTACACTATGTCATGTCATGTCACAGACTGAGAGATAGATAGATATATACCATTAATATTGGGGTACACTATGTAAGGCATGTCAAAGACTGATAGATTTACACATAAATATTGGGGTAACACATATGTATGGCATGTCAAAGACTGATAGATATATACACAGTAAATATTGGGGTAGACTATGTAATGGCATGTCACAGACTGAGATAGATATATGATAGATACACAGTAAATATTGGGGTAGACTATGTAACGCTATGTCACAGACTGAGATAGAGGATAGATACACATTAAATTTGGGGTACACATGTAACGGCTGTCACAGACTGAGATAGATAGATATTATACACAGTAAATATTGGGGCAAATGTACACGACTGTCACAGACAGATATAGACACATTAAATTTGGGGTACACTATGTAACGTCATGTCACAGACTGAGATAGACATGAGGATAGATACACAGTAAATATTGGGGTACACTATGTAACTGTCATGTCACAGACTGAGATAGACAGAGGATAGATACACAGTATATTGGGGTACACTATGTAACGGCATGTCCAACTGAGATATATTAGATAGATAACACAGTAAATATTGGGGTAACACTATGTACGAGACAGATGTCACAGACTGAGATAGATAGAGTATAGATACACAGTAAATATTGGGGTACACTAAATGTAATGCATGTCACAGACTGAGATAGATTATATACACAGTAAAATATTGGGTACACTATGTAATGTCATGTCACAGACTGATAGATGATAGATTATACACAGTAAATATTGGGGTACACTATGTAACGGCATGTCCGCAAATGAGATGATAGATGATATATACACAGTAAATATTGGGGTTACACTATGTAACGGCATGTTACAGACTGAGATAGATATTACACAGTAAATATTGGGGTACACATGTAATGCATGTCACAGACTGAGAATAGATATATACACAGTAAATATTGGGGTACACATGTAACGGCATGTCACAGCCTGAGAAAGATAGAGGATAGATACACACAGTAAATATTGGGGTACACTATGTAACGGCCATGGTCACGACTGAGATCGATAGAGATATATCACAGTAAATATTGGGGTACACATGTAAAGGCATGTCACAGACTAAGATGATAGATGATATATACACAGTAAATATGGGGCACACATGTAACGGCATGTCACAGACTGAGATAGATAGATGATATATACACAGTAAATATTGGGGTACACTATGTAACGCATGTCCCGACTGAGATAGATAGAGGATAGATACACAGTAATATTGGGGTACACTATGTAACGGCATGTCACAACTGAGATAGAGGATTGATATGCACATAAATATTGGGGTCAACTATGTAACGGCATGTCACAACAGACTAGATAGAGGATTGATGCACGTAAATATTGGGTAACTATGTAACAGCATGTCAACAGCAGATAGATAGATGATATATACACATAAAGAAAGGTAAGTACCGTTTCCACACATCTTCTCCTTAGATAGGATACTCAGTAAATATTGGTGTACACTATGTTAACGGCATGTCACAGACTGAGATAGATAGATATATACACAGTAGATTTTGGGTACACTATGTAACAGCATGTTCACAGACTGAGATAGATAGATAATACAGTAAATATTGGGTACACTATGTAACGGCATGTCACAGACTGAGATAGAATGATAGATACACATTAAATATTGGGGTACACTATGTAACGGCATGTGCCACAGACTGAGATAGATATATAGATACCAGTAAAATATGGGGTACCTATGTAACGGCATGTCACAGACTGAGATAGATAGATACACAGTAAATATTGGGTACACTATGTAAGGCATGTCACAGACTGGATAGATAATAGATAGATAGATTAGATACACAGTAAATATTGGGTACACTACATGTACGGCATGTCACAGACTGAGATAGATAGATATATACACAGTAATATTGGGGAACACTATGTAACGGCTGTACAGACTGAGATAGATAGATTGATATATACACAGTAAATTAATATTGGGTACCTATGTAACGGCATGTCACAGACTGAGAAGATAGATGATATACACATATAATATTGGGGTACACTATGTAAACGCATGTCCACAGACTGAGATAGAGAGATATACACAGTAAATATTGGGGTTACACATGTAACGGCATGTCCAGACTAGATATATAGAGGATATACACAGTAAATATTGGGGTCACTATGTAACGGCATGTCACAGACTGAGATAGATAGATGATATACACAGTAATATATGGGCTACACTATGTAGGCATGTCACAGACGAAGAAGATAGATGATAGATCACAGTAATATATGGGGTACACTATGTAACGCATGTCACAGACTGGAGAAGATCGATGATAGATACCCAGTAAATATTGGGGTACACTATGTAACGGCATGTCACAGGACTGACAGATAGATAATATACACAGTAAATATTGGGGTACACTATGTAACGGCATGTCACAGACTGAGAGATAGAGATAATACACAGTAATTTGGGGTACACTATGTAACGGCATGTCACCAGACTGAGATATGAGGATAGATCACAGTACAAATTGGGGTACACCTATGTAACGGCATGTCACAGACTGAGATAGATAGATGATATATCACACAGTAAATATTGGGGTAACACTATGTAACGGCTGTCACAGACTGAGATAGAGATAGATACACGTAACTATTGGGGTACACAATTAAGGCATGTCACAGACTGAGATGAGAATAGATAACAGTAAATATTGGGTACACTATGTAACGGTCATGTCACAGACTGAGATAGATTATAGATACACAGTAAATATTGGGGTGCCCAATGTAACGGCATGTCACAGACTGAGATAGATGATAGATACACAGTAAATATTGGGTCACTATGTAACGGCATGTCACAGACTGAGATAGATAGATATATACACAGTAAATATTGGGGTACACTATGTAACACATGTCACAGACTGAGATAGAGGATAGATACACAGTAAATATTGGGGGACACTATGTAATGGCATGCACAGACTGAGATAGAGGATAGATACACAGTAAATATTGGGGTACACTATGTAACGGCATGTCACAGACTGAGTATAGATATATACACAGTAAAATATTGGGGTACACTATGTAATGTCATGTCACAGACTGAGATAGATAGATATATACACAGTAAATATTGGGGTACACTATGTAATGGCATGTCAAAGACTGATAGATATATACACAGTAAATATTGGGGTAGACTATGTAATGGCATGTCCCAGACTGAGATAGATATATGATAGATACACAGTAAATATTGGGGTAGACTATGTAACGCTATGTCACAGACTGAGATAGAGGATAGATGCACAGTAAATATTGGGGTACACTATGTAATGTCATGTCACAGACTGAGATAGATAGATATATACACAGTAAATATTGGGGTACACTATGTAATGGCATGTCAAAGACTGATAGATATATACACAGTAAATATTGGGGTAGACTATGTAACGACATGTCACAGACTGAGATAGATAGATGATATATACACAGTAAATATTGGGGCAAACTGTAACGACATGTCACAGACAGATATATACACAGTAAATATTGGGGTACACTATGTAACGTCATGTCACAGACTGAGATAGACAGAGGATAGATACACAGTAAATATTGGGGTACACTATGTAACGAACCCTCTCTACCCTGCAGCCCTTACACACAGTCTATAAGTGGGGAGTATTAACCCTCTCTATCCTGCAGCCCTTAGACACAGTCTATAAGTGGGGACTATTAACCCTCTCTATCCTGCAGCCCTTACACACAGTCTATAAGTGGGGGGACTATTAACCCTCTCTACCCTGCAGCCCTTACACACAGTCAATACTGGCGGCATGTGATTGGAAGGTTTAGACAGGTTTAGTGTGGGTTTGAGTTAGTAGGGAGCGATTAGTTGTTTAGTGCACATGGCTTTCTCCTGGTCTTTGTTGTGTAGTGAGGCCTTTAATAATGTGTAAGAGTTGGGGCTACAGTTTCTGTAGTGAGCCCAGAATGATAGGGCCCTTTATTGTATCTCAAGCGCTAATAGGCGAATCTGCCAAGCTCAGCTGACAAGCGCTGTATTGATGGACTGCTGGACTTGGGAGGGTCTTACAGAATTCTCGCACGATGAGGATTTCTTGGGGCCATATTCCCATTGGTCTGGATAGTGGACGGGCCCCATACTTCATTTCATGCCATACAAGTCCGAATTTATCCTTGTTACACTTCCCATCCAGTTACCATGTTGCGCAAGCCCCAACACTTCCAATATGAACCTTTTGAAATAGTGTACAATATTGAGAAATACCTTGTACAAGATCTTTCTGATATCAGGTTCACTTCATTATCCCCTCTTTGTTGTCAGCCCTGCACTGTGTTTCTTCCTATAAGTGAACTATTAAACTGGAGTGTTGGATGGTAACACAACCAACCGCCCCAAATATGAATGCTAGGGTGTCTCTGTATAACTGCTTGTGTTCTACACCACTCCCCCTAGCAAGTTTTGCGTCCTCGGGCCATGGCGATCTCGGTGCATGCCTCATGTTTCGAATGCCGATTTTTTAGTACATTAATCACAGCACACGCTCCGAAATCCAGGTGCATGGCGAATCGCAATCACATGTGATCACCATTTTTTATGTGCCAGAATTTTCACCATAAAAATCCAGGAAAGGATATTTATTTTCTTGCACGCGTCGCTTTCCCTACAATAAACGCCCCAATCCTCAAAAATTGCTGGCAACTGAAAGGTTAATTAACCCAATGTTCTAATGATCACCTGCTACTCTCTTGCTCATTTATTATTCTAATGTCAATTACATCGAATCCAACCCCTACTGTACACGCCAGTACCAAATCAAGAAATCGAGAGAACTGTGCGGGGGCGGGACCTCACGGATTGGCTGAATGTAGAGAGCTAAAGGCAGGAACATAGAAGATAGCACGAGGAAGAAGAGAGAGAGAAGGAGAGAGAGAGATCATTAGAGAGCATGATAGACCACGGACCAGAAAATGGTATGTATCTGGTTTTATTACTCTCTTTTGACTGTGGTAAGGACTGCAGGGTAGAGAGGGGTTAATAGTCCTCCCACTTATAGACTGTGTGAAGGGCTGCAGGGTAGAGGGTTAATAGTCCCCCCCACTTATAGACTGTGTGTAAGGCGTGCAAAAATGGTAGAGAGGGTTAATAGTCCCCCACTTTATAGGCCACCTATGATATCTTGAGTATTTATACAGCAGTTGTATGCGCCCATCTCTCTACAGCAGTATTGCACCTATAGAATATCAGCGTATCACCTATAGGTTATACAGCAGTATCGCACCCTATACGGTTATACAGCAGTGACGGCCCTATAGTTATACAGCCAGTTATCGCGCCCTATACTTACGCGCTCCCGATCAACCCTATCACGTTCGTAGTTATTGACCCTATTTTGGTTTTTACTATACAGCAGTTATGACCCCTTACATTATACAGAAGGTGTATCGAGCACCCTATACGTTTATACAGAATTATCGCTTCCCCCTATAACGTCCTCATACTAGCGTTATCGCTTCCCCCATATAACAGCAGTTGATCGGGCCCCTCTATACGTTATACAACAATTATCGTTCCCTATACGTTATCACGCATTATCGGGCCCCCTATACGTTATACAGCAATTATCGCTTCCCCTATACTTATATCAGCATTGTTATCGGTCCCCTATACTTTATATAGCTAGTTATCGCCGTCCCATACGTTACACAGCAGTTATTGCGCCATACTTTAACAGCAGTTATGGCCCCTATTACTTTATACAGCAGTATGTGGCCTTACATTTACAGCACTTGACTGGCTTTACTGACCCCCCTCATATACACGAAGCTGGAACTTTTGCATGTCGACCATTTCATCAGAACTCCTATCCCATACCTCCGCATCCACCATTTAATCGGGTACACTGTTAATAAGCCCAGTGCACGAGAATGTGCAGTTCTGTTGTGTCTAATGTGATACGGATTACAATGGCGGGATGTTGGAGGGATTGTAATCCAGTTTACATAAATCACCCTCACAGCAACCCCCCCCCCGCTGCGTAATGGCAACATTGTATCCTCTGCAGGTGCGCCCTGCCTAATCAGCTAGTGACCAGAATACATGTTCTATTCCCGTCGCAGGATGGGAGCAGGTGAGGGGGATGGCTGAGCGCCAGAGTATGCGCATTTGCAGACATGCTAGGAACATGAAATTAGTACCAGGTAACTAAACAGTACAACTCTATTACCGTACCGGAGCTGGACAAATGGTACTATACTGGGGCAGAACGTACAGTTGGATGTGAGCATTACCACAGAACCATCCGACACCATTAACCCCCCGGTTTAACATTTCCATACCTGGTTATTTCCTGGTCTCAACGCGACTGCCCCCCATGTAAAAGGAAAACTCCACATTGTCTGGCCAGCCAGCTACGTTAATGGTGCATATTACTGGTCTGGCCAACCACCCCTTTCCTACTGCTGGCCAATGCATGTGAGGATTCCTCTCCAGAACCATCAAACAACCCAGGGGTAATACAATTTGGCCTGGCCAACCATCTACTTCCCTCCCTCCTGCTGGCCAATCAGCAATGAAATCCCTCTCATCAGTGGCGTCTCTATGTTTAACACTTGGGGGACGTTGCCCTGGATATTTGGCAAGGTTGCCCGAATGTTTTAATGGATTTACCTGCAGAAGTGCCCCGAACTTCCGGATTTCCCGGCTGCGCGATAAGTTTGGGCACGTCTCGCAGCCGCAGTCAATTACGTCATGCACAACGCCGCCACAGCAATGTAGCCAGAAAGCCCTAGCGTTCCAGAGATAGTTAGATATTATGCCGCGTTAGTTGGACGGCACCCCCACCCCCAGCGACCCCCCCACGCACCCCCCAGCGCAACGGTGGTATGCGGATTCGTGGGGCGAGGGGAAAAATAGGTAGGCCCATACACGGGAGGGTCAATGTCGAAATTGGTCTTATGATACTATCAAACCAATTTGTAAGTTGTGAGCGAACGAACTACAATTTAATAATTGTTGCATTTGCTGTGACAATTCTGGCATAACGGACAATTATACTACACCTTCCTTAGCTCCAGATCGTTATGTGAAGTAACTACTTTACCCAGGGTGAGGGACTCTGAACCGCTAGGTCCTCCCCACAGGATTCCCAAAACCTTCAGCAGAGTGTGGCAGAGTCGTTGCCCTTCCTATTGGCCTCGTCGCCGAACGTGGGAAGACAGGGGCGTGAGAGCCTACAGAGAGCACGTTTGCTTTTGCAACACCTGTCCTGAGGAGGGTTTGTGTGTAATCTACGGGTAAAAGGACTTAGGCGGTTCAGGCCTCACCCTAGGGTAAAGTTACTACATGAAGAGTGGAGCGGAGGGAAGGTTAGTATATTGTCCTTTTAATAGGCCAGATACGATTGTCACACTTCCCACGCCTAAGATGTAATTGTTGAAGAATAGAATGTGCCACTAGAAAGCAACAAAATTCACCAGATTATGGGCGATTTATTTATATTGTTATGATTGTGTAATATGGCGGAAATGACAGAATGTACAAAGCACATTATTTGGGTGTTATAGTTAATGGTGTCGATCTGGTTAAGAAGAATGAAGTCATTGGATTGGTGTTCGCTGGTTTTCTTTATATTTTATTTGCTTAACGAATAGTCATAGTGTGTGAGAGAGGGTTATAGTCGCTCCCCACTTATAGACTGTGTGTAAGGGCTGCAAGGGTAGAGGTAGAGAGGGTTAATAGTCCTCCCACTTATAGACTGTGTGTAAGGGCTGCAGGGTAGAGAGGGTTAATAGTCCCCCACTTATAGACTGGTGTAAGGGCGGCAGGGTGAGGGTAATGTCTCATTATAGATGGTTTAAGTGCTGAGGGTAGAGAGGGTTAATAGTCCCCCACTTATAGACTAGTGTGTATAATGGAAGCTGCAGGGTAGAGAGGGTTAATAGTCCCCACTTATAGACTGGTGTTGTAGGGCTGCAGGGTAGAGAGGGTTAATAGACTCCCACTTATATACTGTAGTGTAAGGGCCTGCAGGTAGAGAGAGGTGTTAATAGTCCTCGCCGCGTATCTAGAGACTGTGTGTAATGGGCCTGCACGGGTAGAAGAGGGTTAATAGTCCTCCACTTATAGTACTGTGTGTAAGGGCTGCAGGTAGAGAGGGTTAATAGTCCCTCCCACTTATAGACTGTGTGTAAGGGCCTGCAGGGTAGAGAGGGTAATAGTCCCCACTTATAGACTGTGTTGTAAGGGCTCTGCAGGGGTAGAGAGGGTTAAATAGTCCCCCACTTATAGACTGTGTGTAAGGGCGGTGGTAGAGAGGGTTATGAACGAGGGTGTGATTAATAGTCCTCCCACTTATAGATGTTGTGTAAGGGCTGCAGGGTCGAGAGAGGTTAATAGTCCCCCCACTATAGACTGTGTGTGTAAGGGCTGCAGGGTCGAGTAGAAGGGTGGTAATGTCCTCCTCACTTTAGCGTGTGTAAGGGCTGCAGGGTAGGAGGAGTTAATAGTCCCCCACTCTATAGACTGTGTGTGTAAGGCTGCAGGGGTAGAGGGGAATAGTCCCCCATTATAGACTGTTGTGTAAGGGCTGCAGGGTGATAGAGAGGGTTAATAGTCCTCACTTATGACTGTGTAAGGGCTGCAGGGTAGAGAGGGTTAATAGTCCCCACTTATAGACTGTGGTGTAAGGGCTGCAGGGTAGAGGGGGTTAATAGTCCTCCCACTTATAGATGACTGTGTTAAGGCTGCAGGGTAGAAGAGGGTTAATAGTCCCCCATTTATAGACTGTGTGTAAGGGACTGCAGGGTTAGAGAGGGTTAATAGTCCCCCACTTATAGACTGTGTGAAAGGGCTGCAGGGTGAGAGGGTTAATAGTCCCCCCACTTATAGACTGTGTGTAAGGGTGCAGGGTGAGGTAGAGTAGAAGGGTCATAGTCCCCCCACTTAGTAGACATGTTGTAAGGGCTGCAGGGTAGAGAGGGTTATAGTCCCCCACTTATAGACTGTGTATGTAAGGGCTGGATCAGGGTAGAGAGGGTTAATTGTCCTCCCACCCTTATAGATGATGTGAGTTAAGGGTATTAGTAGGAGGGTTTGGATATGAGAGGGTTAATAGTCCCCCCTACTTTATAGACTGTGTGTGTAAGGGCTGCAGGGTGAGAGAGTTAATAGTCTCCCCCCACTTATAGACTGTGTGTAAGGGCTGCAGGGTAGAGAGGGTTAACTAGTCCCCCCTCCACTTATAGACTGTGTGTGTAAGGCTGCAGGTAGGAAGGTTAGCGAAGGTTATAGTCCCCCCACTTTAGACTGTTCCGTGTAAGGGCTCTGCAGGGTAGGAAGAGTGGTTAAGTTAATAGTCCTCCCACTTATATGACTGTGTGTAAGGGCTCTGCAGGTAGATGAGGGTTTAATAGGTCTCCCCCACTTATTAGAACTGTGTGTTGTTAAGTGGATCTGCTGCGGTAGGAGGGTTTAATAGTCTCCCCACTTTATGACTGTGTGTAAGGCTGCAGGTGAGAGGGTTAATAGCCCCCACTTATAGACTGTGTGTGTAAGGGCCCGCATAGCCTGCAGGGTAGAGAGGGTTATAGTCGCCACTACACACTTATAGACTGTTGTGTTGTAAGGGCCTCCCTGCTAGAGGGTAGAGAGGGTTAATAGTCTCCCCCCTTATCGTACTGTGTGTAAGTGGTGACAGGGATAGGAGGGTTAATGTACCCCCACTTATAGATGCCTGTGTTGTAAGGTCTGCAGGGGAGAGAGGGTTAATAGTCCCCCCCTTATAGACTGTGTTTGTAGGACTGGCGGGTATAGACGAGAGGTGGTAGAGAGGGTATGTCCCCCACTTAAGACTGTGTGTAAGGGCTGGCAGGGTAGAGAGGGTTAATAGTCCCCCACTTATAGACAGTGTTTAGGGTAGCTGCAGGGTGTGTAGAGAGGGTTATATCCCCACATTATAGACTGGTGTAAGGGCCTGCAGGAGTATAGTATTTTCTAATGAGATGAGGGTTAATAGTCTCCCCCTACTTATAGACTGTGGTAAGGGCCTACAGGGTTTTATAGGGAGGGTTCTATATAGTCCCCCCACTTATAGACTGTGTGTAGGGCTGCAGGTAGAGAGGGTTTAATAGTCCTCCCACTTATAGACTGTGAGGTTGGTAAGCGGCTGCTAAGGGTAGTAGAGAGGGTTAATAGTCCTACCACTTATAGACTGTGTGTAAGGGCTGCAGGTAGAGAGGGTTAATAGTCCCCCACTTATAGACTGTGTTAAGGTGGCTGCAGGGTAGAGAGGGTTAATAGTCCTCCCACTTATAGACTGTGTGTGAGGGCTGCAGGGTAGAGAGGGTTATATATGTCATAACCATTTATAGACTGTTATTGTTTGTCAAGGCTGCATGGGGGTTAGATAGGGTTATAGTCCCCCCCCTTATTATAGACTGCTGTGTAAGGGCGACAGGGTAGAGAGGTGTTAATAGTCCTCCCACTTATAGACTGTGTGTAGGACTGCAGGTATAGAGAGGGTTAATAGTCCTCACTTATAGACTGTTGTTGTAAGGGCCTGCAGGGTAGGTAGAGAGGGTGTTAATAGTCCCCCACCTTATAGACTGTGTGTAAGGACTGCAGGTAGAGAGGGTTAATAGTCCTCCACTTATAGACTGTGTGTAAGGGCTGCAGGTGGTAGAGAGGGGTTAATAGTCCCCACTTATAGACTGTGTGAAGGGCTGCAGGGTAGAGAGGTTTAATAGTCCTCCCACTTATTAGACGTGGTGTAAGGGCTGCAGGGTAGAGAGGGTTATAGTCCTACTTATAACTGTGTGTAAGGGCTGCAGGTAGAAGGTTAGAGAGGGTAATAGCTCCCACTTATAGACTGTGTGTGTAAGGGCTGCAGGGTAGAGAGGGTTAATAGTCCCCCCCACTATAGACTGTGTGTATGTGAATAGGGCCAGTGAGGCCGTTAGAAGGGTTAATAGTCCCCCACTTATAGATTGTGTAAGGGCTGCAGGGTACAGAGAGGGTTTAATAGTCCTCCCACTTATACTGATGGGTGTGTAAGAGGCCCGCCTCAGCGGGTAGGAGCGGTAGAGAGGGTTAATAGTCCCCACTATAGACTGTGTGTAAGGGCTGCAGGGTAAGAGAGGGTTAATAGTCCCCATTATAGACTGTGTGTAAGGGCCTGCAGGGTTAGAGAGGGTTATATAGTCCCCCACTTATAGACTGTTGTGTAAGGGCGGTGCCCCCTCATGATGGGGGTCGTAGTACAGAATAGGGTTAATAGTCCCCCCACTTATAGACTGTGTGTAAGGGCTTGCAGTAGAGAGAGGTTATAAGTCCCTCCCACTATAGACTGTTTGTGATAGGGCTGCAGGGTAGAGAGGGGTTAATAGTCCCCCACTTATAGACTCGTGTGTAAGGGCTGCAGGGTAGAGAGGGTTAATAGTCCCCACCTTATAGACTGTGTGTAAGGCTGCAGGTGAGAGGGTTAATATTCCTCACTTATAGACTGTGTGTTAAGGGCTGCAGGGTAGAGAGGGTTAATAGTCCCCACTTATAGACTGTGTGTAAGGGCTGCAGCCGGGTGAGAGGGTTAATAGTCCCCACTTATAGAGTGGTGTAGGGCCTGCAGGGTAGAGAGGGTTAATAGTCCCTCCCACTTATAGACTGTGTGTAAGGGCTGCAGGGGGTGAGGGGGTATAGAGAGGGTTAATAGTCCCTCCCACTTATAGACTGTGTGTAAGGGCTGCAGGGTATGAGAGGTTAATAGTCCTCCACTTATAGACTGTTGTGTAGGGCCTGCAGGGTAAGAGAGGGTTAATAGTCCCCACTTATAGACTCGTGTGTAAGGGCTGACGGGTCGTAGAGAGGGTTCTCCTCCCCCCATAGTCCTCCAACTTATCTTATACTATATCTATCTCAAATAGTGTACATGCCGTTACATTAGGTGTACCACCAACATTTATGTGTATCTAACTATCTCAGTCTGTGACATTGCCGTGACATAGTTATACCCCGAATATTACTTCGTTATCTATTCTATCTCAGTCTGTGACATCCGTACACATTAGTGTGTTACCCCATATTTACTGTGATCGTACTCATCTATCTATCTCAGTCTGTGAAGCGCTTACCATAGTGACCCCCAAATATTTACTGTAGACAATCCTCTAGCTTTCAGTCTGTTGACCACTGCATTGGTTACATAGGTACCCCAATATTTGAAGGTGTTCTATATATCTATCTATATCAGTCTGCTGAATGCCGTAACATAGTGTTTAGCCCCAATATTTAACGGTTGTATAATATATCATCTATATATCTCAGTCTGGAACATGCCGTTTACATAGTGTACCCCAATCTTTACTGTGTTATATCGATCGCAGTCATGTGACATGACCGTTAAAGTAGTGACCCCCAAGATTTTTACTGTGTATATATCATCTATTATCTCAGTCTGTACATTGCCTGTTACACTAGGACCCCAATATTACTGTGTATATATTAGTCTATCTCAGGCTGTGAATGCCAGTATACAATAGTGACCCCAATATTTACGTTGTATATATCTAGCTCAGTCTCTGGTGACATGTGTTCAAGTGACCCAAGTATTTACTGTTGTATATATCATCTATCTATCTCCTTAGTCTGTGGAACCATTCCGTTACATAGTGTACCCCAAATTTATGTGATACGATCTTCTACTATCTCGTCTGTGTGACATGCCGTTTACATAGTGTACCCCAATATTTACTTGTTGTATATATCTATCTATCTCAGTCTGTGGACATTGACAGTTACATAGTGTTACCCCAATAGTTCTGCTGTATATATCTATTATTCTATCTCAGTCTGTACCAGGCCCATGCCAGTTAACATAGTGCTACCCCAATATTTACGTGGTATATATAATCTATCTAGCTGTGAAAGCTAGTTACATAGTGTCCCCCAAATTTACTGTGGTATATCCATCATTCTATACTATCTGATAAGTCTGGATGAACATGCATGTTATGTCGATTTAGGATGCCTCTCTCAATACTACTTGTGATGATATAGCATCTATCTTATCTCAAGTCTGTGTGATCATTGACTAGTTATAATAATTGTTTAGTACCCCATAGTAATGTTGATATGTGTATTATTATAATCCTCGATCTAATCGACCATTAGTCAAATTGACATAGTCTCCTACATAGGGTATCATTACCCACAATGATTTACTGTGTTATATATATCTATTATACTCTAGTCATGTAATTAGTGATCATGCTTAGTTACTATAGTGTATCCCTCAATTTCCCCTTATTTAATTTTTTACAATTTATCTATCCTACGTATCTATTCTCAGTACTTGTTTGATATGCTCATAGTTAGCTATAGTTGTGACCCCATTATTCACATCTTTTGAAACGGATGTGTTGTCATATGTAACCTACGTAGAGTCTATGACTCAGACTTCATTGATGTAACATTTCCAGTGGATGTACATAGTGTATCCGTAATAATACTGTATGTTATATATTATGCTCATCATTACTCAGTCTGATGAATGAACGTGACATTACATAGTTATTTGTATCTCTCCTAATTATTACTGCAATTTTAATGCTATTCTAATATATAACTATCTCAGTCTTGTGACGATTTGCCGCTATTACATAGTGAATATGTGGTAACTCCCTGTGAATATATATCACGTGATTATTTATCATCCAATACTAGTAGGACAGATCTAGTGTACTATGCATGATTACATATGATGTCCCGTAAGTAATACTGTTGTGATACTGTAGGTATATATCATCTATTTACTTGATGATCTGTGTACATTATATGTAGTACAGATTAGTTGTACTGCCCATATACTAATTGTACTGACGATACGTCTGATCTATACTCTTCATGTATGATCATGCCGCTCACTAGTCACTGATAGCCAATATCTATAAGATGTATACATATTGGATAATAGCTTATCTCAGTCTGTGAACATAGCTAATGTACAGTAGCTCCTATTCCCAATGTCATTATTGTGTCATTACTCAATCATCACTATCTTCAGTCGTGACTTTTCATACCCATTACATGAATTCTAGTCATAAAGTGTGGACATAGTGATTATCAGACAATTTATTTATACTATGTGAATTCTAATCCCGTGCCGATCTCACGCACTACTTGCTGTGGCGGCGTTGTGCATGACGTAATTGCTGCGGCTGCGAGACGTGCCCATAACTTATCGCGCAGCCGGGAAATCCGGAAGTTCGGGGCACTTCTGCAGGTAAAGTCCATTAAAACATTCGGGGCACCTTGCCAAATATCCAGGGCACGTCCCCCGAATGTTTTAACATAGAGACGCCACTGATGGAGAGGGATTTCAGTGCTGATTGGCCAGCAGGAGGGAGGGAAGGTAGATGGTTGGCCCCAATAACTGCTGTATAACATATAGGGGCCAATAACTGCTGTATAACATATAGGGGCCAATAACTGCTGTATAACGTATAGGGGCCAATAACTGCTGTATAACGTATAGGGGCCAATAACTGCTGTATCACGTATAGGGGACCAATAACTGCTGTGTAACCTATAGGGGCCAATAACTGCTGTATAACATATAGGGGCCCGATAACTGCTGTATAAAGTATAGGGGACCGATAACTGCTGTATAAAGTATAGGCGACCGAAAACTGCTATATAAAGTATAGGGGACCGATAACTGCTATATAAAGTATAGGCGACAGATAACTGCTATATAAAGTATAGGGGATCGAAAACTGCTGTATAACGTATAGGCGACCGATAACTGCTATATAAAGTATAGGGGACCGAAAACTGCTATATAAAGTATAGGGGACCGATAACTGCTATATAAAGTATAGGGGACCGATAACTGCTATATAATATCATCAATGGTGTGGGCGCAGTTCTTCGTAGAAATTTGCACTTTTACCAGATTTTCAAAAAAAATGAACATCAAACAGCATTCAAAAAGGTCGAAATCATGCCAAAACCCCATGGAATGTAAAAAAAAGCTCACACCTAATAGTATATCAGGGAACTCCCACCGAAGATAAAGAATTATCCTGTTCAGTTTGTGGGAAATGTTTTTTACAAAAGTCAAACCTCCACCGAAGATAAAGAATTATCCTGTTCAGTTTGTGGGAAATGTTTTATACAAAAGTCAAACCTTATTAGACATTACCAGATCCACTCGGGAGTTAAACCATTTTCCTGTTCTGAATGTGGACAAAGTTTTACAGTACAGTCAAGCCTTACTAAACATCAGAGAACTCACACAGGAGAGAAAACATTTTCTTGTTCTCAATGTGGGAAATGTTTTGCTCAAAGCTGGTACCTCACTCAGCATCAGAGAACTCACACAGGAGAGAAACCATTCTTTTGCTCTGAATGTGGGAAATGTTTTGCGCAAAGCTGGTACCTTACACTACATAAGAGAACTCACACAGAAGAGAAACCATTTTGTTGTTCTGAATGTGGGAAATGTTTTAAACAAAATTCAGACCTTACTCAACATCAGAGAACTCACACAGGAGACAAACCATTTTCTTGTTCTGAATGTGGGAAATGTTTTGCACGACGAACACACGTAAATACAACAGAGAACTCACACAGGAGAGAAACCATTTTCTTGTTCTGAATGTGGGAAGTGTTTTGCGCAAAGCTGGTACCTTAAAGAACATGAGAGATCTCACACAGAACAGAAACCATTTTGTTGTTCTGAATGTGGGAAATGTTTTGCACAAAGGTGGTACCTCACTCAGCATCAGAGAACTCACACAGGAGAGAAACCATTTTCTTGTTCTGATGTGGGAAATGTTTTTTACAAAAGTCAAACCTTATTAGACATTACCAGATCCACTCGGGAGTAAAACCATTTTCCTGTTCTGAATGTGGACAAAGTTTTACAGTACAGTCAAGCCTTACTAAACATCAGAGAACTCACACAGGAGAGAAACCATTTTCTTGTTCTGAATGTGGAAAATGTTTTGCACAAAGGTGGTACCTCACTCAGCATCAGAGAACTCATACAGGAGAGAAACCATTTTCTTGTTCTGAATGTGGGAAGTGTTTTGCACAAAGCTGGTACCTTAAAGATCATGAAAGATCACACACAGAACAGAAACCATTTTGTTGTTCTGAATGTGGAAAATGTTTTAAACAAAGTTCAGACCTTACTCAACATCAGAGAAGTCACACAGGAGAAAAACCATTTTGTTGTTCTGAATGTGGGAAATGTTTTACACGTAGCTGCTTACTTAGAGTTCATATGCGAATTCACACAGGAGAAAGACCATTTTCTTGTGAGGAATGTGGGAAATCTTTTGTACAAAACTCCCATCTGACAGCTCATCAGAAAACTCATAAACAGAATGATCTTAATTCTTGTTCTTAAAGGACCACAATACCAAAGAAAAATCACCCCCATTATATTTCCACACTTCCAGCAGCTGAAATCACTTACTCACATTTACAGCTGTGCTGCCCTCCCTTAGATATCACACAGCAAAGATGAGTGCTAAAAGCCCGCCTCCTAGAGGGCCCAGGGCCATGGTTAACACAGCACTTGTCATTGGCTGGTGGGAATGTCTGTTACAACCTCTCTCCTCCTCCTCTGCCAGTCAAAACTTGAAATTTCCTGTTGCTAGAATACAGCCTACAGTTAGAGGCAGACAGAATCATTACACCCCCTTCACAACATGGATGATTGAATGCAGAGAGAGGCTCGAAATCAGGAAAAAAATTTATGGGGAGGGCTGCACACCTTTACTCTTATAAAGCAATTATCAAAAAAAAATGCATTGAGGTAATACAGTTATCCTTTAATATCCCAATATCCCAATATAATGCAAACCAGAGAACCATTTCCTCATTCTGAATGTTGGAAATGTTTTGAATAAAAGTTGAAAACTGTCCATTTAAAGTTCATAGAGGAGATTTGGATTTCTTATCATTAGGATTTTATTTCTGAAATTCTGAACATTAGTGACCATTCAAACCCTTCCACGAGAGAGAAACCATTTCCTTTTTTAAACCAATAAAATCTTTACTATGAAGCAAATGGTACAACACATGTTCATGTTTTCTAGGATGGAATGTGGATAAAGATGGTGATTTTGTTTTAAAGTTCCCTGTGCACAGAACTTCTACAGGCCTATGTAATAAAAGTTCTAATGGGTAAAAATGGTGCTAATTTTGCCCCAGGGCCCAACCAATCAGATGTTAACTTTCAAATGGTAAATAATATCTTATTGGTTGGGGCAAAATTAGCACCGTTTTATTACATAGGCCTGTAGATGTTAACATGTCCGAATATGTAAATATGAATTGACTGAAGTCCAACATTGCTGCCTGTCAATTCCTCTATAAATCTGGCCATAAGGATAAGTCCACCCCTCAAATGAAAAAATGGATATAGGTAAATCACCCCAAACCTAAAAACTGCAATAGTTATGGGGCCCATATATGGATCAATCCCAATCATGCGGTTCATACGATATCTGGTGCATGTATAGTCTCCATTGGAAATCTGAGAGATGTAAGACTAACTTGACATGTATTTCCAGCTGCGAGTTGAGTTTAACTCCCGAACCAAGGGGTTCTATTATTCACAGGGAAGTGGGAATAAGCAATCTCACCTCCTCATGGATAATAGATAATAATAGATGACAATGCATGGTTCATGACTTAATAGTGTCCCTTTAAGATCCAGAGAAGCTAGGCACATTATCCTAGGCTTGTTTGAAAGGAGAGAGCTCTTGTATGGAGACCACCGTTACCCCTTAAACTCAGCCAAGTGAGCTGAGCATGCTTGTTCCAACTCTGCAGGAATACTACACATACAACTGAATCCTGCTTAAACATCCTATACTAGAATTTGTGGTTGGAGGGATGAACATTCCCTTTAAGGCTTTAGAGGCTGCTGTATATACAAACGATGACTTTGTATTGTATTCCTTCCATCCTATCAACGACTTGCATCCAAGGCGCAGACTAAGGATCCTTTCTGGTGTCTGCTACCAGTTCCTTGTTTTAAACTTTTGAACCTCCTGTTCTTGCATAGATAGCAGTGGTGTCTCTACGTTAAAACATTCGGGGGACGTGCCCCGGATAATTGGCAAGGTGCCCCGAATGTTTTAACTGACTCTGAATGGAGGGTAATATATAAAACAGAAAAGGAAAAGAGAAGTACCGTACTCACAAATTCTATATATAAGTAAAAGCCCTTTATTGGTAGACCCATAAAGGTCCAAAATGGGGGTACACACATAGAGATAGCATATCACATCTCGGTATTAACCTCTACAAATCAATACCATAGCAAGTGCACAGAGTCCTTTCCCAACAGTCATAAAGGCCTAATCACAGTCCAGTACCTACTTAGCTGTCAGAGGTGCTGCAAAGGTAGCGACACGACATCGGGGGGTCCCGATAGGGGGGAAGGGCCCATGTAGAGGAGACACCGGTAAGCCAAGTATTGGGAACGCCGAACGCGTTTCGTCCAAACGGACTTTCTCAACAGCGTGCTGAGACCAGCAACGAGGAGGCTTTAAATGGAACATACGTGCGCACTGTGATGACGTAATCGCGCGACTATCTGTGGCGTGCATTGGTGACGTGGTGGCATACCGAGTGGCAAAGCAGTCCATAGCCGTAACTTACACATAGAGGGGGCTATGTCTCAAGTAGGGAATAGTCACCGGTCAAGAGTGATAAATCATAAGACTGGCCAATAGAGTAGAACACATATAAAAACATACAAAATTACCAACATGTCAGATATAAATATTCAAATCTAAGCAGCAAGTTATCAAATATAAAAAGACAAACGAAACGTACATTGTACCCAGTGCGTGCAGAGAATGTACAATGCTGTGATGCTATATCAAGCAAAAGTTCAAGGAGGCGCAAGGTCCAAACAATCCAGGTAAGTAGAATGTAAATCCAGATAGAGTTCTAGATACAGATGATCCTACTCATCAGTCCAGGTAGATAGAGAGTGAATGGGCACCTCAATTTCAAAGCAAGCGAAGGATCCACAGGCAGACCTCCAGTTAGTATCCGGTGTTGCCTGATAATATGCAAATCCAAGCAAGTATGAGATCAAAAAGCATGTAGTGGTTTATGCCAATGTACATATAAATATATAATAATTGGATGAAGATACCAGTGTGTATGTAGTATAAACGTATGATGGTCATGATGTAAGGATCAGAGATACACGGACAGATACACTAGGCTGAATCGTGCCTAGTTCCAGAGAGAAGTATATGTCAAACATCCAAGGAGGAGAAAGAAGTCCACAGGGTAATCCAAAGTCCAAAAATATGGGTTAGAGGTTCATGTAGGACACAGGAAGAAGTGGGGCCCCACTCCATTTATTATATTCCAGAAATTGAAGAGAGATATTCCATATGAATTTCTTGAAAAGTTCCTGAAATATCTGGAAAATAAATAGATACATGAAAGGCATTCTGATAGATCACGCTGTCACAGAAAGGGAGTCTAACTGTTCATTTAGTCCTCCTGGTTGAATAGTTTGAAGACAGTATATCCATCGGCTTTCTCTACAGAGTAATCTCTTATTCAAATCGCCACCCCGAAGTGTCAGATTGACCTTTTCAAGGCCAAAGCATTTAAGGTCTTTGTAGGACCCCCCTGTGTCGATAGGAAATAACTCAGACTGAGATGTGCTGCCCTCTGATATTCCTGATTAATCAAACTCCTGGGATAGCCCCTATTACAAAATCTCTGACAAAGTTCTTTAGATGCCGTACAGAAGTCAGTATCACGGGGGCAGTTTGTACGAATTCTAAGAAACTGACCCCTTGGTATTGAGCTTCTTAGAGAGAGTGGGTGTGCACTAGTATAATGCAATAATGAGTTGCTAGCTGTGGGTTTACGGTATAAAGAAGTAATGAGCTTGTCATTATCCAAGGAGATACAAATGTCCAGAAATTCCACATTTTTGGAAGAGATGTTATGTGTGAGATATATATTTAAGGTATTGGTGTTAAGAGTTTTTATAAAATCACACAAAAGCTCCTTGGTGCCACTCCAGACGAAGAAAATGTCGTCTATATAACGATACCATATTTCCACAAAAGTGGTGAAGAATAGTAGGTCCTCAGTAAATACACACTCCCTTTCCCACCAACCAAGAAAAAGGTTGGCGTATGAGGGAGCGCAACGGGCACCCATCGCGGTGCCTCTTCGTTGTAAGTAAAAGGCACGTTCAAACAGGAAGAAATTGTGTCTAAGAACAAAGTCTAAGAATAAATCGATGTCTCCCTGTTAGCCCTTTTTCCTCAGTTTGGAGAAAGTAACCCACTGCTCTAATCCCTATTGTGTGTTCAATAATGGTATACAGAGATTCCACATCACATGTCACCAAACAACTGCCTGGGGAGATGGATAAACCCTGTAGTTTATGAATAAGGTCATTAGTATCTCTAATGTAAGAGTCTAGTGAGGTCACATGTGGTTGGAGATGATGGTCAATGAATACACATAGATTCTCATTAAGGCTACCAATGCCCGAAATGATAGGCCTACCTGGAGGTTGCTGGATGTCTTTGTGTATCTTCGTTAAAAGGTACAGGGTAGGAGTCACCAGATGATCCACTTGTAGAAAACGGGCCTCTTTCTCAGTAATAACAAGTTCCTCGAGAGCATCGTCGATAAGAGCGGAGAGCTTCTTGCAAAAGAATTCTGTGGGGTCAGATGGCAACAAGCGATAGTTGTCCTTATTGGACAGTTGTCGTGCAGCCTCTTTCCTGTAACGATCATCAGGCCAGATAACTATATTCCCACCCTTGTCCGACGGTTTAATCACAACATCATTCCAATTTTTTATTTCTTTAAGTGCCAGCCATTCTGGCTTGGTAAGATTATAAGTGGGTTGGCTGGTTTCTGAGATTTTTTCAATCTCCAATATGGTATTATGATAGAAAACATTGATGTTGGGATAGTCAGACAAGGATGGGCAAAAGGTCGACCTATGCTTAGAGAGGGTTAATAGTCCCCACTTATAGACTGTGTATGAGGGCTGCAGGGTAGAGAGGGTTAATAGTCCTCACTTATAGACTGTGTGTAAGGGCTGCAGGGTACAGAGGGTTAATAGTCCTCCCACTTATAGACTGTGTATAAGGGCTGCAGGGTAGAGAGGGTTAATAGTCCCCACTTATAGACTGCATGTAAGGGCTGCAGGGTAGAGGGGTATAGTCCCCCACTTATAGACGTTGGTAAGGGCTGCAGGGTAGAGAGGGTTAATAGTCCCCCACTTATAGACTGTGTTAAGGGCTGCAGGGTAGAGAGGGTTATAGTCCCCCACTTATGACTGTGTGTAAGGTGCAGGGTGCAGGTAGGGTAGAGAGGGTTAATAGCCTCATATTAAGACTGTGTGTAAGGGTGCAGTAGGTAGAGAGGGGTAATAGTCCCACTTATAGACTGTGTTGAGGGCTGCAGGGTAGAGAGGGTTAATAGTCCTCACTTATAGACTGGTGTAAGGGCTGCAGGGTAGAGAGGGTTAATAGTCCTCCCACTTATAGACTGGGTGTAGGGCTGCAGGGTAGAGAGGGTTAATAGTCCCCCCACTTTAGACTGTGTGTAAGGGCTGCATGTTAGAGAGGTTAATAGTCCTCCCACTTATTAGACTGTTGTGTAAGGGCTGCAGGGTATAGAGGGTTAATAGTCCCTCCCACTTATAGACTGTTGTAATGGCTGCGGGTAAGAGGGTTACTAGTCCCCACTTATAGACTGTGTGAAGGGCTGCAGGGTAGATAGGGTTATAGTCCTCCCACTTATAGACTGTGTGTAAGGGCTGCAGGGTAAGAGAGGGTGAATAGTTTCCCCCCACTTTCATAGACTGGTGGTGTAAGGGGCTTGCCAGGGTAGAGAGAGGGTTAATTAGTCCCCCCACTTATAGACTGTGTGTGGCTGCAGGGTAGAGAGGGTTCATAGTCCGCCCACTTTATAAGACTGGTGTGAGGGCTGCAGGGTTAGAGAGGGTTCATTTCCCCCCACTTATAGACTGTGTGTAAGGGCTGCAGGTAGAGATGTTAATATTCCCCCCACTTATAGACTGTGTGTAAGGGCTGCAGGTAGAGAGGGTTATATTCCCCCCCCTTATAGACGTGTTAGTGCTGCAGGTTAGAGAGGGTTACATATAGTTCCCCCAACTTATAGACTGTGTGTGGGCTCAAGGGTGAGAGGGTTATATTCCTCCCACTTATAGCACTGTGTGTAAGGGCTGCCGGGTAGAGAGGGGTTAATAGTCCTTCCCACTTTCGACTGTGTGTAAGGGCTGCAGGGTAGAGAGGTTAATAGTCCCCACTTAATAGCTGTTTGTAAGGGCTGCATGGTTAAGAGGGTTAATAGTCCTCCCAAAAAAAAAAAAAAACTTCTAGACTGTGTGTAAGAAGGGGCTGCAGGGTAGAGAGGGTTAATAGTCCTCCCACTTATTGAACTGTGTGTAAGGCTGCCGGGTAGAGAGGGTTAATAGCTCCCACTTATAGACGGTGTTTAAGGGCTGCAGGGTAGATAGGGTTTATAGCCCTCCCACTTATATACTTTGTGTAGGGCTGCAGGTAGAGAGGGTTATAGTCTCTCATCTTATGACTGTGTAGGGCTGCATGGGTCGAGAGGGTTATCGTCCTCCCACTTTATAGACTGTTTGTAAGGCTGCGGGTAAGAGGTAATGTCTACCCACTTATAGACTTGTGGTAAGGGCTGCAGGGTGCGGGGTTAATATTCCCCCCCACTTATAGACTTGTGTGTAAGGGCCTGCAGGGTAGAGAGGGTTACAGTCGCCCCCACTTTACGACGTTGGTAAGGGCTGCAGGGTAGAGAGTGTTACTAGTCCCTCCACTTATAGACTGTGTGTAAAGGGCTGCAGGGTCGAGGGGTTCATAGTCCCTCCCCACTTTAGACTGTGTAAGGGCTGCAGGGTAGAGAGGGTTATAGTCCCTCCCACTTATAAGACTGTGTGTAGGGCTGCGGTTAGAGAGGGTTAATAGTCCTCCCCCCCACTTATAGACTGGTGTGTAAGGGCTGCAGGGTAGAGAGGTTAATAGTCCCCACTTATAGACTGGGTGGTACGGGCCTGCAGGGTAGAGAGGGTTATAGTCCTCCCACTTAATAGACTGTGTGTAAGGGCTGCAGGGGTAGAGAGGGTTAATATCCCCCCACTTATAGACTGTGTGTTAAGGCTGCAGGGTAGAGAGGGTTAATAGTCCCCCCCCACTTATAGACTGTGTGTAAGGCTGCAGGGTAGAGAGGAGGTTAATAGTCCTCCCACTTAGAGACGTGTGTAAGGGCTGCAGGTAGAGAGGTTTAATAGTCCCCCCCTTTAGACTTTGTACGGGCTCTGCGGGTAAAGAGGGTAATAGTCCCCCACTTATAGACTGTGTGTAAGGGCTGCAGGGTAGAGCGGTTAATAGTCCCCCACTTATAGCCTGTGTGTAAGGGCTGCAGGGTAGAGAGGGTTACTAGTTAGTCCCCAACTATAGACTTTGTGTAAGGCCTGCATGGTAAGATGTTAATAGTCCTCCCTACTTAATAACTGTTGTGTAAGGGCTGCAGGGTGAGAGGGTTAATAAGTCCTCCCACTTATGACTGTGTGTAAGGGCTGCAGAGGTAGAGAGGGTTTATAGTCCCCACTTAAGACTGTGTGGGGTAAGGGCTGCATTTAGAGAGGGTTAATAGTCCTCCCACTTATAGACTGTGTGTAAGGGCTTGCAGTGTAGAGAGGGTTAATAGTCCTCCCACTATTGACTGTGTGTAAGGCTTGCAGGGTGAGAGGGGTAATAGTCTCCACTTATAGACCTGTGTGTACGGTCTGGGCAAAGGGTAGAGAGGGTTAATAGTCCTCCCACTTATAGACTGTTGTAAGGGCTGCAGGGTATAGAGGTAATTCCCCCGACTTATAGACTGTGTAAGCTGAGGGTAGAGAGGGTTAAATAGTCCCTCCCACTTATAACTGTGTGGTCAGGGCTGCCGGGGTGGAGGGTTAATAGTCTCACTCAAAAAAAATCACCAAACTTATAGACTGGTGTGTATTGGGGCTGCAGGTAAGAGGGTTAATAAGTCCCCCCACTTATAGACTGTGTGGTAAGAGGCTGCAGGGTAGAGAGGGTTCCTATTCCCGCCCACTTACAGATTACATAAGACACCTACAGAAAAGAGAAAGTACACCAGGATACAATAACAGAGAAAGCAGCACAAGAACAATACAGACGACACACAATACAACAGCTTACAAAAGAACAGAGATCCGACAATACAAACAGCAGACAATCAAAGATAAAACAGAACAGACAAAGCAAGAAATCAATACCAGACAGAGATAACAGAACAGCCGAACCATACATTTAACAGACAGCCGACCAGAAAAAGGACACAAAGACAGCGACAGACAGAGACAAGCGACAAATAACAGATACATAAGAGACCAAAAACAGAGAATAAACAGACAGAAACAAGAAGAAGAGAGAAGCAGCGTCTCACCTCGTCCCTCCCCTCCCTTCTCCCCTCCCCCATTTTTTTCCTGCTGCAGGGTAGAGAGTGTTAATAGTCTCCCACTTATAGAACTGTTTTATGGCTGCAGGGTAGAGAGGGTTAAAAAGTCATCCCACTTATAGACTTGTGGTAAGGGCTGCAGGGTAGGAGAGGGTTAAATAGTCCCTCCCACTTATAGACTGTGTGTAAGGGCTGCAGGGTAGAAGAGGGTTTAATAGCCCCCACTTTAGACTGTAAATGTACGGGCCTGCGGGTAGAGAGGGTTACTAGTCCCCACCTTTATAGACTGTACATGTTAAGGGCTGCAGGGTATAAGGGTTAATAGTCCCCACTTATAGACTGGGGTGTAAGGGCTGCATGGTAGAGAGGGTTAATATTCCCCCCAACTTATAGACTGTGTTACGGGCTGCAATGGTGAAGAGGGTTAATAGTCCCTCCACCTTATAACTGTGTGTAAGGGCTGCAGGGTAGAGAAGGGTTATAGTCTCCCACTATAGACTGTGTGTAAGGGCTTCAAGGGAGAGATGGTTAATAGTCCCCTCACTTATAGACTGTGTGTAAGGGCTGCAGGGTAGAGGAGGGGTAATAGTCCTCCCACTTCTAGACTTGTGTAGGGCTTATCAGGGGTAGAGAGGGTTCATAATAGTCTCCCACTTATCGACTGTGTGTAAAGGCTGCAAGGGTAGAGAGAGTTAATAGTCCTCCCACTTATAGACTTTGTTGTAATGGCTGCAGGGTAGAGAGGGTTATATTCCCCACTTATATTTAGAAGATAGAACACGCACAACTTGTGTAAGGGCGGCAGGGTATAGATGTTAATAGTCTTCCCACTTTATAGCTGTGTGTAGGGCTGGCAGGGTATAGAGGTGTTATAGTCCTCCAACTTATAGACTGTGTGGTAAGGGCTGTCAGGGTAGAGAGGGTTTAATAGTCCTCCCACGTATAGACTGTGTGGTAGGGGCTGCAGGGTATATAGGGTTAATATCCTCCCACCTTATAGACTGTGTGTACGGGCTGCAGGTAAGAGAGGGTTACTAGTCCTCGCCACTTATAACTGTGTGTAAGGCTGCATGGTAGAGAGGGTTAATCGTCCTGCCCACTACTAACTGTGTGTAAGGGCTGCAACGGGTAGAGAGGGTTAAATAGTCCTCCCGACTTAAGACTGTGTGTAAGGGCTGCAGGTAGAGAGGGTAAAATAGTCCTCCAACTTATAGACTGGGTAAGGCTGCAGGGTAGAGAGGGTTTAATGTGCCCCCACTTATAGACTGTGTGTAAGGGTGCAGGGTAGAGAGGGTTATAAGTCCCCCCCCTTATAGACAGGTGTGGTAAGGTCTGCAGGGTAGAGAGGGTTAATAGTCCCACTTATAGACTGTGTGTAAGTCTGCCAGGGTCAATAGGGTTTCATAGTCCCCCACTTATAGACTGTGTGTAAATGGCTATCAGGTTAGAGATGGTTTCATCGTCCCCCCAACTAAGAATGTGTGTTCAGGGCTGCAGGGTAGAGCGAGGTTAATAGTCCTCCTATCTATCTACTAATCTTTGCTATCTTCTATCACTTTGCTATCATATCTATCTATCTTCTATCTATCTATCTATCTAACTAACTTTGCTGTCTATCGAGCTATCTAACTTTGCTATCTATCAATCTAACCTTTTGGCTATCTATCTATCTATCTATCTATCTATCTATCTATCTATCTATCTATCTATCTATCTCATCTTTCTAACTCTGCTATCTTCTCTCTATCTATCTATCTATCTATCTATCTATCTACTCTGCTAATCTATCTATCTATCTATCTATCTATCTATCTATCTATCTAACTCTGCTAGCTAACTATCCTATCATCTAATCTATCTATCTACTCCTATCTCACTCTGCTATCTATCTATCTATCTATCTATCTACTTCCTCTATCTATCTATTCTATCTATCTAATCTATCTATCTATCTATTATCTATCTATCTATCTATCTATCTCACTCGCTATCTCTCTATCTATCTATCTCATCTATCTATCTATCTATCTATCTATCTCTCTCTCTATCTATCGCTCTATCTATCTAATCTATCTAACATCTGCTATCTATCTATCTAATCTTCTATCTATCTAGCTTCTATCTCCTATCTATCTATCTATCTATCTATCTATCTAACTCTGCTATCTTATATATCTTCTATCTATCTCCTGCTAGCTAACTATCTTCTATCTATCTATCTATCTATCTAATCTATCTATCTATCCATCTATCTTCTATCTATCTATCTATCTATCTATCGATCTATCTATTCTACTCTGCTATCTTCTATCTATCTACTATCTATCTATCTATCTATCTATCTATCATCTATCTATCTATCTTCTATCTATCTAACCTGTCTATCTATCCTATCTTATCTATCTAATCTATCATCTATCTATCTATATCTATCATCTATCGATCTAACTCTTCTATCTATCTACTATCTATCTATCTATCTATCGTATCTATCTATCTATCTATCTATCTATCTCTCGATCTATCTATCTATCTATCTCTCCTATCTATCTATCTATCTATCTAAAACTCTGCTATCTATCGATCTATCTATCTATCTAGCATCTATCTATCTATCTCTATCTATCTATCTATCTACCTGCTATCTATCTCTCTATCTATCTAGCTATCTATCTATCTATCTAATCTATCTCTCTATCTATCTAAGCTATCTATCTATCTCTCTATCTAACTACCTCTATTCTATCTATCTCTCTATCTATCTAGCTATCTATCTAATCTATCTAACTAACTCTATCTATCTATCTATCCTCTCTATCTATCTATCTATCTATATATCTATCTATCTATCACTATCTATCTACTCCTATCTATCTATCTATCATCTATCTATCCTAACTACTCCTATCTATCTATCTATCTAACTAACTCTAACTTATTATCAATCTATCTATCTACTACTCTATCTATCTATCATCGATCCCTACCTATCTATCTACTAAAGGGGGGCCCACACACTATTCAATTTTGTTTTACAATCCAATCGTACACACTCCACGATTGTACATCAATTTGTATATTACTGATTCATAAAGTCTGGTGTCAATTAAACGAAATCTGATGAGTTATATTTGTTCAGGATGGCAAGGTGTTATACTGTACATGACACATCTGGAAGGTGGTTGAGACCATAGCGTGTATATTGTGGTCATGATGCAACGTGTGAATGTGGTACCATGACACGTCTGGCAGGTGTGAGGCCATAGAGTGTATTTGTGTTCATGATGGACCATGTGTGATGCGGTAACAATGGCATGGTTCTGAAAGGTGTGGGCCTATAGGTGTATATTGTGTTTCCATGATTCACAATGTGTGATACGGTACAATGGCACGTCTGGCAGGTGTGATGCATAGAGTGCATATTTGTTCTGGATGACAATGTGGTGATGCGGTACATGACACTTCTGGAAGGTGTTAGACCATAGAGTGCATATTGTGTTCATGATGACAATGTGGGAATGCGGGACCTGACACGGTCTGGAAGTGTGATGATGCCGTACGTGCATATGGTGGTCCATGATGACAATGTGTGATCGGTACATGATCACGGTCTGGAAGGTGTGAGGCCGTAGAGTGTATATTTGGTGTTCATGAGGCAACGTGTGGATACGGTACAATGACACGGTCTGGAAGTGTGAGGCCGTAGCGTGTATATTTGTGTCATGGGGGATGGCAACGTGTGATACTGTACATGACACGTCTGGAAGTGTGAGACCAGTAGAGTGGTATATTTTGGGGGGTGTTCATGTATGACAACGTGTGATACGGTAATGACACGTCTGGAAGGTGTGAGACCGTATAGTGTATATTGTGTTCATGATGAACGTGTGGATACGTACATGACCCCGGTCTGGAAGGGTGGAGACCGTAGAGTGGATAATTGTGTCAATGAATGACAATGTGGTGAGACGGTACATGACACGTCTGGAAGGTGTGAGACCGTATCGTGTTATTGGTGGTCCATGATGACATGTGTGATCGGTACAGGACAACGGTCTGGAAGGTGTGAGACCGTATAGTGTATATTGTGGTCCAATGATGACAATGTGTGATACGGTACATGAACTGTCTGGAAGGTGTGAGACCGTGTAGTGTATATTGTGTCCATGATGACCATGGTGGGAGTACGGTAACAATGACAAGGTCTGGAAGGTGTGAGACGTAGAGTGTATATTTGTCCCCATGATGACAAGGGTTTGATAACTGTACTGGAACACGGTCTGGACATGTGTTAGACCGTAGAGTGTAATATTGTGTCCAGATGACATGTGTATACGGTACAATGACACGGTCTGTAAGGTGTGAGACCGTTCGAGTGTAATATGTGTTCATGATGCCAAGTGTGATACGTACATGACACGTCTGGAAGGTGTGAGACCGTAAGTGTAATTGTGTCATGATTACAATGTGTTATGCCTACATGACCCTGTCTGTGGAAGGGGTGTGAGACCCGTAGAAGTGTAAGATTGGTGGTTCAAATGATGACACTGGTTGATACGGGTCCTGCCCGGTCTGGAAAGGTGTGAGACCGTAGAGTGTATTTGTGTCATGATGACAATGTGTGATACGGTCATGACACTGTCTTGGAAGGTTGTGAGACCGTAGAGTGTATTGTGTCCACTTGACAATGTTGATACGGTAAATACACGGTCCCTGGAGGTGTGAGACGTAGAGTGTATATTGTGTCACATGATACAAATGTTGTGTACGGTACATGACACGGTCGGAAGGTGTGAGACCGTCGAAGTGTAATCTTGTGTCTCATGATGACAATGTGTGATGAGTACATGTACACGGTCTGGAAGTGTGAGAACCGTAGATGGGTGTTATGGGTGTCATGATGACCATTGTTTGTCGGTAATGACACCGGTCTGCGGAAGGGTGTGAGACCGTAGAGTGTATATTGGTCCATGATGACAATGTATAAGCGGTAGCGACACGGTCTGGAAGGTTGAGACCCCCCCCCGTTAGAGTGTATATATGTGTCATGATGACATGTGTGTGGTACGGTCAATGACACGGTCTGACGGTGTGAGACCGTAGAGTGTAAGTTTGTCTCTGAGCCAATGTGGTGATAGGCTTACATGACACGTATCGGAAGGTGTGAGACCGTAGCAGTGTATATTGTGTCATGATGAACATGTGTGATACGGTACATGACACGGTCTGGGACAGGTGTGAGACGTTAGAGTGTATTGTGTCTGATGATGACAATGTTTGATCGGTAATGACACGGTTGGAATGGTGATGACCGTAGAGTGTATATTGTGTTTCTGATGACAATGTAGTGATGCGGGTACATGACACGGTCTGGAAGGTGGTGAGACCGATAGAGGTAGATGTGTGTCATGATGACAATGATGTGATGCGGTACATGACACCGGTCTGGAAGGTGTGAAACCGTGAGTGTATAGTTGGTGTTCATGATGGAAATGGGTGTGATGACGGAATGACACGGTCTGGACATGGTGTGAGATCCGTAGAGTTGTATAATTGTGTTCATGATGACATGTTGTGATACGGTACACTGACACGGTCTGAGGTGTGCGGCTCCATAGAGTGTATTTGTGTTTCATGATGACAATGTGTGATGGTACATGCACGGTCTGGAAGGGTAGGACCATAGAGTGTATATTGTGTTATGATGAGGCAATGTTGCAATTGTGGTTGACATGACACGTTCTGGAAGTGTGAGACCCATAGATGTAATTGTGTTCATGATGACAATGTGTGATTACGGTACAGCACAGGTCGGAAGGGTGATCGACCGTAAGTGTATATTGTTGGTCATGATGACACATGTGTGATACGGTACAGTGACCACGGTTTCTGGAAGTGTGAACCGTAGAGTGTTTATTGTTTCATGAATGAACATGTGTGATACGGTACATGGACACGGTATGGAAGGTGTGACCGGAGCGTGTATAATTGTGTTTGATGCATGTATGAACATGTGATACGGTAGCTGACATGAGGCTTTGTGTTCTGATGGCAATGTGTGATGGGGTAGTACCTGGTTAAGGTGGACTTTAGTGTATATTTATGAGCAAGTGTGGATACGTACATGACACGGTCGGGAAGGTGTGAAGACCGTGAGTGTAACTTGTGTTCATGAGACAATGTGTGATACGTGGTACATGACACGGTCCTGGAACGGTGTGAGACCGTAGAGTGTTATATTGTGTCATGGATGACATGTGTGGATACGAGTAAATGACAGCGTCCTGGAAGGTTGGACCGTTAGAGTGTCTATTTGGTTCATGATGACAATGGTGTGATACGTAACATTACACGGTCTGGAAGGTGTGAGACCGTTAGAGTGTATATTGTGTCTCATCTGACAATGTGTGATACCCGGTAATGACACTGTCTGGTAAGGTGTGAGACCGTAGTAGTGTATATTGTGTTCATGAATGACAATGTGTGATGATACGTACCTGAACACGGTTCTGGAAGGTGTGGGAACCGTGAGTGATATATTGTGTCCATGATGACAATGTGTGATACGTACATGGACACGTTCTGGAGGTGTGAGACCGTAAGAGTGTATATATTGTTCATGAATGACAAATGTGTGATACGGTACATCACGGTCCTGGAAGGGTGAGAACCGTAGAGTGATATTGTGTCCATGATGACAAGTGTGTGATACGGTCATGACAACGGTCTGGAAGTGTGGAGACCGTAGAGTGATATTGTGTTCATGATGAAAAAAAACAATGTGTGATAGGTATCATGACACGGTCTGGAAGTGGTGAGACGTAGACGGTATATTGTGTCATGATGGACCATGTGTGATCGCTTACATAGACACGTCTGGAAGGTGTGAGACCTAGAGTGTTATATTGTGTCTTCATGATGACAATTGTGTACGGTACAATGACACGTTCTGGAAGGATGTGAGAAACGTGAGTGTAATTGTGTTCATGATGACAAGGTGTGATGCCGTACATGACAACGGTTCTGGAGGTGTGAGACGTAGAGTGTAGTTGGGTTCATGATACAATGTGTGATGTCGGTACATGACACGGTTGGACAGTGTGAGAACCGTAGATGTGTAATTGTGTTCATGATGAAAGGGTGATGGCCGGTACATACACGGTCTGGAGGTGTGAGACCGTAGATGTTATTTGTTCATGATGACAATGTGTTGATGCGTGTACATGACACGGTCTGGAGGTGTGAGACCGTCAGAGGTGTATATGTTGTTATGATGAAAATGTGTGATGCCGGTACATGACACGGTCTGAGGTGGTGAGGAACGTAGAGTGTATATTGTGTTCAGTGATGACAATGTGTATGCATGAGGTTACATGACACGGTCTGGAGGTGTGAGACCGTGTAGAGTGTTATTTGTTCATGATGAGACAATGGTGCTACATGGGACTGGAAGGGACGTGATATTGTTTCATGAATATGCACTGAACGTCTGAAGGTGTGAGACCCGTAGAGTAAGTCTATTTGTGTTCATGATGACACGTGGTGATACGGTACATGCCACGTCTGGAAGGTGTGGAGACCGTAGAGTGTATTTATTGTGATGTTGTACGTAATGGCACTGGAAAGTGGAGGGCGTAGTGGCTTATGTCATGGACAGGTGACGACATGACACGTCGAAGGTGTGAGACCGTAGAGTGTATATGTGTTCATGATGACCATTTGATCGGTACATACACGCGTTCTGGAAGGTTTGAGACCGGTAGAGTGTAATATTGTTTTCATGATGACAACTGTGTGATGCGGTACATGACACGGTCTGGAAGGTTGTGGACCGTAGAGTGTATATTGTGTTCATGATGACAAATGTGTGATTGCGGTACATGACACGGTCCTGGAAGGTTGAGACCGTAGAGTGTAGATATTGTTCATATGGACATGTGTGATGCGGTACTGACACGGGTCCCTGGAAGGGTGGAGGACCGTAGAGTGTATTTGTGTTCATGATGACAAGTGATGTGATCGGTCACTGAACGGTCCTGGAAGGTGTGAGACCGGAGAGTTTAATTGTGTTCATGATGACAAGTGTGATATACGGTACATGACACGGTCTGGAAGGTGTGAGACCTTGTAGAGTGTATATTGTCGTTCTGATGACAATGTTTTTGATAGCGGTACATGACACGGTCTGGAAGGTGTGAACGTAGAGTGTATTTGTGTATGATGACCAATGTGTGATACGGTACATGACACGTCTGGAAGGTGTGAGACCGAGTAGTGTATATTGTGTTCATGAGGACATGTGTGATGACGGTTACCATGACACGGTCTGGAAGGTGTTGAGACCGCCAGAGTGTATATTGTGTTGTACCCATGATGACAATGTTATACGGTACAGACACGGTCTGGAAGGTGTGAACAGCAGAGTGTATATTTGTTCATGATGACAATGTGTGATACGGTACAATGACACGTCTGGAAGGTGTGAGACCGTAAGTGTATATTGTGTCCATGATGACAATGTGTGATACGTACATGACAGGTCTGAAGGTGTGAGACCCAGAGTGTATATTGTGTCCATGATGACAATGTGTGATACGTACATGACACGGTCTGAAGGTGGAGACCCAGTGTTATGTTTTCCATGATGACAATGTGGATACGGTACTGACACGGTCTGGAAGGTGTGAGACCGTAGTAGTGTATATTGTGTCCATTGATGACATGTGTGATACGGTACATGACACGTCTGGAAGGTGTGAGACCATAGAGTGTATATTGTTCATGATGACAATGTGTGTGATACGGTACATGACACGGTCTGGAAGGTGTGAGACCATAGAGTGTCATATTGTGTTCTGATGACAATGTGTGATACGGTATACCATTTGACACGGTCTGGAAGGTGTGGTGCGACCGTAGAGCTGTATATTGTGTCCATGATGACAATGTGTGATACGGTACAATGACACGGTCTGGAAGGTGTGAGACCGTAGAGTGTATATTGGTTTCATGATGACAATGTGTGATACGTTACAATGACACGGTCTGGAATTGTGAGGACCGTAGAGTGTATATTGTGTCCATGATGACAATGTGTGATACGGTCACATGCAACGGGTCTGGAAGGTGTGAGACCGTAGAGTGTATATTGTGTTCATGATGACAATGTGTGATACGTACATGACACGTCTGGAAGGTGTGAGACCGTAGAGTGTATATTGTGTTCATGATGACAATGTGTGATGGGGGCATGACACGGTCTGGAAGGTGTGAGACCGTAGAGTGTATATTGTGTTCATGATGACAATGTGTGGATGGGGTAACATGACCCGGTCGGAGGTGTGAACCGTAGAGTGTTATATTGTGTTCTATGACCATGTGTGATGGGGTACATGACACGGTCTGGAAGGTGTGAGACCGTAGCGTGTATATTGTGTTCAATGGATGACAATGTGTGATACGGTACATGACACGGTCCCTGGAAGGTGTGGACCGTAGAGTGTATATTGTGTTCCATGATGACATATTGTGATACGGTACATGACACACTCTGGAAGGGGTGAGACCAGGAAGAGTGTATATTGTGTCCATGATGACAATGTGTGATACGGTACATGACACACGTCTGGAAGGTGTGTGAGCATAGAGTGTATATTGTGTGTCATGATGACAATGTGTGATACGGTACATGACACGGTCTGGAGGTGTGAGACGCAGAGTGTATATTGTGTTCATGATGACATTGTTGATCCGGTACATACACGGTCTGGAAGGTGTGAGACCGTAGAGTTATATTGTGTCCATGATGACAATGTGTGATACGGTACATGACACGTCTGGAAGGTGTGAGACCATAGAGTGTATTTGTGTCCATGATGACATGGTGATGCGGTACATGACACGGTCTGGAAGGTGTTGAGACCGTAGAGTGGTATATTTTGTCCATGAGACAATGTGTGATACGGTACATGACACAGTCTGGAAGGCTGTGAGGACCATAGAGTGATAATTGTGTTCATGATGACAATAGGTGATGCGGTACATGACACAGTCTGGAAGGTGTGAGACCATAGAGTGTATATTGTGTCCATGATGACAATGTGTGATGACGGATACCATGAACGGTCTGGATGAAGGGTGTGAGACGTAGAGTGTATAGTTGTGTCCATGATGAACAAGTTGTGTCTACGTTACAGAACACGGTTCTGGAAGTGTGAGGCCATAGAGTGTATATTGTGTCATGATGACATGGTGATGCGGTAACATGACCAGTCGGAAGGTGTGGACACAAGGGTGTATAGTGTGTTTGATATGACAATGTGTGATACGTACATAACACAGTCTGCGAAGGTGTGAGATCCAAGAGTGTATATTGTGTTCATGATGGACAAATGTGTGATACGGGACAGTGACCGGTCTGGAAGGTGTGTTAGTCCACCGTAGAGTGTTAATTGTGTTTATGATGACAATGTGCGATGACGGTGACTGACCACGGTCGGAAGGGTGTGGAGACGCAGAGTGTATATTTGTTTTTGATGACAATGTGCGAACGGTAAATGAACGGTCTGGCAAGGTGGGACGACCGTAGGGAAGTGTATATTGGTGTTTATGAGGAAACTTGAAAAAAAACCTGTGTGATCGGTACGTGACACGGTACTGGAACGGTGTGAGGACCGTAGAGTGTATATTGTGTTTATGATGACCACACTGTGTGATACGGTAAATGTACACGTCTGGAAGGTGTGAGCCGTAGGTGTATCTTGTGTTTATGATGACAATGTGTATACGTTACATGACACGGTTGGAAGGTGTGATACCGTAGAGTGTATATTGTGTTTAATGATGACAATGTGCGATGCGAGTACATGACACGGTCTGGAGGTGTGAGACCGTAGAGGCGCTATATTTTATGATGCAATGTGTGATGCGTGTACATGACACGGTCGGAAGGTTGTGAGAACCGTTAGAAGTGTAATTGTGCCATGATTACAAGTGGTAGATGGTTACCTGAAACACGTCTGGAAGGTGTGCAGACCGTAGATGTTATTGTGTTTTTGATGACAATGTGTGATACGGTACATGACACGGTCTTGAAGGTGTGAGACCATAAGTGTATATTGGTGTCCATGATGCCAAATGTTTGGTTGATGCGGTACACAACAGTGCGCATTAATTGATGTACGAACACACAAACATTCGTTAGCAAATAAAATATGAAAGAAAAACCAGCGAACACAATCGCAAATGATTTCATTCTTCATACCATTCAACACCTTAACCCCAAATGTGCTTTGTCATTCGTCATTTCCGCCATATTTAACACAATCAGTAACAATTAAATCTACCCATATATGGTGATTGGTTGCTTTCTTGAGGCCATTCTATTTTCTGCAACAATTTACATCTTACACAATCGTATCTGCTTATTATGCACATGTGCACAGCAAATGGCAAAATTTATTATGTTTGTTTATGTCCGATTGTACACGATGCGTTCCAATTTAAATCTGGTGGTAGTTTCATAGACCAATTTCATTGCACCGTGTAGGGGCCCTTACCTACCGCCCGACGCCCTCCCCGTTCGCCCGCCCGTCCGTCCAACTAACGCTGCTATATATCTAACTATCTGGAAACGCAGGGCTTTCTACTACTTGCTGTGGCGGCGTTGTGCATGACGTAATTGCTGCGGCTGCGAGACGTGCCCATCTTAGCGCGCAGCCGGGAAATCTGGAAGTTCGGGCCCTTCTGCAGGACACACCACTGTGGGGCACACCACGGATGGGAGAGGATTTCATGCGGATTGGCCAGCAGGAGGGAGGGAAGGTGGATGGTTGGCCAGGCCAAATTGTATTACCCCTGGGTTGTTCATGGTTCTGGAATCTCAATGCTGATTGGCCCAGCAGGAGGGAGGGAAGGTAGATGGTTGGCCAGGCCAAATTGTATTACCCCTGGGTTGTTGATGGTTCTGGAGAGAATCTCAATGCTGATTGGCCAGCAGGAGGGAGGGAAGGTAGATGTTGGCCAGGCCAAATTGTTTACCCCTGGGTTGTTGATGGTTCTGGAGAGGAATCCAGTGCTGATGGCCAGCAGAGGGAGGAAGGTGGATTGTTGGCCAGGCCAAATTGTATTACCCCTGGGTTGTTCATGGTTCGGGAGGAATCTCAGTGCTGATTGGCCAGCAGAGGAAGGAAGGTAAGATGGTTGGCCAGGCCAAATTGTATTACCCCTGGGTTGTTGATGGTTCTGGAGAGGAATCTCAATGCTGATTGGCCAGCAGTAGGAAAGGGGGGTGGTTGGCCAGACCAGTAAACTGCACCATTAACGTAGCTGGCGGCCAGACATGTGGATTTTCCTTTTACATGGGGGGCAGTTCTTGGGAGACCAGGAATAACCAGGTATGGAAATGTTAAACCGGGGGGGTAATGGTGTCGGATGGTTCTGTGGTAATGCTACACTCCAACGTACCGTTCTGCCCAGTATAGTACCATATTGTCCAGCTCCGGTACGGCTTAATAGAGTTGTACTGTTTAGTACCTTTGTGCTATTCTAATCCAAAGCTGCTCTGCTCCTCCCCCTCACACTCCCCTCCAGTCCTGCGGAATATAACATTGTATCTCTGGTCACTAGCTTGATTAGCAGGCTGCACCTGCAGAGGATACATGTTGCCATTACCAGCAGGGCGGGGGAGGGTTGGCTGTTGTGCTTGAGTATGATTTGTAAACTGGATACAATCCCTCCAACATCCGCCATTTAATTCCTTACACTTAGACCACACAGAACTGCAACTCTCTTGCACTGGGCTTATTAACAGTGTACCGATTAAATGGTGGATGGCGGGGGTATGGGATAGGAGTCCTGTGAAATGGTCGACCTGCAAAAATTCCAGCTTCGTGTATGAGGGGCCAGTAAAGCCAGTCAAGTGCTGTATAACGTATAGAGGCCCGATAACTGCTGTATACGTATATGGGGCCCGATAACTGCTGTATAAAGTATACGGGCCCGATAACTGCTGTATAACGTATAGGGGACGATAACTGCTATATAAAGTATAGGGGGCCTAACTGCTGTATAAGTATAGGGGCCCGATAACTGCTGTATAAAGTATAGGGGACCGATAACTGCTGTATAATGTATAGGGCCCGATAACTGCTGTATAATGTAAGGGGCCAATAACTGCTCTGCTTGTATAACGTATAGGAGCCCGATAACTGCTGTATAAAGTATAGGGGACCGATAACTGCTATATAAAGTATAGGGGGCCGATAACTGCTGTATAACGTATAGGGGACCGATAACTGCTGTATAACGTATAGGGGCCCGATCACTGCTGTATAACGTATAGGGCCCGAACTGCCGTTAACGTATAGGGGCCCGACAACTGCCGTATAACGTATAGGGGCCCCGATATAACTGCTATATAACGTATAGGGGGCCGATAACTGCTGTATAACGTATAGGGGGCCGATAACTGCTGTATAACGTATAGGGGGCCAATAACTGCTGTATAACGTATAGGGGCCCATAACTGCTGTATAACGTTAGGGGCCATAACTGCTTTATAAAACGTATAGGGGGCCAATAACTGCTGTATAACGTATAGGGGTCCGATAACTGCTGTATAACGTATAGGGGTCCGATAACTGCTGTAATAAGATAGGGGCCCATAACTGCTGTATAAAGTATAGGGGCCGCGATAACTGCTGTATAACGTATAGGGGCCATAACTGCTGTAATAACGTATAGGGGCCAATAACTGCTATATAACTCTATAGGGGCCAATAACTGCTGTATAACGTATAGGGGCCATAATGCTGTATACGTCTAGGGGCCAATACCTGCTGTATAACGTATAGGGGGCCAATAACTGCTGTAAAACGTCTAGGGGGCCAATAACTGCTGTATAAACGTCTAGGGGGCCAATCCTGCTTTATAACGTCTAGGGGCCAATAACTGCTGTATAACGTCTAGGGGCAATAACTGCTGTTACGTTAGGATACCTGCTGTATACGTATAGGGGTCCGATAACTGCTGTATAACGTATGGGTCCGAACTGCTTTATAACGATAGGGTCCATAACTGCTGTATAACGTATAGGGGCCAATAACTGCTGTATAACGTATAGGTCCAATAACTGCTGTATAACTTATGTGTCCGTAACGCTGTATAACGTATGGGTCCGATAACTGCTGTATAACTTATAGGGGCCAATAACTGCTTATAACGTATAGGGGCCAATAACTGCTGTATAACTATAAGGGCCAATAACTGCTGTATTACGTATAGGGTCCGATAACTGCTGTAATAACGTATAGGTGCCGATAACTGCTGTATAACGTATAGGGCCAATAACTGCTGTATAACATATAGTGGCCAATAACTGCTGTAAACGTATAGGGGCCAATAACTGCTGTATAACGTATAGGGGCCATAACTGCTGTATTACTACACAGTGGGGCCAGTAGTGGGTTAAATAATTTTTTGGGATTGGACATGTCTTTAACTCCATAATTACGCACTGCTCTGGGTTAATCACCCTTTAATAAAGCTCTGTACAGCCTTCCAATATACCAACCAAATTCATGTTTCATTCTATTATTAACCCTTATTCCCCACCTGCAGGAAGTAATTATTATTGTTTATTGTCCCTATATTCCTCTATCTGCTTTATTATAGATAATCTGTAGGTTAATCCCACCCACAAGGACCTAATGGGATCTCAGAGGAAGCGACTGACCCAGTGATGGGGAAACAAGGATAAAACCATCTGAATGAGAGAATCCTGAATCTCACACTGGAGATTATCCACCTGCTGACTGGGGAGGAGGGGCTCTGTGAGTGGTGCAGGGGTGGGGATTATTGGAATAGTTCTACCTACTGTCCATAGAGTTGATAGTTTATTTCTCTGGGGCAGTGGCTCCTATTAGCTATGGGCCCCTTCCTGTACAGAGATAATTCTCTCTCCCTCCCAATCCCCAGGACTACATTGTTTATGAAGAAGTCTGGGGATGGCGTCCCACAGAGCTGCACTGACTGTATGTTGGAAGGATCCTGCAGCTCCATCCCCCAACTGTGTCCCATCCGTCTCGCTCCGTCATACAGAAGGAAAATGCCAAGAAGATCCTGGACCTCATCTCCAACATCATCCACCTGCTGACTGGAGAGGTGGGTGTGTCCCAATCCGTGATTGGTTAGTAACAGTGGATGATAATCCGTCTCTCTGTCTGGGTGGTGACTGTAACATTGTGTGTTCAGGTTGCCATAGGTTGAGGATGTTTCCATCTATTTCTCCATGGAGGAGTGGGAGTATTTAAAGGGAACAAGACCCTTTACAAGGGAAGTGGGTCATCATGGACACAATATACACTCTATGGTCTCACACCTTCCAGACTGTGTCATGTACCGTATCACACATTGTCATCATGGACACAATATACACTCTACGGTCTCACACCTTCCAGACCGTGTCATGTACCGTATCACACATTGTCATCATGAACACAATATACACTCTATGAATTCGTCTTGGCAGTAACGTCAAAAAAACATGAAAATCTCCTGGCAGTGAAGGGTTAAACATGCTGTTCTTTATAGTGCTCCATTATAAAACATTACTCACTACCCATGTGGGTGAGTGCGGCGATTCTCCTTATGCACTTCCCTGTAAGGGTCTTGTTTCCCTTTAACTACTATACTCCCACTCCTCCAGGAGAAATGATGGAAACATCCTCACACTTATGGCAACCTGAACACACAATGTTACAGTCACCACCCAGACGAGAGACGGATTATCATCCACTGTTACTAACCAATCACTGGATTGGGACACACCACCCACCTCTCCATTCAGCAGGTGAGTGATGTTGGAGATGAGGTCCAGGATCTCTTGGCATTTTCCTTCTGTATGACGGAGCAGACGGATGGGACAACATTGGTTGGAGCTGAGCTGGCAGATCTTCTAAACATACAGTCAGTGCACTCTGTGGGACTCCATCCCCGACTTCTTCATAACACATGTAGTCCTGGGGATTGGGAGGAGAGAGAATTATCTCTGTACGAGATAGGGCCCCTAGTAATGATCCACTCCCAAGAGAAATAAACTATCAACTCTAGTACAGTAGGTAGAACTATTCCAAATAATCACCACCCTGCCCCACTCACAGAGCCCCTCACCTCCCCAGTCAGCAGGTGATAATCTCCAGTGTGAGATTCAGGATTCTCTCATTCAGATGTTTTAATCCTTGTTCCCCACACTGGTCGTCGCTTCCTCTGAGATCCCATTAGGTCTTGTGGGTGGGATTAACCTACAGATTATCTATATAAAGCAGATAGAGGAATATAAAGGGACAATAACCAAGTACTAATTACTTCCTTGGCAGGTGTGCAGACCCAGGGGTTAATAATAGCTATGTAATACAAATGATTTGGTTGGTAAATTGGACGGAACATCCCATGGTTGTGATATGCAAGGACTTTTAACTTCATATTAACTAGCCGGATGAATGGGTTACGTAACAAAGACTACGCCATCTGGTATGCTCACATTCAGTAGCGTGATTTGCCTGACTTTTGGTGCGTCTGATAGTCAACGTTTAATCACTCTGTGTGGTATGAGTTATCGGTCCTCTATACTTATACAGCATTATCGGTCTCCTATACTTATCAGCGTTATCGGATCCCCTTATTTTATAGCAGAGCAGTTTCGGTCCCCTATACTTATAACAGCAGTTATGGTCCCATACTTTATATACGCAGTTAATCTGGCTCCACCTATAACTTTATATAGCATTATTTGGGTCCCCTATACTTTATATAGCAGTTAGGTCCCCTATACTTATATAGCAGTTATCGGTCCCTATACTTCTATAGTCAGTTATCGGTCCCATACTTATATAGCAGTTATCGTCCCCTACTATTATAAGCAGTTATCGTACCCTATACTTATACAGCATTTATATCAGCACTATACTTTATACAGCAGTTATGGTCCCTATACCTTTATAGCATCACTTATGGGTCCCCTATACTTTATAAGCAAGTTTTTCGACCCTATACTTTATATAGCAGTTATCGGTCCCCTATACTTTATATACAGTTATGGTTCTCCTATACTTATCAGCGTTAGCGGTCCCCTATACCTTATAGCAGTTTACGGTCCCATATACTTATACGCAGTTATCGCCCCCTATACTTATACGGCAGTTTATCCCTATACTTTATAACAGCTTTCGGTCCCTATACTTTATATAGCAGTTATCGGTCCCCTATACTTTTATGCAGTTATCGGCCCACCATTGTACCCCTATACTATTTATAGCAGTTATCGGTCCCCTATACTTTAATATAGCAGTTATCGGTCCCCTATATTACTTAGTCTAGTCGCAGTTTATCGGTCCCTATACTTTATATATGCAGTTAGTCGGCCCTATACTTTATATAGCAGTTATCGTCCCCTATACTTTATAAATAGCAGTTATCGGTCCCATACTTTATATAGCAGTTATCTTCCCCTATCCTTTATATAGCAGTTTTCGGTCCCCTAACTTTATATAGCGTTATCGGCGCCTAACCTTTAGGCACTTTATCGTTCCCCTATACTTTATATAGCAGTTATCGGTCCCCTATACTTTTTAGCATTTTTCGGTCCCCCTATCTTATATAGCAGTATTCGGTCGCCTATAGCGTTTACGCCGGTTTATTAGCCGATCCCCTATACTTTATATAGCAGTTTTCCTGTCGCACTATCATACTTTATAACGCAGTTATCTGGTCCCCTATACTTTATATATCAGTTTTCGGCCGCCTATACTTTAATACAGTCATTATCTCCCCTATAGTTCAGCAGTTCAGGTCCCTATATGTTTACAGCAGTTATCTGGCCCCTATAGTTTACAGCTTATGGCCCCTATAACGGATACAGCAGTTATTGGCCCCTATACTTTCATACAGCAGTTATTGGCCCCGTATACTTATACACACAGCAGTTATTGGCCCCTATACGTTATACAGCAGTTATTGGCCCTATATGTTATACTAACGCAGTTTGTGGCCCCTATTGTTATACAGCATTTCATTGGCCCCTATATGTTATACAGCAGTTATTGGCCCCTATATGTTTATAAACACAGCAGTTATGGCCGCTATATGTTATCCAAAATTTATTGGCCCCTATACGTTATAACGCAGTTTTGGCCCCTATATGTTATACAGCAGTTATCGTCCCCTATACGTATACAGCAGTTAGCGGCCCCTATACATTTTTACATGCAGTTATCGGCCCCTATAGGTTATCAGCAGTTGTTGCCCCTATACGTTATACAGCAGTTATGGCCCCTATACGATATTACAGCAGTTATCTGACCCCTATAGGCGTATACAGCAGTTATCGGCCCCTATAACGTTATACACAGTTTCGGCCCCTATACGTTATAACAGCAGTTATCGGCCCCTTACCGTTTATCACAGTATGACCCTTTACGTATCGCATATTGACCCCTATCTATACGAGTTATCGGCCCCATACGTATACACAATTATCGTTCCCCTATAACGTTATCAGCAGTTATCGTTCCCCTAGACAGCAGTTATCGGGCCCCCTATCGTTATACACACAATTATCGTTCCCCTATCGTTATACGCATTATCGGGCCCCTATACGTTATACAGCAATTATCGTTCCCCTATACTTATACAGCATTATCGGCCCCTATACTTTATATAGCAGTTATCGGTCCCATACGTTACACAGCAGTTATTGGCCAGACTTTACAGGTATGCCCCTATCTACTACAGCAGTTCTGGCCCCTATACTATACAGCACTTGACTGGCTTACTGAACCTCATACAACGAAGCTGGAACTTTTGCAGGTCGACCATTTCACAGACTCCTATCCCATACCACCCGCATCCACCATTTAATCGGTACACACTGTTAATAAGCCCGTGCACAGAATGTGCAGTTCTGTTGTGTCTAAGTGTACGGATTAAATGGCGGATGTTGGAGGGGATGTATCCAGTTTACAAATCTACTCAAGCAAACAGCCAACCCCTCCCCCGCCCTGCTGGTAATGGCACATTGTATCCTCTGCAGGTGCAGCCCTGCTAATCAGCTAGTGAACCAGAGATACAATGTTACTATTCCCGGCAGTGACGGGGAGGGCAGGTGAGGGGGAGGAGCAGTTTGGATTAGAATATACAAAGGTAACTCAAACAGTACAACTCTATTAGCCGTACCGGAGCTGGACAATCTGGTACTATACTGGCAGAACGGTAACAAAAGTTGGATGTAGCATTACCACAGAACCATCCGACACCATTCACCCCCGGTTTAACATTTCCATACCGTGGTATTTCCTGGTCTCCCCAGCGACTGCCCCCCATGTAAAAGGAAAACTCCACATTGTCTGGCCAGCCAGCTACGTTAATGGTGCATATTACTGGTCTGGCCAACCACCCCTTTCCTACTGCTGGCCAAGCAGTGAGATTCCTCTCCAGAACCATCACAACCCCAGGGGTAATACATTTGGCCTGGCCAACCTCTCTACTTCCCCCCCCCTGCTGGCCAATCACACGAAATCCCTCTCCATCAGTGGCGTCTCTATGTTAAAACATTCGGGGGACTGGCCCTGGATTTTGGCAAGGTTCCCCGAATGTTTTAATGGACTTTACCTGCAGAAGTGCCCCGAACTTCCGGATTTCCGCGCTGCGCGATAAGTTATGGGCACGTCTCGCAGCCGCAGCAATTACGTCATGCACAACGCCGCCACAGCAAGTAGCAGAAAGCCCCTGCGTTTCCAGATAGTTAGATATATAGCAGCGTTAGTTGGACGGGCGGGCGAACCGGTGGGCGGTCGGGCGGGAAAAGGGGCCCATACACGGTGCAATGAAATTGGTCTATGAACTACCAACCAGATTTAAATTGGAAACGAACACAATAAAATTGTTGCCATTTGCTGTGCACAATCTGGCATTAAAGGACAATTATACTCACCTTCCCTCCGCTCCAGATCTTTATGTAGTAACTTTTACCCAGGGTGAGGACCTGAACCGCTAGGTCCTCCCCACACGGATTCACAAACCTTCAGCAGCGTGTTGCAGAGCGTCCCTTCCTATGGCCTCGTCGCCGACGGGAGCAGGGGGCGAGCCTACAGAGCACGCGTTGCTGCAACACACTGCGGAAGGTTTGTGTGAATCCCGGGAAAGGACTTAGCGGTTCAGGCCTCACCCTGGTAAGTTACTACATGAGATCTGGAGCGGAGGGAAGGTTGATTATAATTGTCCTTTAAGCATACGATTGTGTAAGATGTAAATTGTTGCAGAATAGACTGTGCCACTAGAAAGCAAACCAATTCACCATATATGGGCAGATTTAATTGTTACTGATTGTGTAATATGCGGAATGTACATGTACAAAGCACATTTTGGGGTTAAGGTGTCGAATGGTAATGAAGAATGAAGTCATTTGCGATTGTGTTCGCTGGTTTTTCTTTCATATTTTATTTGCTAACGAATGTCATAGTGTGGAGAGGGTTAATAGTCCCCACTTATAGACTGTGTGTAAGGGCTGCAGGTAGAGAGGGTTAATAGTCCCCCCACTTATAGACTGTGTGTAAGGGCTGCAGGGTAGAGAGGGTTAATAGTCCCCACTTATAGACTGTGTGTAAGGGCTGCAGGTAGAGAGGGTTTAAAGTCCCCCACTTATAGACTTTGTATGAGGGCTGCAGGGTAGAGAGGGTTAATAGTCCTCACTATAGACTGTGTGGTAAGGGCTGCAGGGTACAGAGGGTTAATAGTCCCTCCCACTTATAGACTGTGTGTAAGGGCTGCAGGGTGAAGGGTTAATAGTCCCCCCACTTATAGACTGTGTGTAAGGGCTGCAGGGTAGAGAGGTTAATGTCCCCCCACTTATAGACTGTGTGTAAGGGCTGCAGGGTAGAGAGGGTTAATAGTCCCTCCACTTAATGACTGTGTGTAAGGGCTGCAGGGTAGAGAGGTTTAATAGTCCCCCCACTTATAGACTGTGTGTAAGGCTGCAGGTAGAGAGGGGTTAATAGTCCCCCCCTTATAGACTGTGGTAAGGGCTGCAGGGTAGAGAGGGTTAATAGTCCCCCCACTTATAGACTGTGTGTAAGGGCTGCAGGGTAGAGAGGGTTAATAGTCCCCTCCCACTTATAGACTTGTGTAAGGGCTGCAGGGTAGAGGGGTTAATAGTCCCCCCACTTATAGACTGGTGTAAGGGCTGCAGGGTAGAGAGGTTAATTCCCCCACTTATAGACTGTGTGTAAGGGCTGCAGGGGTAGAGAGGGTTAATAGTCCCCCCACTTATAGACTGTGTGTAAGGGCTGCAGGTAGAGAGGGTTAATAGTCCCCCAACTTATAGACTGTGTTGTAAGGGCTGCAGGGTAGAGAGGGTAATAGTCCTCCCCTTATAGACTGTGTGTAAGGGCTGCAGGGTAGAGAGGGTTAAGTCCTCCCACTTATAGACTGTGTGTAAGGGCTGCAGGGTAGAGAGGGTTAATAGTCCCCCTTATACTGTGTGTAAGGGCTGCAGGGTAGAGAGGGTTAATGTCCTCCCACTTATAGACTGTGTTGTAAGGGCTGCAGGGTAGAGAGGGGTTAATAGTCCCCCACTTATAGACTGTGTGTAAGGGCTGCAGGGTAGAGAGGGTTAATAGTCCCCCCACTTATAGACTGTGTGTAAGGCTGCAGGGTAGAGAGGGTTAATAGTCCTCCCACTTATAGACTGTGTGTAAGGGCTGCAGGGTAGAGAGGGTTAATAGTCCCCCCCACTTATAGACTGTGTGTAAGGGCTGCAGGGTAGAGAGGGTTAATAGTCCCCCACTTATAGACTGTGTGTAAGGGCTGCAGGTGTGAGAGGGTTAATGTCCCCCCACTTATAGACTGTGTGTAAGGGCTGCAGGGTAGAGAGGGTTAATAGTCCCCCCACTTATGACTGTGTGTAAGGGCTGCAGGGTAGAGAGGGTTAATAGTCCTCCCACTTATAGACTGTGTGTAAGGGCTGCAGGGTAGAGAGGGGTAATAGTCCTCCCACTTATAGACTGTGTGTAAGGGTGCAGGGTAGAGAGGGTTAATAGTCCCCACTTATAGACTGTGTGTAAGGGCTGCAGGTTAGAGAGGGTTAATAGTCCTCCCACTTATAGACTGTGTGTAGGGCTGCAGGGTAGAGAGGGTTATAGTCCTCCCACTTATTGACTGTGTGTAAGGGCTCAGGTAGAGAGGGTTAATAGTCTCCCACTTATAGACTGTGTGTAAGGGGCTGCAGGGTAGAGAGGGTTAATAGTCCTCCCACTTAAGACTGTGTGTAAGGGCTGCAGGGTAAGAGGGTTAAAGTCCTCCCACTTATAGACTGTGTAAGGGCTGCAGGGTAGAGAGGTTAATAGTCCTCCCACTTATAGACTGTGTGTAGGGCTGCAGGGTAGAGAGGGTTAATAGTCTCCCACTTATAGACTGTGTGTAGGGCTGCAGGTAGAGAGGGTTAATAGTCCCCCCACTTATAGACTGTGTGTAAGGGCTGCAGGTAGAGAGGGTTACTATTCCCCCCACTTACAGACTGTGTGTAAGGGCTGCAGGGTAGAGAGTGTTAATAGTCCTCCCACTTATAGACTGTGTTAAGGGCTGCAGGGTAGAGGGTTAATAGTCCTCCCACTTATAGACTTGTAAGGGCTGCAGGGTAAAGGGTTAATAGTCCTCCCACTTATAGACTGTGTGTAAGGGCTGCAGGGTAGAGAGGGTTAATAGTCCTCCACTTATAGACTGTGTGTAAGGGCTGCAGGGTAAGAGGGTTATAGTCCCCACTTATAGACTGTGTGTAGGGCTGCAGGGTAGAGAGGGTTAATAGTCCTCCCACTTTAGACTGTGTGTAAGGGCTGCAGGGTAGAGAGGTTAATAGTCCCCCCACTTATAGACTGTGTGTAAGGGCTGCAGGGTAAGAGGGTTAATAGTCCCCCCCACTTATAGACTGTGTGTAAGGGCTGCAGGGTAGAGAGGTTAATAGTCCTCCCACTTATAGACTGTGTGTAAGGGCTGCAGGGTAGAGAGGGTTAATAGTCCCCCCCCTTATAGACTGTGTGTAAGGGCTGCAGGGTAGAGAGGGTTAATAGTCCCCCCTTATAGACTGTGTGTAAGGGCTGCAGGGTAGAGAGGGTTAATAGTCCCCCCACTTATAGACTGTGTGTAAGGGCTGCAGGGTAGAGAGGGTTATAGTCCCCCAACTTATAGACTGTGTGTAAGGGCTGCAGGGTAGAGAGGGTTAATAGTCCCCACTTATAGACTGTGTGTAAGGGCTGCGGGGGTAGAGAGGGTTAATAGTCCCCCCCCTTATAGACTGTGTGTTAAGGGCTGCAGGGTAGAGAGGGTTAATAGTCCCCACTTATAGACTGTGTGTAAGGGCTGCAGTAGAGGGTTAATAGTCCTCCCACTTATAGACTGTGTGTAGGGCTGCAGGTAGAGAGGGTTAATAGTCCTCCCACTTATGACTGTGTGTAAGGGCTGCAGGGTAGAGAGGGTTAATAGTCTCTCCCCTTATAGACTGTGTGTAAGGGCTGCAGGGTAGAGAGGGTTAATAGTCCTCCCACTTATGACTGTGTGTAAGGGCTGCAGGGTAGAGGGGTTAATAGTCCTCCCACTTATAGACTGTGTAAGGGCTGCAGGGTAGAGAGGGTTAATAGTCCCCCCCACTTATAGACTGTGTGTAGGGCTGCGGGTATAGAGGGTTAATAGTCTCCCACTTATAGACTGTGTGTAAGGGCTGCAGGTAGAGAGGGTTAATAGTCCCCCATTATAGACTGTGTGTAAGGGCTGCGGGTAGAGAGGGTTACTGTCCCCCCACTTAAGACTGTGTGTAGGGCTGCAGGTAGAGAGTGTTAATATTCCTCCCACTTAAGACTGTGTTATGGGCTGCAGGGTAGAGAGGGTTAATAGTCCTCCCACTTATAGACTGTGGTAGGGCTGCAGGGTAGAGAGGTTAATAGTCCCTCCCACTTAGACTGTTTGTAAGGGCTGCAGGGTAGAGAGGGTTATATTCCCCACTTATAGACTGTGTGTAAGGGCTGCAGGGTAGAGAGGGTTAATAGGGCTGCAGGGTAGAGAGGGTTAATAGTCCCCACTTATAGACTGTGTGTAAGGGCTGCAGGGTAGAGAGGGTTAATAGTCCCCCCACTTATAGACTGTGTGTAAGGGCTGCAGGGTAGAGAGGGTTAATAGTCCTCCCACTTATAGACTGTGTGAAGGCTGCAGGGTAGAGGGGTTATGTCCTCCCACTTATAGACTGTGTGTAAGGGCTGCAGGGTAGAGAGGGTTAATAGTCCCCACTTTAGACTGTGTGAGGGCTGCAGGGTAGAGAGGGGTAATAGTCCTCCCACTTATAGACTGTGTGTAAGGGCGTGCAGGGTAGAGAGGGTTAATAGTCCTCCCACTTATAGACTGTGTGTAAGGGCTGCAGGGTAGAGAGTTAATAGTCCTCCCACTTATAGACTGGGTGTAAGGGCTGCAGGGTAGAGAGGGTTAATAGTCCCCACTTATAGACTGTGTGTAAGGGCTGCAGGGTAGAGAGGGTTAATAGTCTTCCCACTTATAGACTGTGTGTAAGGGCTGCAGGGTAGAGGGGTTAATAGTCCCCCCACTTATAGACTGTGTGTAAGGGCTGCAGGGTAGAGAGGGTTATAGTCCTCCCACTTTAGACTGTGTGTAAGGGCTGCAGGGTAGAGAGGGTTAATAGTCCTCCCACTATAGACTGTGTGTAAGGGCTGCAGGGTAGAGAGGGTTATAGTCCCTCCACTTATAGACTGTGTGTAAGGGCTGCAGGTAGAGAGGGTTATAGTCCTCCCACTAATAGACTGTGTGTAAGGGCTGCAGGGTAGAGAGGGTTAATAGTCCTCCCACTTATAGACTGTGTGTAAGGGCTGCAGGGTAGAGAGGGTTATAGTCTCCAACTTATAGACTGTGTGTAAGGGCTGCAGGGTGAGAGGTTAATAGTGCCCCCACTTATAGACTGTGTGTAAGGGCTGCAGGTAGAGAGGGTTAATAGTCCCCCCACTTATAGACTGTGTGTAAGGGCTGCAGGGTAGAGAGGGTTAATAGTCCCCACTTATAGACTGTGTGTAAGTGCTGCAGGGTAGAGAGGGTTAATAGTCCCCACTTATAGACTGTGTGTAAGGCTGCAGGTTAGAGAGGGTTAATATCCCCCCACTATAGACTGTGTGTAAGGGCTGCAGGTAGAGAGGGTTACTAGTCCTCTATCTATCTACTAACTTGCTATCTATCTATCTAACTTTGCTATCTATCTATCTATCTATCTATCTATCTATCTATCTAACTTTGCTATCTATCTAGCTATCTAACTTTGCTATCTATCAATCTAACTTTGCTATCTATCTATCTATCTATCTATCTATCTATCTATCTATCTCTATCTATCTATCTATCTTTCTAACTCTGCTATCTATCTATCTATCTATCTATCTATCTATCTATCTATCTAACTCTGCTATCTATCTATCTATCTATCTATCTATTATCTATCTAACTCTGCTATCTATCTATCTATCTCTCTATCTATCTAACTCTGCTATCTATCTATCTATCTATCTATCTATCTATCTATCTATCTATCTATCTATCTATCTATCTATCTATCTATCTATCTATCATCTATCTATCTACTCTGCTATCTATCTTCTATCTATCTATCTCTCTATCTATCTATCTATCTATCTATCTATCTATCTATCTATCTATCTATCTATCTATCTAACTCTGCTATCTATCTATCTATCTATCTATCTATCTATCTATCTATCTATCTATCTATCTATCATCTATCTATCTATCTACTGCTATCTATCTTATCTATCTACTATCTCTGCTACTACTACTTCTATCTATCTATCTATCTATCTATCTATCTATCTATTTATCCATCCATCTATCTATCATCTATCTATCTATCTATCTATCTATCTAACTCTGCTATCTATCTATCTATCTATCTATCTATCTATCTATCTATCTATCTATCTATCTATCTATCTATCTATCTATCTATCTAACTCTTCTATCTATCTATCTATCTATCTTCTATCTATCTATCTATCTATCTATCTATCTATCTATCTAACTCTGCTATCTATCTATCTATCTATTACTATCTATCTATCTATCTATCTATCTATCTATCTATCTATCATCTATCTATCTATCTATCTATCTATCTATCTATCTATCTAACTCTGCTATCTATCTATCTATCTATCTATCTATCTATCTATCTATCTATATCTATCTATCTATCTAACTCTGCTATCTATCTATCTATCTATCTATCTATCTATCTATCTATCTATCTATCTCTATCTATCTATCTATCTATCTATCTATCTATCTTATCTATCTAACTCTATCTATCTATCTATCTAGCTATCTACTATCTATCTATCTATCAACTAACTCTATCTATCTATCTATCTATCTATCTATCTCTCTATCTCTATCTATCTATCTATCTATCTATCTATCTACTCTATCTACTATCTACTATCTATCTAACTCATCTACTATCTATCTAACTACTCTACTCTACTATCTATCTATCTAACTACTCTATCTATCTATCTATCTATCTAACTAACTCTATCTATCTATCTAAAGGGGCCCACACACTATGCAATTTTGTTTTACAATCATCGTACAAACTCCACGATTGTACATCAATTGTATCATTAATGATATATATAAAGTCTGGTGCAATTAAACTGAGAAGATCTGATGAGTGTATATTGTGTTCATGATGGCAATGTGTGATACGGTACATGACACAGTCTGGAAGGTGTGAGACCATAGAGTGTATATTGTGTTCATGATGACAACGTGTGATGTGGTACATGACACGGTCTGGAAGGTGTGAGGCCATAGAGTGTATATTGTGTTCATGATGACAATGTGTGATGCGGTACATGGCATGGTCTGGAAGGTGTGAGGCCATAGAGTGTATATTGTGTTCATGATGACAATGTGTGATACGGTACATGGCACGGTCTGGAAGGTGTGAGGCCATAGAGTGCATATTGTGTTCATGATGACAATGTGTGATGCGGTACATGACACGGTCTGGAAGTGTGAGACCATAGATGTGCATATTGTGTTCATGATGTACGGAATTTGTGATGCGGTATCATGACACGGTCCTGATATATGTGTTAGTGAGCCGCTAGAGTGCATATTGTGTTCGTAGATGACATGTGTGGATAGCGGGTTACAGTATCACGGTGAGTCGGTTTTATATTGGTAGGCTCGTTGAGTGTATAGCTGGTGTTCATTGTGATGGCAACGTGGTGAGTCGGTGGGTGCGATATCGCTGTTGGGGGTGTGACACGTTTGGGCTGCCTTACACACAGTCTATAAGTGTGTAAGGGCTGCAGGGTAGAGAGGGTTAATAGTCCTCCCACTTATAGACTGTGTGTAAGGGCTGCAGGGTAGAGAGGGTTAATAGTCCCCACTTATAGACTGTGTGTAAGGGCTGCAGGGTAGAGAGTTAATAGTCCCCACTTATAGACTGTGTGTAAGGGCTGCAGGGTAGAGAGGGTTAATAGTCCCCACTTATAGACTGTGTGTAAGGGCTGCAGGTAGAGAGGGTTAATAGTCCCCCCACTTATAGACTGTGTGTAAGGGCTGCAGGGTAGAGAGGGTTAATAGTCCCCCCACTTATAGACTGTGTGTAAGGGCTGCAGGTTAGAGAGGTTAATAGTCCCCACTTATAGACTGTGTGTAAGGGCTGCAGGGTAGAGAGGGTTAATAGTCCCCCACTTATAGACTGTGTGTAAGGGCTGCAGGGTAGAGAGGGTAATAGTCCCCCACTTAATACTGTGTGTAGGGCTGCAGGTAGAGAGGTTAATAGTCCCCCACTTATAGACTGTGTGTAAGGGCTGCAGGTAGTAGAGGGTTAATAGTCCTCCCACTTATAGACGTGTGTAAGGGCTGCAGGGTAGAGAGGTTATAGTCGCCCCCACTTATAGACTGTGTGAAGGCTGCAGGGTAGAGAGGGTTAATAGTCCCCACTTATAGACTGCGTGTAAGGGCTGCAGGGTAGAGAGGGTTAATAGTCCCCACTTATAGACTGTGTGTAAGGGCTGCAGGGTAGAGAGGGTTAATAGTCCCCCCACTTATAGACTGTGTAAGGGCTGCAAGGTAGAGAGGGTTAATAGTCCCCACTTATAGACTGTGTGTAAGGGCTGCTCTATCTCTGCTATCTATCTCTCTATCTCTGCTATCTATCACTCTATCTCTGCTATCCATCTATCTCTGCTATCTATCTCTCTATCTCTGCTATCTATCTATCTCTGCTATCTCTCTATCTCTGCTATCTATCTCTCTATCTATCTCTGCTATCTATCTATCTCTGCTATCTATCTCTCTATCTCTGCTATCTCTCTATCTCTGCTATCTCTCTATCTCTGCTATCTCTCTATCTCTGCTATCTATCTATCTCTGCTATCTATCTCTATCTCTGCTATCTATCTCTCTATCTACCATACTCTGTAGAATAAAAGATGTTGGCCAAAAGATTTGTAAGCCCTGCTACAACGTCAAGGTAGACTCTTTCAGCAGGGACTTAACTATTATCTAGATTATATATTTTATATATAGACTATATATAATTATATAGATTATTTATCTATCTCTGCTATCTATCTATCTATATTATCTATCTATATTATCTATCTATCTATCTATCTTTGTCATTACCATTAGAAGTACCTGTCTGTAGCAGATCAGACCTCGAAAATTATGAAATCTATACAGGTGACTAATCTCCCTGCACTTTAGTGGTAATTTAGTGGTAATTATAATATAATTCTTTCCCCGGCCATAAATTTACTTGGTAGTACCCGTTACTAAATACACTGTGGCTCCCCAACCTGTCCAAGTAATACGTTTAGTAACCTGCTCTCTGGAAACACTGTGCTCACTTCCTAAAAAGCTAATACGTTTGTAAACTGCTCTCTGGATACACTGTGCTCTGTCTAAATCTACAATTTAGTCACTGCTCTCTGGATACCTGTGCTCACTGTCCAAAGTTACATTTGTACCGGCCTTCTCTGTAATACACTGTGCTCAATGTCCTAAGTAATCGTTAGTAACTCTCTCCTCTGGAATACACTGTGCTCACTGTCCTAAAGTAATACTTTGTAACCGCTCCTCTGGACTACCCTGTTGCTCCTGTCCTAAATGTAATCGTTTAGTAACCGCTCTCTGGAATACACTGTGCCACTGTCCCTAAAGTAATACGTTTATAACCTGCTCTCTGGAATACACTGTGCTCACTGCCTAAGTATCCATTTAGTAACCTGCTCCTGGAATACACGGTGCTCACTTAGTCCTAAAGTACTACATTTAGTAACCTGGGGCCCCCCCCCCCCCCCCCCTCTCTGGAATACACTGTTCCACTGTCCTCAAGTAATACGTTGTAACCGCTCTCATGGAATAACCCTGTGCTCACTGTCCTAAAGTAATAACGTTTAGTAACCTGCTCTCTGGAATACCTGTGCTCAATGTCCTAGGAGTAAAACATTTAGTAACTGCTCTCTGGAATACACTGTGCTGCAACTGTCCTAAAGTAATACTTTAGTGAAACCTGCTCTCTGGAATACACTGTCTCACTGTCTCGTAATACATTTAGTACCTGCTCTCTGGAAATACACTGTGCTCACTTTCCCAAAAGTAATAAGTTTAGTAACCGCTCTTCTGGAATACCTGTGCTCACTGTCCCTAAAGTAATCCATTTAGTAACCTGCTCTCTGAATCACTGTGCTCACTTCCTAAAGTAATCCGTTTAGTAACCACCTGCTCTCTGGAATATCACTGTGCTCACTGTCCTAAGTAATTACGTTTAGTAACCTGCTCTCTGAATACACTGTGCTCACTGTCCTAAAGTAAACTTTTATTAACCTGCTCTCTGGAAATCACTGTGCCTCACTGTCCTAAAGTATACATTTAGTAACCTGCTCTCTGGAATACACTGTGCTCACTGTCATAAAGTATACGGTTTAGTAACCTGCCCTGCTCTCTGGAATCCCTGTGCTCACGGTCCTAAAGTAACGTTTAGTAACCTGCTCTCCTGGAATCCTGTGCTCACTGTCCTAAAGTAATACTTAGTAACCCCCTGCTCTCTGGAATACACTGTGCTCACTGTTCCTAAGTAATACCATTTAGTAACCTTCTCTCTGGAACTACACTGTGGTGCTCACTGTCCCTAAAGTAATAAATTTTATAACCGGCTCTCCTCTGGAATAACTGACTGTGCTCACATGTCCTAAGTAATACGTTAGTAACCTGCTCTCCTGGAATACACTGTGCTCACTGTCCTAAATTAATACATTTAGTAACCGCTCTCTGGAATACACTGTGCTCACCTGTCCTAAAGCAATAATTTAGTAACCCTTCTCTCTGCAATACCCTGTGCTCACTGTCCCTAAAGTAAGACATTTATAACTCTCACTGGAATCACACTGTGCTCACTGTCCTAAAGTAATACGTTTAGTAACCTGCTCTCGGAATACACTGTGCTCACTGTCTAAAAGTAATACTTTTAGTAACCTTCTCTCTGGAATACACTGGTGCTCACTGTCCTACAGTACTACATTTAGTAAACCTGCTCTCTGAAGACACTGTGCTCTCACTGTCCAAAGTAATCCGTTTAGTAACCTTCTCTCTGCAATACAACTGTGCCACTGGTTCCTAAAGTATACGTTTAGTACCTGCTCTCTGGAAACACTGTTCTCCCTGTCCTAAAAGTAATACGTTTAGTAACCTGCTCTCTGGAATACACTGGTGGCTCACTTTCCTAAGTAATACGTTTTAGTCACCTGCTCTCTGCAATACACTGCTTTGCTCACTGTCCTATAAGTATACATTTAGTCAACCTGCTCTCTGGAATACACCTGTGTCCTGTCCTAAAGTAGATACGTTTAAGTTACTCCTGCTCTCCTCTGGAAATACACTGTGCTCACTGGCCCTAAAAAAGTAAATAACGTTTAGTCACCTGCCTCTCGCAATACACTGTGCTCACTGTCCCTAAAGTATACATTTAGTAACCTGCTCTCTGGAATACACTGTGCGGTCACTGCCTAAGTAATACATTTAGTAACCTGCTCTCTGGAATACACTGTGCTCACTGTCCTAAAGTACTACTTTAGTAACCTGCTCTCTGAATACACGTGCTCACTATCCAAAGCAATAATTTTAGTAACCTGCTCTCTGAATACACTGTGCTCACGTCCTAAAGTATACGTTTGTAACCTGCTCTCTGGAATAACTGTTGCTCACTTCCGAAAGTATACGGTTAGTACCTGCTCTCTGGAATACACTGTGCTACTGTCCTAAAGTAATAAATTTAGTAACCTGCTCTCTGGAATACACTGTGCTCACTGTCCTAAAGTAATAACGTTTAGTAACCTGCTCCTGGAATACACTGGCTCACTGTCCTAAAGTAATACGTTTAGTAACCTGCTCTTCTGTAATACAATACACCTGTGCTCACTGTCCTAAAGTAAATAAATTTAGTAACCTGCCTCTCCGGAATACCAGCGTTTGCCACTGTCCTAAAGTAATAAATTTATTAACCTGCTCTCTGGAATACACTGTGCTCCTGTCCTGAGTAAGTACGTTTTAGTAACCTCTCGCTGGATACACTGTGCTCACTGTCTAAAGTATCCTTTAGTAACCTTCTCTCTGGAATACACTGTCTCACTGTCCTAAAGCCATCAATTTAGTAACTGCTCTCAGTGTCAATAAACTGTCTTCACTGTCCTAAGTAATACCTTAGTAAAAACCTGATCACTGGAATACCTGTGCTCACTGTCCTAAAGTAATACGTTTAGTAACCTGCTCTCTGGAATACACTGTGCTCACTGTCCCTAAGTAATCGTTTAGGTCCCTGCTCTCTCATACACTGTGCCTCACTGCCTAAGTAATACGTTTAGTAACCTGCTCATCTGGAATACAACTGTGCTCACTGTCCTAAAGTACTACTTTAATAACCTGCTCTCTGGAATACACTGTGCTCACTGTCCTAGAGTAATAAATTTAGTAACCTGCTTCTCTGGAATACCCTGTGCCACTGTCCTAAAGTATACTTTAGTAACGGCTCCTCTGGAATACACTGTGCTCCTGTCCTAAAGTAATACGTTTTAGTAACCTGCTCTCTGGACTACACTGTGCTCACTGTCCTACGTAATACATTTAGTAACCTCTCTCTGGAATACACTGGGCTCACGTCCTACCTACATATAAATTAAGTAACCGCCTCTGAGGAAATACACTGTGCTCACTGTCCTAAAGTAATCGTTAGAACCTGCCTCTCTGGAATACAACACTGTGCTCACTATCCCCTAAGCAATAAATTTTAGTAACCTGCTTCCTGCACATACACTGTGCTCACGTCACTAAATTACTACATTTAGTAACCTGCTCTCTCCTGGAATACACTGTTCTCACGTCCTAAAGTAATACGTTTAGTAACCTGCTCGCTGGAATACACTGTGCGCACTGTCCTACAGTAATACTTTTAGTACTGCTCTCTGCAATCACGTGCTCACTGTCTCGAAATTAATAAATTTAGTAACCTGCTCTCTGGAATACACTGTGCTCACTGCCTAAAGTAATACATTGTAACCGCTCTCCTGGAATACACTGGTGCTCACTGTCCTAACGTATACATTTAGTAACCTGCTCTCTGGAATACACGTGCTCACTGTCCTAAAGTAATACATTTAGTAACATGCTCTCTGGATACACTGTGCTCACTGTCCGAAGTAATACATTTGAGTAACCTGCTCTCTGAATACACTGTGCTCACGGTCCTAAATAATACTTTAGTCACCTGCTCTCTTGATACACTTGCTTCACTGTCCTAAAGTAATACATTTAGTAACCTCTCTCTGGAATACACTTGTGCTCACTGTCCCTAAAGTAATACATTTAGTAACCTGCTCGCTTGAATACACGGTGCTCATGTCCTAAAGTAATACTTTAGTACCTGCTCTCTGAATCACTGTGCTCACTGTCCTAAAGTAATAAATTTATAACCTGCTCTCTGGAATACCGTGCTCACTGTGCTAAAGTAAATACCTTTTATTCAACCTCTCTCTGGACATACAACACTGTCTTCACGTCCTAAGTAATACTTTTGTAACTGCTCTCTTGAATAACTGTGCACTTTGTCCTAAAGTAAACCTTTAGTTACTGCTCTTCTCTGGACTCACTGTGCTCACTGTCCTAAGTAAACTTTAGCCCTGCTCTCTGGAATACACTGTGCTCACTGTCCTAAAGTATACATGTAAGTAACCTGCTCTCTGTAATACACTGTGCCTCACTGTCTCTAAAGTAAACATTTAGACCCCCTGCTCTCTGGAATAACACTGTGCCTTCCACTGTTCCAAGTAATACATTTAGTAACCTGTCTCCTGGAATACACTGTGCTCACTGTCCTAAAGAGTAATACGTTTAGTAACCTCTCTCTGGGAATACACGTGGCTCACTGTCTAAAGTAATAACATTTAGTAACCTGCTCTCTGAATACACTGTGCTCACTGTCCTAAAGTATCATTGTAGTCACCATGCTCTCTGGAATACACGTGTCTCACTGTCCTAAATTAATAACTTTAGTAACTGCTCTCTGGAATACACTGGTGCTCACTGTCCTAAGTTACTTTTAGTAACCTCTCTCTGAATACATGTGCTCACTGTCCTAAAGTAATACATTAGTAACACTGCTCTCTGGAATACCTGTTGCTCACTGTCCTAAAGTAAAATTTAGTACCTGCTCTCTGGAATACACTGTGCTCACTGTCCTAAAGTAATACGTTTAGTAACCTGCTTCTCTGAATAACCTGTGCTCACTGTCCTAAAGTATACTTTAGTAACCTAACCTGACCTTCTCTCCTGGAATCCACTGTGCTCCCTATCCTAAAGTAATACATTTAGTAAAACCTGCTCTCTGGAATCCTGTGCTCACTTCCCTAAAGTAATACGTTTAGTAACCAAACCGGCTCTCTGAATACACTGTGCTCACTGTCCTACAGTACGTTTAGTAACCTGCTCTCTGGCAATATACCTGTGCTCACTGTCCTACAGTAATACATTTAGTAACCTGCTCTCTGGAATACACTGTGCTCACTGTCCCTAAAGAATAATTTAGTAACCTGCTCTCTGGAATACACTGTGCTCACTGTCCTAAGTAATACATTTAGTACCTGCGCTCTGCAATAACACTTTGCTCACTGTCCTAACGTAATAAATTTTAGTAACCCCCCCCTGCTTCGCTGGAATACACTGTGCTCACCTGTCCTAAAGAATACATTTAGTAACCTGCTCTCTGGAATTACCCTGTGCTCACTGTCCTAAGTAATACAGTTAGTAACCCACCTGCTCTCTGTAATCACTGTGCTCACTGTTCCCTAACGTAATAAATTTAGTAACCTGCCTCTCTGGAATCACTGTGCTCCCTGTCCTAAAGTAATACGTTTAGTAACCTGCTCTCTGCAATACCTGTGCTCACTGTTCCTAAATTAATACATTTAGTAACCTGCTCTCTGGAATGACCTGTGCTCACTGGTCCGAAAGTAATACGTTTATAAACCTGCTCTTCTTATGTCAATCAACTGTCTCACTGTCCTACGTATACTTTAGTACCGCTTCTCTGGAATACACTGTGCTCACTGTCCTAAAGTAATTCATTTGTAACCTGCTCTCTGGAATACACTTGCTCACTGTCCTAAAGTAATACGTTTAGTAACCTTCTCTCCTGGAATACACTGTGCTCACTGTCCAAAGTATAAATTTAGTAACCTGCTCTCGGAATACACTGTGCTACGTCCTAAAGTAATACATTTCAGTAACCTGCTCTCTGGAATACCCTGTGCTTCACTTGTCCTAAATAATACATTTTAGTAACCTGCTCTCTGGAATACCTTGCTCACTGTCCTAAGTACTATACATTTAGTAACCTGCTCTCCTGGAATACACTGTGCTCACTGTCCTAAAGTAATACGTTTAGTAACCTGCTCTCTGGAATACACTGTGCTCACTGTCCTAAAGTAGATGAGAACATTTAGTAACCGCTCTCTGGGAATACACTGTGCGCACTGTCCTAAAGTAATACATTTAGTAACCTGCTCTCTGGATACACTGGTTGCTTCCTGTCCTAAGTATACTTTAGTACCTGCTCTACTGGAATCCACTGTGCTCACTGTCCTAAGTAATGTTTAGAACCTGCTGCTCTGGAATACACTGTCTCACTGTCCTAAAGTATACATTTAGTAACCTGCTCTCCTGGAATACCTGTGCCACTGGTCCTAAGTAATACATTTAGTTAACCTGCGCTCTGGAATACACTGGTCTCACTGTCCTAAAGTCTACGTTTAGTAACCCTGCCTTCGGAATAACACTGTGCTCACTGTCTAAAGTAATACGTTTAGTAACCTCTCTCTTGTAATACACTGAATCTGTGCTCATGTCCTAAGTAATACTTTTAGTAACCTGCTCTCTCACTCACTGTGCTCCTGGTCCCTAAAGTCATACATTTAGTACCTGCTCTCTGGAATACACTGTGCTCACTGTCCCCTAACGTAATAATTTAGTAACCTGCTCTCTGGATACACTGTGCTCCACTGTCCTAAAGTAATAAATTTAGTAACCCTCTCTCTGGAATACACGGTGCTCATGTTCCTAAAGTAATAAATGAAGTACCTGCACTCTGGAATACACTGTGCTCACTGTCCTAAGGTAATACTAGACCTGCTCTCTGGAATACACTGTGCTCACTGTCCTAAAGTAATCGTTTAGTAACCTGCTCTCTGCAATCCACTGTGCTCAACTGTCCTAAAGTAATACAATTTCGTAACCTCTCTCTGGAATACACTGTGCTCACTCCTAAAGTAATTCTTTAATAACCTGCTCTCTGGAAACACGGTGCTCACTGTCCTAAGTAATAAATTTAAGTTAACCTGCACTCTGGAATACACTGTGCTCACTGTCCAAAGTTAATACCGTTTAGTAACCTGCTCTCTGGAATACCGTGCTCACTGTCCCTACAGTAATACCTTTAGTAAAGACCTGCTCTCTGGACTAACTGTTCTCACTGTCCCCTAAAGTAATAAATTTAGTAACTGCTCTCCTGGAATACACTATTTGCTCACTGTCCTAAATATACGTTTAGTAACCTGCTCTCTGGCAATACCTGTGCTCACTGTCTAAAGTAATACATTTGTAACCTGCTCTCTGGAATACACTTTGCTCACTGTCCTAAAGGTCTACATTTAGTAACCTGCTCTCTGGAATACACTGTGCTCACACTGTCCTCAGTAATAAATTTAGTAACCTGCCCTCTGGAAATACCACTGTCCTCACTGCCTAAAGTAATACGTTTTAGTAACCTGCTCTCTGGAATACCCTTTTTCTCACTGGTCCTAAAGTAATACTTTAGTAAAAACCTTGCTCTCTGGACTATACACTGTGCTCACTGTCCTAAAGTATATGTAGTAACCTGCTCTCTGGAATACACTGTGCTCACTGTTCCTAAAGTAATACGTTTATGTAACGCTCTCTGGAATACCTGTGCTCACTGTCCTAACGTAATACATTAGTAACCTGCTCTCTGGATACACTGTGCTCACTTCCCTAAAAGTAATAAATTTAGTAACCCTGCTTCTCTGGAAATACACTTGCTCACTGTCCTAAAGTACTACGTTTTTAGTAACCTGCTCTCTGGAATACACTGTTCCACTGTCTCTAAAGTAATCATTATAACCTGCTCTCTGGAATACACTGTGCTCACTGTCCTAAAGTAATAAATTTAGTACCTGCTCTCTGGAATACACTGTTCTCACTGTCCTAAAGTAATCCGTTTAGTAACCTTCTCTCTGGAATACACTGTGGCTCACTGTCCTAAGTAATAAAAATTTTAAGTAACCTGCTCTCTGGAATACACTGTGCTCACTGTCCTAATTAATACGTTTAGTACCTCTCTCTGGAATACCACTGTGCTCACTGGGGTCCTAAGTAATACTTTAGTACCCTTCTCTCTGCAATACACTGTGCTCACTGTTCCCCTAAAGTAATACGTTTTAGTAACCTGCTCTCTGGAATACACTGTGCTCACTGTCCTAGTATACATTTTAGTAACCTGCTCTCCTGGAATACCCGTGCTCACTGGCCTAAAGTACTAAATTTAGTAACCTGATCTCTGGAATACACTGTGCTCACTGTCCTAAAGTAAACGTTTAGTAACCTGCTCTCTGCCAATACACTTGTTGCTCACTGTCCTAAAGTAATACATTGTAGTACCCTGCTCTCTGGAATACACTGTGCTCACGGTCCTAAAGTACTACATTTAGTAACCCTGCTCTCTGGAATAACACTTGCCTCACTGTCCTACAAGTAATTACATTTAGTAACCTGCTCTCTCCGGAATATCACTGTGCTCACTGTCCTAAAGTAATACGTTTAGTCAACCTGCTCTCTGGAATACACTGTGCTCACTGTCCAAAGTATACGTTTAGTTAAACCTTGCTCTCTGGAATACGCTGTGCTCACTGTCCTAAAGTAATTACATTTGTACCTGCTCCTGGAATACAACTTTGCTCACTGTCCTAAATTAATACATTATACCTGCTCTCTGGAATACCTGTGCTCCCTATCCTAAAGTAATACATTTAGTAACCTGCTCTCGGGAATACACTGTTGCCACTGTCCTAAGTAATAAATTTAGTAACCTGCTCTCTGGAATACCCTGTGCTCACTGGTCCTAAGTAATACGTTTATAACTTCTCTCCGGAATATACTATTCAATGTCCCTTAGTAATAGAGTAGTAACCTCTCACTGGAAAAACACATGCTCACTGTCCCTTATTAATACTTTCTTAACCTTTTCACGGAATATACTGTGCTCACTGTCCTTATTAAGAATGATGTAGTAATCCTTCTCACTGGATATACTGCGCTACTGTTCCTTAGTAAATAGAATATTAAACAATTCTCACTGAATACCTTACTGGAATATATTGTGTTCACGTCCTTAGTTAGATGCAGTAACCTTCGCACTGGAATACACTGTGCTCACTGTCCATTAGTGATTAGATTATAACCTTTTCACTGGAATATACGCGCTCACACTGCTGTCCTTAGTAATATATGTAGTAACCAGACCATGGAAATCTGGTTGCTCAACTGTCCTTAATAATAGATGGTAGGAATCTTCTCACTGAATATACAAGGTTTCACTGTCGCTTAGTAATAGATGTAGTGACCTGTTTACTCGAATAGATTTTGCTCACTATCCTTAGTAGTAAGATGTAGTACCTTCTCACTGGAATACAACTGTGTTCACTGTCCTTAGTAATTAATGTATAACCTTCTCACTGGATATACTGACTGCGCTCAGTCCTTATAATAGCTGTATTAACTTCCACGGAATATAGGGCGCTCACTGTCCTTAGTAATAGATATAAAACCTCTCACTGGAATACACTGTTCTCACTGAATATACTGCTCTCCACTGTCCCTTAGTTACTAGATGTATTAACCTTCTCACTGGAATATACTTCTCACTGTCTTAGTACATAATGTAGTAACCTTCTCAACTGTTATATATTGCGCTCACTTCTTAGTAATAGATATAGAAACCTTCTCACTGGACTACACTGTGCTCAATTCCCTTAGTAATAGATGTATTAACCCACTTGGAATATACTACTGCTGCGCTCACTGTCCTTAAGTAATTGATGTAGTAACCTTCTCACTGGAATATACTGTATACTTTGCTCACTGTCCTTAGTAATAGAGTATTAACCTCACTGGAATACACTGTGCTCACTGTCCTAGTATAGATGTATTACCTCACTGGAAATACACTGTACTCACTGTCCTTAGTAATAGATGTATTAACCTCACGGAATATACTGCGCTCACTGTCCTTAGTAATTGATGTGTAACCTTCTCACTGGAATACTGATACTTGTGCTCACTTTTCCTTAGTAAAATTGATGTGTAACCTTCTCACTGGAATACTGTATACTGTGCTCACTTTCCTTAGTAATTGATGTAGTAACTTCTCACTGGAATACTGGTATACTGTGGCTCCTTTCCTTAGTAATTGATGGTAGTAACCTTCTCACTGGAATACTGTATCTGTGCTCACTTGCCTTAGTAATTAGATGTAGTAACATCTCAATGAATATAACTGTGCTCACTGTCCTTAGTAATAGATGTAAGTAACCAGCTCAATGGAATATACGGTGGCTCACTGTCCTTATAAATAGATGTAGTAACCAGCCACTGGAATATACTGTGTAGTATTGAACCAATGTAGGTAACTGGCTTAGTGGTCTGAGCAGGACTACCTTTTTGGGTACACTCCTGACTTTCAATCCCTCTGTGCTTGGAAAGTGTTTTCAAACTCCTTTTTCCACTTGAAAGACTGATCACCTGCTGTGTCCTCTGCCAATCCGACCAACACACAGCAGGCCCAGGCGGAGGGATCCCCATAGCTGGAGGAAAGCAAGCTTTGCTTGCCTCATATAGGTCAGTTACAGGAATTCCATTAACCTCCAAAAGAGGTCTCCATGTCGAACTCCCTGCATGGGATGCTGGGGATCCTATAGTAACGTTTGCCTACTGTAGAGGCTTTTCCGTCTGTTTACTGTGAAGCCAATCTCAATCTTGTTTCTTTAGCCATTTCAACATGCGGGATACGTGATATACTCCAATACTGGTGGCACGTTGCAGCATTGCCCTGCCAAGTTTTTGTTCCAAACTCACACTAAGAGAAGAAACAGGCATTCCTTCCACTCCAGGATTTGATCCGCCAGGCCTGCAAGCCAGCTTTGAGTGTGCGCTGCTTCTGACTCTACCCTAATATATAACATGGCCTGAGCCGCCCAATCCAAAGCCAAATGTCTCTTGCCAGCCCTCGTTTGTTAATGGCATTGATGTGACTGTGACGAAAAGAAAACCATAATAGAATGAATTTTACATATTAGACCTGATCATTCCCAAAAGGTGCTTAAAAGGACAAACGTTCACCAGCCCTCAAATTAAAAATGATATATAGGTCAACCCCCCCAAACCATGTGTAGAAATAAACTGTTTTTGGCAGCAAAATGTTTTTCCCCCCACGTCCACTCATCTCCATGTTCCAAGCTTGTTACCACCCTTGCCACCTGCTCAATGAGAACCAACTATGGCAACAGCTTTGGTCAGGTTTGCTGTCGATCTCACCATCCAGACTGACAGCTGCTAACCATAGTAACCATACAGCAATAAGTGGATACGAGAACATTGGGCACATTCAGTAAGTGGATACATCTCTCAGCCTTCTAACATTTATTGCTTTTCCTATGTCCATTTTTAATTTTTTAGTGACTTTAAAGGGGGGGTGCTTTAAGAACGCGTAGCAATATATTAACCCAACCCATTTAACAAGGATGTAGTGCGGCCAAATCGACCCTATTAACTGAGCTTAAGATCAAGCAAATTGCAATGCATGTATGTGCCACCACAAAGTTTTTAACCTCATATTTCAGTTAAGTTGGCTACAAATAACATATGGTCACTAAATCCAGTCCAGGTCTCCAGTATAGGTTTGGTGTATTCATATCTTTTATGTTTTTACTAGTCATCAGAATCAGACTGATGGCTCCACTCAAAATTCCATGCATCTATTAAAACGCAAGGGACACTCTGCCCTCTAAGTAAAGGAGGATGAGGAAGGACCACATGTATCTATTGTCAGCATATTGCTTATAAAGGATCCCAGACTAGACCACACCTAATTACAACAGGACAGTAGGGACTTGCAATACAAAGTAGGCCTATCCAAATACACTTAGGGGAACAGTGAAAGCGGAAGCATCCAACTGAAACCACTAGAAGACTGTACTAGTCAAAAAAGCAACCTTGCATATGGCGCAGGGCGTGGGAAATGTCTGTTTTTAAAATATCATCTTATTCATTCATTATAACAAGGTTGTAGGCATCTCATAATGCAAGATGAAGTAACTAAGATGTGCATTTAAGGACGCTTGATTTCCTTTTCGTTGAGGAGCGAAACATGCAGTTTTCATCTGCCGGTTAGTGTCATAATTTTCCTGAATTAAAAAATATTCTGAAGCCAGGAGGAAGCTTACAAAAGTATCGTTATATTCAGTTAAGATCAACTGGACTTTAAGTTTTGTTTCTTGAATGACGTTTCGCTAGTCATCCGATTGGATCTCCCCAATCATAATAACTTGTACAAGAATCTGTTGGCGCTTATACCCTGGAAAATCCAAATTAGCATATCACAGCCAGTGTTAAGGGCGTTTTGGATACTGGCTAGAGTGTTATAGGAACGCCCCGAGTAAGGTGTCAAACAGCATTGTACGGGTAACAGTTGGGTCGAAACCCCCCCCCTCTAGTTTAGGCTTGGTTTTCTTCTTTATTTTCACAACTTGGCCTCCTTGACACCTCTCTTGAACCAGTCATGTTCTTTTGCCAAGGTATGTCCTTATCCTTAAGATGCAGGTACACGGCTGAGTCCTGACCCAAGGAATTGGCCTCTTCTGTGCTGGGCCATACTTGGTGGCAGTTGCTGTTTGGTCTCCCCTACATACAAACAGAGCATTCTTCACGGCACTGCACTGCTTATATGATTTCGCTTTTCTTGTTTTTCGGTATTGGGTCTCTTTCGGATGTTACCAAAGTGCTGCCTCATTGTGTTTGTTCGGCGGTTTTAAAGCAAGCTGTGATACAGGTGTTTTTTGAAAATTCTTCTTAATTTCGCGGAGACCCCTGCGACATATGGGATGACCATGTCTTTCCTCCTGTCTTTGTTTTCCCATCTTCACGGTTGGTATTCGGGTTCTTTTTCTTCCTTCTACGTCTTTTGATAAAGGCCCAGTCCCTGGATATCCACAAAGTTTTAGGGCTCCTCTGAGATGTTTCATTCTTTATCCTTCGCCTGTGCTTGGAGGGGTGTCCCTGCTTCTGTGTGCAGGGTTCTGAAAAGGTCCTTTTCAAGACCCAACTTAAGAATTCCGCATTGATCTACTGATACAACAGATATACCAGGACCGGAGGAATGAATATTACGATATCCATGACCTGTATGAAATGAATATTACGATATCTCGTGACCTGTATGAATGAATATTCCAGATTAACCATGACCTGGAGGGATAAATATTACAGTTTATACCATGACCTGGATGGATGAAATTACGATTACCATGGACCTGGATGAATGAATATTACAGAATTACGATGACTGGAAGGATGAATATTACAGATTACCATGACCTGGATGATGAATATCAATATACCATGACTGGATTGGATGACTATTACTATATCCCGTGACCTGGAATGTATGACTAGTACAGATATATACCATGACCTGGATGATGATATTACGATAATACCATGACCTGAATGAGAATATTACAGATATACCAGGACCTGGATGGATGAATATTACCGATATACCATGACCTGGATGAATAAATATTAACAGATATACCATGAACCTGGAATGAATGAATTTACAGATTACATTACCTGCTGAAATGATATTACAGATATACCATGACCTGGATGGATAAATATTACAGTAGAGCCATGACCTGGATGGATGAATATTACAGAATATACCATGACCGGATTAATGAATATTATACAGAGATACCATGACCTGATGGAAATATTACAGATATAACCATGCCTGGATGAATGAAATATTACCAGTATACCATGACCTGGATGATGAAATATTACAGATATACCCCCCCCCCCCATGACCTGGATGAATGAATATTAGATATCAAACTGAGACCTGGATTAAATGAATATTACAGATATACCATGAACCTGGATGAATGAATATTACAGATCTACCATGACCTGGATGAATGAATATTACAGATATACCATGACCTGGAATGCAATGAATATACAGATATACCATGACCTGGGATGCATGAATATTACAGATATACCATGACCTGGATATGAATATTACAGATATCACGCATGACCTGGATGAATGAATTATTAACAGATATACCATGACCTTCTGGATGAATGAATCTTACAGATATACCATACTGGATGAATGAATATACAGATGATACCATGACCTTGATGGATGAATGTACAGATATATCCATGACTGGAAATGATGAATATTACAGATATCCATGACCTGGAATGATGAATATTATCAGATATACCATGACCTGGATGAATGAATTTACAGATATCCCTGACCTGGTGACTGAATATTAGCAGATATCAATGACCTGGATGGAGAATATTACAGCTATACCATGACCTGGATGAATATTTACAGATATACCATGACCTGGATGGATGAATATTACAGATATCCATGACCTGGATGGATGAATCTTACCAAAAAAAAAAAAATTATACCAGGACTCTGGATGGAGGAATATTACAAGATTACCATGACCTGGATTAATGAATATTACCGATATACCATGTACCTGGATTAATGAATATTACAGATATACCATGACCTGGATGAATGATATTACGAATACCATGACCTGGATGAATAATATTACAGATCTACCATTGACCTGATGAAATGAATATTACAGTATACATGAACCTGGATGAATGAATATTACAGTATACCATACCTGGATGATAATATTACACGATATACCATGACCTGGATGGATGATATTACCGATATACCATGACCTTGATGAATGAATATTACAGATATACCATGACCTGGATGATTGAATATTACAGATCTACATGACCCTGAGATGCATGAATATTACGGAACCATGACCTGGATGAAGAATATTACGATATACCATGACCTTGATGAATGAAATATTACAGAATACCAGGAACCGGATGAATTGATATTACAGATATACCATGACCTGATGGATGGAATATTACAGATATCCATGACCTGAGATGAATTAATATTACAATATACCATTACCTGGATGGAATTGAATATTACAGATATACCATGACCTGGATAATGAATATTACAGATATACCATGCCTGGATGGATGAATATTACAGATATACCTGACCTGGTGATAACTATTACGATATAACCTGACCTGGAGGATGATATTACAGATATACCCATGACATGGAGATGATTTACAGATATACATTAACCCTGGATGAATGAATATTACCGATATAAACATTACCTGTATGATTGAATAATTACAGATATAACCATGACCTGGATTGATGATATTACAGATCTACCATACCTGGATGGATGAAGATTACAGATATAACCATGCCCTGGATGAATGAATATTACGATATACACCAGGACCTGGATGGATGAATATACAGATATACCCTACCTGGATGAATGAAATATTACAGATATACCATTACCTGGATGGATGAATATTACAGATATACCTGACCTGGATGAATGATATTACAGATATACCAGACCCTGGATGGATGAATATTACAGATATACCATGACCTGGATGAATGAATAGAACCGATATCCGCATGACCCTGGATGAATGAATATTACAGATATACCATGCCTGGATGGATGAATAGTACAGATATACCAGGACTTGGATGAATGAATATTACAAACAGATATACTCATGACCTGGATGAATGAATATTAAGATTATACCATACCTGGGATGGATGAATATTGCAGATATAGCGCATGAACCCTGGATATGATATTCAGATCTACCATTACCTGGATGAATGCATATTACATATTAACGCATGACCTGGATGGATGAAATGCCCGATATGACCATGACCTGATGTATGAATATTACAGATATACCATGACCTGGATGAATGAATATACAGATATACCAATGACCTGGATGAAGAAATGCCAGATATACCAATGCCATGGATGAATGAATATTACAGATATACCTGACCTGCATCCATGGACCTTGGAATGATGACTATTACGATATACCCATGACCCCTGGATGAATGAGAAACCGTCACAGCACTTTCCAAAAAAGTAGTTTTTCCCTTTCTACTTTCCAAGTAGTTTTCTTTCTTTCTTCTCAATGCTGTGCGCCTCACAGAGATTATACTGGGGGGTAGGAATTATCAATCCTGTATTAACTTCTAATATGAATTTGTTCAGTTCAGTCATTGTGGTGACATTGTAAGAAACAGACAATGTTACATCATGTTAACCTATAAGACCTTACCATAATGTCAGTTACTGTCTTTGTTTTATAGAGGAATTCAAGTCTTGTAAGAGATCAGCCACTGGGGCACCAATTACAATCTCACAAGCAAATATGATAGCGTCAATGGATTCTTCTACAAGGTGTTACCTATTAAACCTATGGAGAACTTCAGATACATTGTGGCGGCTTCTTGGACATAACAGTAAGAGACCTCCCACGAGAATCCATGTCTGTTCATGAGATCTCCACCCCCAAAAAAACTCCTGCTCTTGTATAAACTTCATCTTCTGGGCATTTGGTAGGTGTGGGGGTCCAAACACAAAAAAACAAAATGGCGGCTACCACGACTGGTATTTTGCCGGAAGAGATGATGAAAGCGGAGACAAAAGCTGGGGGTGCACTCAACATACCAACAAGCCTGGGTACACACAGACAGATTGCAAAATCCCAATCCAGTAATTGCTCCACCTGAGATTAAAGGGCTCAGGAGGGAATTAAAGATGGAGGGATAGTAATCAGGATTAGAGAGGAGCACATGTGTGTGTAAACAACAAACTAATGGTAAAAATAACAGTTTTGCTCAGTATACAGGATGGCTGCTTGGAGTGACCCTTTCAAGGGTCACGGTTGGAGGTAAGTTGGACTTGGTTAGTCCCAAAGTTAACCAATAGGAGTGCAAGTTGTCACCAAGCTATTTTATCTCTAATACACAATACACACCTACAAATAAATTTGCTAGAGCAAGTGAGACATGGCAATATACCTATTATTCACTGGCTGCACTGGCCCCCCCGCAAAACTATGATTCCATGGGTCCGGTATCTGTGGCTTTCTCTACATTGGTTTTTTTTATATATGTCAAAGGTCCTGCTTCATGGTAGCTTACCCCCTGAACCCAGACCACCCCCCCACCCCAATTTCAGGGCATGCTTGACAGTCCATGACCTAGTGTTTACAATTGAAACTCCTGCACCAACCACTGCGTTTTAATTTCAATCCCCTAGCTTTCCTTAGTCCTGTCTAGGGCTTTGGTGGTGGCCAATTGGAAGGCACACTTGCTATGAAGTGTTTCCCATTGCCCCATGGTGAAGGAGTACAAGGTAAACCCGGGTGAGGACCTAACATTTTCATATTATGTGAGTTAGAGGGGAAAGGACGTTCATTTTCCTGTAAGAATAAGGACCCCCCTAAATCACAATATTGCCCTATGACACATTTAGTCTTATTGTAGCTCATTCTGGTTCTATGTCCTCCCCATGTACATTAATTAATGAAACATGAGTCCCTTGTGTATGAAGCACTGACATTCTTACCAAATACACAAGATAAAAATATAGGTGAGGGCAAATAAACAATAATCAATACAATAACAATAATCAATCAGCAGACGTATTTTTATTTTATGTACAAAGTGGAAAAATGACGTTGCCTCAACTCGTAATCATAATTGATACATAAGCAGCAATTACTTTGAGTGTGGTGTCTTGCTGCATGCCTTCAATCACAGTACTTGCTCAGGTTCGCTATCCCCCCCCCTCCTTAACCAACTCCTCCTTTCCGCAGACCTGACCTTTTTTTAAATAACTCTGAGGCATGCTCGGCATCACTATTATCTGCACTAAAGCTAGGTCCACACCTAGCGATTTTTCCTCCTGACCGACTGTTCGCTATTTTCGACCCGCTCGGTACCAGGAGGAAGGACTGGCGGTCCAGCAAAAGCAGCCGCGTCCGACAGTTACCGCGACCGTCCGTGCGATCCCATACTCTGACGGCGGTTTCCACCATGTCCGATCGTCCTTTTTTCGTGTCCGATTCGGTTCCCGGACGAACGAATCGGTGTCAGACATGGCTGCAAATTTCGGGGAGGCGATCGACCGATCAAACAAACAAACAACAAAACAAAAAACACTGAACTAATCCCAACTATCGGTCGATCGGGGAAAGAGAACCGAAATAATCTCATCGTGTGTACCCGCCCAACCCCAATCTTAAGAGATGGAATTCCCCAACTAAATTACCCCCAACTGGTCCCATCCATTACAGTAAACAACCCTTTCAGTTACAGCAAAATCCAGTATTTGTCAGTAAGATAGGCACTTGATTGCGCTGAAGCAGTTTATGCAATCATCAAAAAGAAAATGGTAGTAATCTCTTGGATTTTGTTTCAGGCAAATTAAAAAAACTATTTATATTCCAGTGTACATACCCTTTAATAATATACCCCCCCAAGTTCCCTAGAGCTTTCAATCTAAGTCTGTGGTTAACACACAGGCACTAGTGTAGGGAGGTCCCACAGTAAAATTTCATTCTGAAGTACTTTCAACATATTGAGAGACACAACAAACCTGTTGACCTTAGACTATATTCTGCATGGCTGAAACAGAGGCTGACAATTTACAGTGACGTTGATAATAATACGTTTTATAATAAGGATATAAAAGGAGTCTCGTGCCGGAAACGTTTCAGATTTCCAGATTCTGGCTTCAGAAAGATACAGAACAGGACTGGTTACATTGATATCTATAGGCAATACAGACTGCACAGAGATAGAATAATCTCCCCTGTCCAATCTCTCTGTATACACAATTTCATTCATCATTCACTTAATCTGACAGTGAGTCCTGTCTGTCAGTCCCATGCTGCCTAATTGGCTAAACACAGACCCCAGGCAGAAATCCATATAATAAAGGTTTATAATAAAACAGTGACTGCATTACGCAATGTGTTTGTTTTCTATTGCGATGGATTTACTTAACCCCCATTGCTCTGACAAACCTCATATTCTTACCGGAACCCAATCCGGAGAAGGCAGGTGTGGACAGAACTCTCAAAGCTCCGGGGTTTTTGTATCAGTTATCATGTGCTTAGGAAGGTGAAGGGAGTTTCTAGCGAGAGGCGTCAATTTAATCATGTGCTATGTGTGATACTGTTCCGACGGAGCGCTAACCTGAGGCTCAGTCTCATAAAAAGGAATCAGCTGAGACTTCCTCATGGTGTGTTAGACTGCACTTGGGGCTCAATTACACAAACAATGCGAATCGAACGTTTTTTGGAACGGCATGTGGTTCCGAAAAACCAAGTGACAAGGGACTTCGCATAGGGAACACATATTGCGTTCCCACTACGTGGTCTGTAGCGTACAGTGGATTTTCGAAAACGCACTACTGCACGCATGCGTATCCAGGAGAGTACGCAAGTTCTCAGGAAACTGAACATCAAAGAAAAATGACCAGGTTAGTGTGAACGTAGCCTTAAGTTCAATATGCCCAATCACAGAATATCTGGTATTCAAATAGCAGTGACTGTGGGCAGTTTTATTTTTTTCTTCTAAACTAATGAAATCTTTTGTTATTCCCGCCAGGCCTGCCCAAAGATCTTACAACTACATACACAATTGCAATATTGCCTATCAGTTGTTCTTTGGTGGAAGAAACTCACAAAGCACAGGGAGAACTCTTTTGCAAATATGTCGAAATGATTTGAACTCAGAACTCTGTCATGCAATCATTCAATAACTTGACCACTTGAGCCACCTACTACAACCAGACCAACTTTTTATTATAACACGGAGCAATACGACATTTAAAAGCTGAACGAAAACCTCATATGAAATTGGTGTAGGAAAACCAATGGTTTTTGGAAATGGCAGCAGCAGGCACATTTTTTGATGTATGAGATAGGCCTTAGAATGGTGGTTGTTACAGAGGGTTTACTTGCCTTTTAAATCAATAAAATCACCTTATCTTTTATAATTTTATTTTGTATGTTACATCTCTAAAACTCAGTTTCCAAGCAATACATTGCATGGCACTGGGCTTGCTTAAAATGATCGTGCCCTTTCTGGTATTAACAATGGCGTCGGGTGTGTAACAATGGCTGTAATAAGGATTACTATGAGATATTCCTGTTTCAAAACCGATAATAACCAAGTATAGGGAGATTGCTCGTGACTGCCAACACTACGAATCGTGGCTGAGCCCAAATCTTATTACAAGGAGATTGACCGGGCCGAGATAAATTTTTCTGGTCGTAACAAGCTTTAGAGTCTAGTGCTGATGCCAACAGGCTAATAAGCACGGTAAGTATAACTTACAAACTTGCTCGAATATAAACTGCAAGGCAACGAATCAGCTGTAGCTTTATTGGCTTCAGTATTATATCTTTAAAAAGGCAAACGTTGATTGTTAATACTGCTGCGCAATGTTTACCATATATTTTTGCAGGAATCAGCATTTTAATATGAGGTTGTAAATCACATTAGCAGTTTTAAGTGGTTCCCAACCCTGCCAGCACCATAATATTTCATTTAATAGTTTATAAAATGCCTGCTAGTGACTTTAAGTCGATGGGATTGCTGTTACCGATTCTCCTCTTCATTCTACGGGTAAGTAATATGCGTTCGTTCTCCATGGGTCCGGTAATCACCTGAACTTTACTTTAAAGCGATTCGGTTACAATATTTCATTCCACCCACACAGAGATAAACATGAAGAATTAATAATTTTGGCAGCAACACAAAGCGCCTCCCCTGTGTTGTTTTGTTTTTAACAAATCACCGCTTACCGTTTTTCAATAAACCTTCATGCTGTTTGGTCCTTAGCTTATTAAGCTAATGTTCAAGGTGCAAGTCCATGAGAGTTTCCTAATAATTTGTGTCTATCACCCCCCAGCCTTACAGGTAACGGAGAAGACAGGCTAGTCAGATTTCCTAGGACCCACGTAGATAGTTGTCCACAGATGAGTCACAGCGTCACAATGACAGAAACGAAAGAGCAGGAAACCACAATGTAACAATTTACAAGAAATAAAGGCTTATATTCAATGTTTTTCCCTCTAACACGGCTGTATGTGCAGAAATATATTTGCTGTGTGAATACAACATGAATTTGCAAGCTTATACATGCAAACTTTTATGCCAGTATATTTTTGTTGTGACGCACCCCGTAACTTGTGTGCACGTTCCTGAGAGTTTGTGTGCGCCCCGATTTACAGCTTAAGCTGGGGACAACCATCCACATATTTTCGGGGCCCGACCATATTCAGCAATATCAGTCGATCGGCCCGTAATATTGGGGGTTTTTTTTCAGTCAGCTGTTTACTGATGCCAACCATTCGTTCATCTTAATCGGATGAATGTGTGATCGTACAGTGGTGTCTATTTGGTATTGGTCTTTTAACAGCTATGGTGCAACTGTGCGGGTATTTTCAATGTAATCGTAACGTAACAATGTGGCTGCGTGCTAACAATAAAGCCATAAACTAACCAATGCCGGCTGGTAATTTATAGCCTGAGACGTGCACAGAGAGGCCCAAAGGGCGACCTGGGTGCTAAGGGGTCCCCAACTTCTTAAGCTAAGGTACAAGAGCCTTTTGAATAGCGCCCCTTACTAATGGCGGAGTCATTTTAAAAGGTAATTGCCACACTCAATGTCTGTAAGAGATACACAAGTACCTGTCTTTAATAGAGTGCACATAAGTACCTGTCTGTAGAGCGTGCACATGAGGTGCCTGTCTGTAAGAGAGTGCACATGATGCCTGTCCTGTAAGAGAGTGCACACTGTGCCCTGTCTTTAGAGAGTGGCACATGATGCCTATCTGCAATAAGAGTGCACATGAGTGCCTGTCTGTAAGAGAGTGCACGTGGGTGCCTGTCTTTAAAGGAGTGCACACGAGTGCCTGTCTGTAAAGAGTGCACACGAGTGCCTGGTCTGTAAGAGAGTGGCCACACGAGTACCCTGTCTGTAAGAGAGAGCAGCATGATTGCCTGTAAATAGAGTGCACATGAGTGCCTGTCTGTAAGAGGAGTGCAACATGAATGCTGTCTGTTAGAGTGCACATGATGTGTGTCTGTAAGAGAGGGAACAAGATGCCTGTCTGTAAGAGAGTGCACTGAGTGCCTGTCTGTAAGAATTGCACACGAGTGCCTGTCTGTAAGAGAATGCACATGATGGCCTGGTCCTTAAGAGAGTGCTTCATACGACCCTCTGTAGGCCTTGTTCTACTAGACACGTCTGTTTCCGACAGAACCGCGCATTGTTATTCCTTTTTTAATGTATCGGATGCCCTGGTCTGATTAAGAAGAATGGCACTGCTGTGCGCATTCCTGCCAGAAACTGACACGTTTGTAATCAAAAAGATCGGGAATGGACTGTACTGGGGTGACACTTCATTAAATCTGATTATCGATTAAACGATCATTGGAGGATGAGAAAGGGGAAAAAAATGCCAATTGGGTGTACACATTGTGCTCACGCCTGGGCTGCCTACATTGCACGTGTGTACGAGCCTTTCGCTGTAACAGCATGGCCAGGCCAAGCCAGCATATATTTTCTTGTATAAAGATAGTTGATTCAAGGGAGGGAAAATATTATTCTCCCTCTTTACGCATAACCTGGTAAGGATTAATTTGGTATATACAGGTGCAGTTTTTGGAATCAGAATACTAAAACATGGAACAGAAACTAATAATAATGGATGGAGGGGCTTGACAATTTCTTAAATACCTTGTAGGAGTGGGCTGGAGAAGGTATAATATTACAACAATATTGGAATTTACTACTGTATTAAGGCAAGTCCCACTCAATTTTTTTTTTTACTGAACTATAGAGACCAACCCCACCAATCCCACTTTTTACCATATACACAGATTCAAAAGTGGCTCCTGACTTTGCTTAGGCGCGCCAACGCCGCTGGAGTGGGCGTGGCTTAGCATGTGACGGGGCTTACCATGTGGCGTTGCTTATCGTCGTGGCGTGGTAAATTTCATATTTTTTTTTTGAAATGGTTACTTTATACCTTCTCTATTTTTAGAAAACACTAAAAACTGTTTGTGCATACTGTACATTAACATTAGAAGCCCTAACCATACTCTGTGAATAAAAGAGTGGCCAAAAGATTTGTAAGAGCGCCTGCCCAACTCAATGTATACTCTTCAGGGTAAAGAGGGTTAATATTCCCCCCACTTATGACTGTGTGTAAGGGGCTGCAAGGGTAGAGAGGGTTAATAGTCCCCCACTTATAGACTGTTGTAGGGCTGCAGGGTAAGGAGTTAATAGTCCCCCCACTTATAGACTGTGTATAGGGCTGCGGGTAGAGAGGGTTTAGTCCCCCACTTATAGATGTGTGTAAGGGCTGCAGGTAGAGAGGGTTAATAGTCCCCCACTTATATAGACTGTGTGTAAGGCTGCAGGGTAGAGAGGGTTAATAGTCCCCACTATAGACTGTGTGTAAGGGCTGCAGGGTAGAGAGGGTTAATAGTCCCCCCACTTATAGACTGTGTGTAAGGGCTGCGGGTAGAGAGGGTTAATAGTCCCCCACTTATAGACTGTGTGTAAGGGCTGCAGGGTAGAGAGGGTTAATAGTCCTCCCCACTTATAGACTGTGTGTAAGGGCTGCAGGTAGAAGGGTTAATAGTCCCCCCACTTATAGACTGTGTGTAAGGGCTGCAGGTAGAGAGGTTTAAAGTCCCCCACTTATAGACTGTGTGTAAGGGCTCAGGGTAGAGAGGGTTAATAGTCCTCCCACTTATAGACTGTGTGTAAGGCGCAGGGTAGAGAGGGTTAATAGTCCCCCCACTTATAGACTGTGTGTAAGGGCTGCAGGGTAGAAGGGTTAATAGTCCCCCCACTTATAGACTGTGTGTAAGGGCTGCAGGTGAGAGGGTTAATAGTCCTCCCACTTATAGACTGGTGTAAGGGCTGCAGGGTAGAGAGGGTTAATAGTCCCCCCACTTATAGACTGTGGTGTAAGGGCTGCAGGTAGAGAGGGTTAATAGTCCCCCACTTATAGACTGTGTGTAAGGGCTGCAGGTAGAGAGGGTTAATAGTCCCCCCCTTATAGACTGTGTGTAAGGGCTGCAGGGTAGAGAGGTTAATAGTCCCCCACTTATAGACTGTGTGTAAGGGCTGCAGGGTAGAGAGGGTTAATAGTCCTCCCACTTATAGACTGTGTGGTAAGGGCTGCAGGGTAGAGAGGGTTAATAGTCCTCCCACTTATAGACTGTGTGTAAGGGCTGCAGGGTAGAGAGGGTTAATAGTCCCCACTTATAGACTGTGTGTAAGGGCTGCAGGGTTAGAGGGGTTATAGTCCTCCCACTTAGAACTGTGTGAAGGGCTGCAGGGTAGAGAGGGTTAATAGTCCTCCCCATTATTAGACTGTGTGTAAGGGCTGCAGGGTAGAGAGGGTTAATAGTCCCCCACTTATAGACTGTGTGTAAGGGCTGCAGGGTAGAGAGGGTTATCAGTCCTCCCACTTATAGACTGTGTGTAAGGGCTGCAGGGTAGAGAGGTTAATAGTCCCCTCCCACTTATAGACTGTGTAAGGGCTGCAGGTAAAGGTTAATAGTCCTCCCACTTATGACTGTGTGTAAGGGCTGCAGGTAGAGAGGGTTAATAGTCTCCCACTTATAGACTGTGTGTAAGGGCTGCAGGGTAGAAGGGTTAATAGTCCCCCACTTATAGACTGTGTGTAAGGGCTGCAGGGTAGAGAGGGTTAATATTCCCCCACTTAAGACTGTGTGTAAGGGCTGCAGGGTAGAGAGTGTTAATAGTCCTCCCACTTAAGACTGTGTGTAAGGGCTGCAGGGTAGAGAGGTTATAGTCCTCCCACTTATAGACTGTGTGTAAGGGCTGCAGGGTAGAGAGGGTTAATAGTCCTCCCACTTAAGACTGTGTGAAGGGCTGCAGGGTAGAAGGGTTAATAGTCCTCCCACTTATAGACTGTGTGTAAGGGTGCAGGGTAGAAGGGTTTATAGTCCCCCACTTATGACTTGTGTAAGGGCTGCAGGGTAGAGAGGTTTATGTCCTCCCACTTATGACTGTGTGTAAGGCTGCGTAGAGAGGGTTATAGTCCCCCCACTTAAGACTGTGTGTAAGGGCTGCAGGGTAGAGAGGTTAATAGTCCCCCCCACTTATAGACTGTGTGTAAGGGCTGCAGGGTAGAGAGGGTTAATAGCCCTCCCACTTATAGACTGTGGTAAGGGCTGCAGGGTAGAGAGGGTTAATAGTCCCCCCACTTATAGACTGTGTGTAAGGGCTGCAGGGTAGAGAGGGTTAATAGTCCTCCCACTTATAGACTGTGTAAGGGCTGCAGGGTAGAGAGGGTTAATAGTCCCCCACTTATAGACTGTGTGTAAGGGCTGCAGGGTGAGAGGTTAATAGTCCCCCCTTATAGACTGTGTGTAAGGGCTGCAGGGTAGAGAGGGTTAATAGTCTCCCACTTATAGACTGTGTGTAAGGGCTGCAGGGTAGAGAGGGTTATAGTCCCCACTTATAGACTGTGTGTAAGGGCTGCAGGGTAGAGAGGGTTAATAGTCCCCCACTTATAGACTGTGTGTAAGGGCTGCAGGGTAGAGAGGGTTAATAGTCTCCCACTTATAGACTGTGTGTAAGGGCTGCAGGTAGAGAGGGTTAATAGTCCCCACTTATGACTGTGTGTAAGGGCTGCAGGGTAGAGAGGGTTAATAGTCCTCCCACTTATAGACTGTGTGTAAGGGCTGCAGGTAGAGAGGGTTAATAGTCCTCCCACTTATAGACTGTGTGTAGGGCTGCAGGGTAGAGAGGGTTATAGTCCCCCACTTATAGACTGTGTGTAAGGGCTGCAGGGTAGAGAGGGTTAATAGTCCTCCCACTTATAGACTGTGTGTAAGGGCTGCAGGTAGAGAGGGTTAATAGTCCTCCCACTTATAGACTGTGTAAGGGCTGCAGGGTAGAGAGGGTTAATAGTCCCCCACTTATAGACTGTGTGTAAGGGCTGCAGGGTAGAGAGGGTTAATAGTCCCCCCACTTATAGACTGTGTGTAAGGGCTGCAGGGTAGAGAGGTTAATAGTCCTCCCACTTATAGACTGTGTGTAGGGCTGCAGGGTAGAGAGGGTTAATAGTCCTCCCACTTATAGACTGTGTGTAAGGGCTGCAGGGTAGAGAGGGTTAATAGTCCCCCACTTATAGACTGTGGTAAGGGCTGCAGGGTAGAGAGGTTAATAGTCCCCACTTATAGACTGTTGTAAGGGCTGCAGGGTAGAGAGGGTTAATAGTCCCCACTTATAGACTGTTGTAAGGGCTGCAGGGTAGAGAGGGTTAATAGTCCCCCACTTATAGACTGTGTGTAAGGGCTGCAGGGTAGAGAGGGTTAATAGTCCCCCACTTATAGACTGTGTGTAAGGGCTGCAGGGTAGAGAGGGTTAATAGTCCTCCCCACTTATAGACTGTGTGTAGGGCTGCAGGTAGAGAGGGTTAATAGTCTCCCACTTATAGACTGTGTGTAAGGGCTGCAGGGTAGAGAGGGTTAATAGTCCCACTTATAGACTGTGTGTAGGGCTGCAGGGTAGAGAGGGTAATAGTCCTCCCACTTATAGACTGTGTGTAAGGGCTGCAGGGTAGAGAGGGTTAATAGTCCCTCCCACTTATAGACTGTTGTAAGGGCTGCGGGTAGAGAGGTTAATAGTCTCCCACTTATAACTGTGTGGGCTGCAGGTAGAGAGGGTTAATAGTCCCCACTTATAGACTGTGTGTAAGGGCTGCAGGGTAAGAGGGTTATAGTCCCTCCCACTTATAGACTGTGTGTAAGGGCTGCAGGGTAGAGAGGGTTAATAGTCCCTCCACTTATAGACTGTGTGTAAGGGCTGCAGGGTAGGAGGGTTAATAGTCCTCCCACTTATAGACTGTGTGTAAGGGCTGCAGGGTAGAGAGGGTTAATAGTCCTCCCACTTATAGACTGTGTGTAAGGGCTGCAGGGTAGAGGGTTAATAGTCCTCCCACTTATAGACTGTGTGTAAGGGCTGCAGGGTAGAGAGGGTTAATAGTCCTCCCACAATAGACTGGTGTAAGGCTGCAGGGTAGAGAGGGTTAATATTCCCTCCCACTTATAGACTGTGTGTAAGGGCTGCAGGTAGAGAGGGTAAATAGTCCTCCAACTTATAGACTGTGTGTAAGGGCTGCAGGGTAGAGAGGGTAATAGTCCCCCACTTATGACTGTGTGTAGGGCTGCAGGGTAGGAGGGTTAATAGTCCCCCCACTTATAACTGTTGTGTAAGGGCTGCAGGGTAGAGAGGGTTAATAGTCCCCATATAGACTGTGTGTAAGGCGCTGCAGGTAGAGAGGGTTAATAGTCCCCCACTTATAGACTGTGTGTAAGGGCTGCAGTTTAGAGAGGGTTAATAGTTCCCCCCATTATAGACTGTTGTGTACTGGTCTGCAGGGTAGAGAGGGTTAATCGTCCTACTATCTGTAGGTCTTCTAAACTTTGCTATCTATCTATCTAACGTTGCTATCTATCTATCTATCTATCTATCTATCCTATCTATCTAACTTTGCTGTCTATCTAGCTATCTAACTTTGCTATCTATCATCTCTCTTGCTATCTATCTATCTATCTATCTATCTATCTATCTCTATCTATCTAGTCTCATCTATCTATCTTTCTAACTCTGCTATCTATCTATCTATCTATCTATCTATCTATCTATCTATCTAACTCTGCTATCTATCTATCTATCTATCTATCTATCTATCTATCTACATCTGCTAGCTAACTTCTATATATCTATCTCTCTTCATCTATCTATCTACCACTCTCTATCATATCTATCTATCTATCTCATCTATCTATCTATCTATCTATCTAATCTTCTATCTATCTATCTATCTATCTAACATCTATCTATCTATCTATCTATCTACCTCTACTATCTATCCTCATCTATCTATCTATCTATCTATCTATCTATCTATCTATCTAATCTACCTATCTAATCTATCCTCACATATATCTATCTATCTAACTCTCTATCTAATCTACTTCTATCTACTATCTATCTATTCTACTATCTCTATCTATCTACTCTATCTATCTATCTATCTATCTATCTATCACATAGAGTGTATATTGTGTTCATGATGACAATGTGTGATGCGGTACATGACACGGTCTGGAAGGTGTGAGACCATAAGACTGTGTGTAAGGCATGCACGGGTAGAGAGGGGTTACTAGTCTTTCCCCCCACTTAGAGACTGTGTTTAAGTGGCTGCAGGGTAGAGAGGGTTAACTAGTCCCCCCTCCACTTATAGACTGTGTGTAAGGGCTGCAGTTCGAGCAAGGGTTAATAGTCCCCCCCCACTGTATAGATGTGTGTAAGGGCTTGCAGGGTAGAGAGGGTTAAGAGCCCACCCACTTATAGACTGTGTGTAAGGTCTGCAGGGTGAGAGGTTTAATAGTCCTCCCACTTATAGCCGGTGTGTACGGGACGGGTCTGCAGGGTAGGATAGGGTTAATATTCCCCCCCACTTATAGAACTGTGTGTAGGGCGCAGGGTAGAGAGGTTTCATAGTCCCCCACTTAAGACTGTGGTGTAAGAGCTGCTAGGGTAGAGCGGGTAATAGTCCCCCCACTTATAGACTGTGTGTAAGGCTGCAAGGTTATAGAGGGTTAATAGTCCCCCCCCAACTTAGTAGCCTGTTTGTAAGGGCGGCAGGTAGAGGGGTTAATAGTCCCTCCCACTTATGACTGTTGTAAGGGCTCAGGGTAAGATGGTTATAGTCCTCCCCCCCCACTAGAGACTTTGTGGTAAGGTCTGCAGGGTATAGAGGGTTATAGTCCCCCTTATAGACTGTGTGTAAGGGCTGGCAGGTAGATAAGGGTAAGAGGGTTAATATCCCTCCGCACTTATAGACTGTTGTAAGGGCTGCAGGGTAAGAGGGTTACTAGTCCCCACTTATAGACTGTGTGAAGGGCTGCAGGGTAGAGAGGGTTATAGTCTCCCACTTATAGACGTGTGTAAGGGCTGCAGGGTAAGAGAGGGTTAATAGTCCCCCCCACTTATAGACTGTGTGTAAGGGCTGCCAGGTAGAGAGAGGTTAATAGTCCCCCCACTTATAGACTGTGTGTAAGGGCTGCAGGGTAGAGAGGGTTAATAGTCCCCCACTTTATAAGACTGGTGTGAAGGGCTGCAGGGTTAGAGAGGGTTATATTCCCCCACTTATAGACTGTGTGTAAGGGCTGCAGGTAGAGATGTTAATATTCCCCCCACTTATAGACTGTGTGTAAGGGCTGCAGGTAGCAGAGGGTTATATTCCCCCCCCTTATAGACTGTGTGTAGTGTCTGCAGGTCGAGAGGGTTAATATGTCCCCCACCTTATAGACTGTGGTGTAAGGGCTGCAGGGTGAGAGGGTTATATAGTCCTCCCACTTATAGACTGTGTGTAAGGGCTGCGGGTAGAGAGGGTTAATAGTCCCCCACTTATAGACTGTGTGTAAGGGCTGCAGGGTAGAGAGGTTAATAGTCCCCACTTATAGACTGTTTGTAAGGGCTGCAGGTGTAAGAGGGTTAATAGTCCCCCAAACTTATAGACTGTGTGTAAGGGGGCTGCAGGGTAGAGAGGGTTAATAGTCCTCCCACTTATAACTGTTGTGTAAGGGCTGCCAGGGTAGAGAGGGTTAATAGCCTCCCACTTATAGACGGTGTTTACGGGCTGCAGGGTAGAGAGGGTTTATAGTCCCTCCCACTTATAGACTTGTGTGTAAGGGCTGCATGGTAGAGAGGGTTAATAGTCCCCATCTTATGACTGTGTGAAGGGCTGCATGGGTGAGAGGGTTAATGTCCCCCCACTTTATAGACTGTTGTGTAGAGGCTAGCAGGGTAAGAGGTAATAGTCCCCACTTATAGACTTGTGGTAAGGGCTGCAGGGTAGAGGGGTTAATATCCCCCCACTTATAGACTTGTGTGTAAGGGCTGCAGGGTAGAGAGGGTTAATGACCCCACTTATAGACGTTGGTAAGGGCTGCAGGGTAGAGAGGGTTAATAGTCCCCCACTTATAGACTGTGTGTAAAGGGCTGCAGGGTAGGGTTATAGCCCTCCCACTTTAGCTGTGTAAGGGCTGCAGGGTAGAGAGTTAATAGTCCTCCCACTTATAAGACTGTGTGTAGGGCTGCGGTTAGAGAGGGTTAATAGTCCCCCCCACTTATAGACTGGTGTGTAAGGGCTGCAGGGTAGAGAGGTGTAATAGTCCTCCCACTTATAGACTGGTGTGTAATGGCTGCAGGGTAGAGAAGGGTTAATAGTCCTCCCACCTTATAGACTGTGTGTAAGGGCTGCAGGGGTAGAGAGGGTTAATTCCCCCCACTTATAGACTGTGTGTTAAGGGCTGCAGGGTAGAGAGGGTTATAGTCCCCCCCCACTTATAGACTGTGTGTAAGGGCTGCAGGGTAGAGAGGGGTTAATAGTCCTCCCACTTAGAGACGTGTGTAAGGGCTGCAGGGTAGAGAGGTGTTAATAGTCCCCCCCTTATAGACTGTTGTAAGGGCTCTGGCGGGTAAGACGGGTAATAGTCCCTCCCACTTATAGACTGTGTGTAAGGCTGCAGGGTAGAGGGGTTAATAGTCCTCCCACTTATAGCTGTGTGTAAGGGCTGCAGGGTAGAGAGGGTTATAGTAGTCCCCAACTTATAGACTGTGTGTAAGGCTGCAGTGTTAAGAGTTATAGTCCTCCCACTTATAGACTGTGTGTAAGGGCTGCAGGGTAGAGAGGGTTAATAGTTCCTCCCACTTATGACTGTGTGTAAGGGCTGCAGGGTAGAGAGGGTTTATAGTCCCCACTTATAGACTGTGTGGTAAGGGCTGCATGTAGAGAGGGTTAATAGTCCCCCACTTATGACTGTGTGTAAGGGCTGCAGGTAGAGAGGGTTAATAGTCCTCCCACTATTGACTGTGTGTAAGGGCTGCAGGGTAGAGAGGTAATAGTCTCCCACTTATAGACCTGTGTGTAGGCTGGCAGGGTAGAGAGGGTTAATAGTCCTCCCCTATAGACTGTGTGTAAGGGCTGCAGGGTAGAGAGGTTAATAGTCCCCCACTTATAGACTGTGTGAAGGGCTGCAGGGTAGAGAGGGTTAAATACGTCCTCTCCCACTTATAGACTGTGTGTAGGGCTGCGGGTAGAGAGGGTTAATAGTCCTCCACCTTATGACTGTGTGTAAGGGCTGCAGGTAAGAGGGTTAATAGTCCCCCCACTTATAGACTGTGTGTAGGGCTGCAGGGTAGAGAGGGTTCCTAGTCCCTCCCACTTAAGATTATAAGACACTCAGAAGAGAGAAGTTACACCAGGTACTAAGCTAGAGAGTAAGTCAGCTACAGGAACAATAACTAGCGCCCACTCACGTTAAATAGACATGAGATCGCTAAACGGCAATCAAAGTCGACGCAAGAGAAAGTCAATAGACGGTCGCGCCCTCATTATAGACGCCGCCAGAAGGCGACGGGAAGGGGCATAAAGTACTAAGGCCAAACGATGATAACGCAGAGAGAGTGAGAGGTCTCCTTCCTCCTCCTCTCTATGTTTTTTCTGGGCTGCAGGGTAGAGAGTGTTAATAGTCTCCCACTTATAGAACTGTTGTGTAGGGCTGCAGGGTAGAGAGGGTTAAAAGTCTCCCACTTAAGACTGTGGTAAGGGCTGCAGGGTAGAGAGGGTTAAATAGTCCCTCCCACTTATAGACTGTGTGTAAGGCTGCAGGGTAATAGAGGGTTTAATAGTCCCCCACTTATAGACTGTGTGTAAGGGCTGCGGGTAGAGAGGGTTAATAGTCCCCACCATTATAGACTGTATGTGTAAGTGGCTGCAGGGTATAGAGGGTTAATAGTCCCCACTTATAGACTGTGTGTAAGGGCTGCAGGTAGAGAGGGTTAATAGTCCTCCCACTTAATAGACTGTGTGTACGGGCTGCAAGGGTAAGAGGGTTAATAGTCCCTCCACCTTATAACTGTGTGTAAGGGCTGCAGGTAGAGAGGGTTATAGTCTCCCACTATAGACTGTGTGTAAGGGCTGGTCAAGGGTAGAGGTATGAGTTAATGCAGGTGACCTCCTCACTTATAGACTGTGTGTAAGGGCTGCAGGGTAGAGAGGGGTGAATAGTCCTCCCACTTATAGACTTGTGTAGGGCTGCAGGGTAGAGAGGGTTCATAATAGTCTCCCACTTATGACTGTGTGTAAGGCTGCAGGGTAAGAGAGGTTAACTAGTCCTCCCACTTATAGACTGTGTGTAAGGGCTGCAGGGTAGAGAGGGTTATATAGTCCCCACTTATAAGATACGTTGTGTAAGGGCTGCAGGGTAGAGAGGTTAATAGTCTCCCACTTATAGCTGTGTGTAGGGCTGCAGGGTAAGAGGTGTTAATAGTCCCCACTTATACGACTGTGTGTGTAAGGGCTGCAGGGTAGAGAGGGTTTAATAGTCCTCCCACTATAGACTGTGTGTGTAAGGGCTGCAGGTAAGAGGGTTAATATCCTCCCACCTTATAGACTGTGTGTAGGGCTGCAGGGTAGAGAGGGTTAATAGTCCTCCCACTTATAGACTGTGTGTAAGGGCTGCATGGTAGAGAGGGTTATCGTCCTCCCACTATAGACTGTGTGTAAGGGCTGCACGGGTAGAGAGGGTTAAATAGTCCTCCCACTTATAGACTGTGTGGTAAGGGCTGCAAGGGTAGAGAGGGTTAATAGTCCTCCCTTATAGACTGTGTGTAAGGCTGCAGGGTAGAGAGGGTTTAATGTGCCCCCACTTATAGACTGTGTGTAAGGGCTGCAGGGTAGAGAGGGTTATATGTCCCCCCCACTTATAGACAGTGTGGTAAGGGCTGCAGGGTAGAGAGGGTTAATAGTCCCACTTATAGACTGTGTGTAAGTGCTTGCAGGGTAAGAGGGTTAATAGTCCCCCACTTATAGACTGTGTGTAAATGGCTAGCAGGTTAGAGAGGGTTTAATGTCCCCCCACACTTAAGACTGTGTGTTCAGGGCTGCAGGTAGAGAGGTGTAATAGTCCTCCTATCTATCTATCTCAATCTTTGCTATCTTCTATCAACTTTGCTATCTATCTATCTATCTTATCTATCTATCTATCTATCTAACTTTGCTGTCTATCTAGCTATCTAACTTTGCTATCTATCAATCTAACCTTTGCTATCTATCTATCTATCTATCTATCTATCTATCTATCTATCTATCTATCTATCTATCTATCTTTCTAACTCTGCTATCTATCTATCTATCTATCTATCTATCTATCTATCTATCTATCTGCTATCTATCTATCTATCTATCTATCTATCTATCTATCTATCTAACTCTGCTACTAACTATCTATCATCTATCTATCTATCTACTCCTATCTACTCTGCTATCTATCTATCTATCTATCTATCTATTCTCTATCTATCTATCTATCTATCTAATCTATCTATCTATCTATCTATCTATCTATCTATCTATCTATCTAACTCTGTCTATCTCTACTATCTATCTATCTGCTATCTATCTATCTATCTATCTATCTATCTTCTCTCTATCTATCCTCTATCTATCTATCTATCTAACTCTCTATCTATCTATCTATCTTCTATCTATCTACTATCTATCTACTATCTATCTATCTATCTATCTATCTATCTATCACATCTGGCTATCTTATATATCTATCTATCTATCTCCTGCTAGCTAACTATCTATCTATCTATCTATCTATCTATCTAATCTATCTATCTATCTATCTATCTATCTATCTATCTATCTATCTATCTATCTATCTATCTATCTCTAACTCTGCTATCTTCTATCTATCTATCTATCTATCTATCTATCTATCTATCTATCTATCTATCTATCTATCTATCTATCTATCTAACTCTGCTATCTATCTATCTATCTATCTATCTATCTATCTATCTATCTATCTATCATCTATCATCTACTCTCTATCTATCTATCTATCTATCTATCTATCTATCTATCTATCTATCTATCTATCTATCTATCTCTATCTATCTATCTATCTATCTATCTATCTATCTAACTCTATCTATCTAACTCTGCTATCTATCATCTATCTATCTATCTATCTATCTATCTATCTATCTCTATCTATCTATCTATCTATCTGCTATCTATCTATCTATCTATCTACTATCTATCTATCTATCTATCTATCATCTATCTATCTATCTATCTATCTATCTTCTATCTAACTATCTATCTATCTATCTTCTATCTATCTACTATCTATCTATCTATCTAACTAACTCTATCTATCTATCTATCTCTCTATCTATCTATCTATCTATTATCTATCTATCTATCATCTATCTATCTACTCCTATCTATCTATCTATCTCTATCTATTAACTACTCTATCTATCTATCTATCTAACTAACTCTAACTATCTATCAATCTATCTATCTACTAACTCTATCTATCTATCTATCATCTAACTACCTATCTATCTACTAAAGGGGGGCCCACACACTATGCAATTTTGTTTTACAATCAATCGTACAACTCCACGATTGTACATCAATTTGTATCATTAATGATATCATAAAGTCTGGTGCAATTAAACTGAGAAGATCTGATGAGTTATATTGTGTTCATGATGGCAATGTGTGATACGGTACATGACACAGTCTGGAAGGTGGTGAGACCATAGAGTGTATATTGTGTTCATGATGACAACGTGTGAATGTGGTACATACACGGTCTGGCAAGGTGTGAGGCCATAGAGTGTATATATGTGTTCATGATGACAATGTGTGATGCGGTACATGGCATGGTCTGGAAGGTGTGAGGCCATAGAGTGTATATTGTGTTCATGATGACAATGTGTGATACGGTACATGGCACGGTCTGGAAGGTGTGAGGCCATAGAGTGCATATTGTGTTCTGATGACAATGTGTGATGCGGTACATGACACGTCTGGAAGGTGTAGACCATAGAGTGCATATTGTGTTCATGATGACAATGTGTGAATGCGGGTACATGACACGGTCTGGAAGGTGTGAGCCGTAGGTGCATATTGTGTTCATGATGACATGTGTGATACGGTACATGACACGGTCTGGAAGGTGTGAGGCCGTAGAGTGTATATTTGGTGTTCATGAGGCAACGTGTGATACGGTACAATGACACGGTCTGGAAGTGTGAGGCCGTAGGTGTATATTTGTGTCCATGATGACAACGTGTGATACGGTACATGACACGGTCTGGAAGGTGTGAGACCGTAGAGTGTATATTGTGTTCATGATGACAACGTGTGATACGGTACATGACACGGTCTGGAAGGTGTGAGACCGTAGAGTGTATATTGTGTTCATGATGACAACGTGTGATACGGTACATGACCGGTCTGGAAGGTGGAGACCGTAGAGTGATATATTGTGTCCATGATGACAATGTGTGAACGGTACATGACACGTCTGGAAGGTGTGAGACCGTAGATGTATATTGTGTCCATGATGACATGTGTGATACGGTACAGACACGGTCTGGAAGGTGTGAGACCGTAGAGTGTATATTGTGTCCATGATGACAATGTGTGATACGGTACATGACACGGTCTGGAAGGTGTGAGACCGTAGAGTGTATATTGTGTCCATGATGACAATGTGTGATACGGTACATGACACGGTCTGGAAGGTGTGAGACCGTAGAGTGTATATTGTGTCCATGATGACAATGTGTGATACGGTACATGACACGGTCTGGAAGGTGAGACCGTAGAGTGTATATTGTGTCCATGATGACAATGTGTGATACGGTACATGACACGGTCTGAAGGTGTGAGACCGTGAGTGTAATATGTGTTCATGATGACAATGTGTGATACGGTACATGACACGGTCTGGAAGGTGTGAGACCGTAGAGTGTAATTGTGTCATGATGACAATGTGTTGATGCGGTACATGACACGTCTGGGAAGGTGTGAGACCGTAGAGTGTATATTGTGTTCATGATGACAATGTTGATACGGTAACATGCACACGGTCTGGAAGGTGTGAGACCGTAGAGTGTATATTGTGTCATGATGACAATGTGTGATACGGTACATGACACGGTCTGGAAGGTGTGAGACCGTAGAGTGTATATTGTGTCCATGTGACAATGTGTGATACGGTACATGACACGGTCTGGAAGGTGTGAGACCGTAGAGTGTATATTGTGTCATGATGACAATGTGTGTACGGTACATGACACGGTCTGGAAGGTGTGAGACCGTAAGTGTAATTTGTGTTCATGATGACAATGTGTGATACGTACATACACGGTCTGGAAGGTGTGGAACCGTAGAGTGTTATTGTGTCCATGATGACAATGTGATGCGGTACATGACACGGTCTGGAAGGTGTGAGACCGTAGAGTGTATATTGTGTTCATGATGACAATGTGTGATGCGGTACATGACACGGTCTGGAAGGCGTGAGACCGTAGAGTGTATATTGTGTTCATGATGACAATGTGTGATGCGGTACATGACACGGTCTGGAAGGTGTGAGACCGTAGAGTGTATATTGTGTTCATGATGACAATGTGTGATACGGTACATGACACTGTCTGGAAGGTGTGAGACCGTAGAGTGTATATTGTGTCATGATGACATGTGTGATACGGTACATGACACGGTCTGGAAGGTGTGAGACCTAGAGTGTTTGTGTTCATGATGACAATGTTGATGTGGTACATGACACGGTTTTGGAAGGGTGAGACCGTAGAGTGTATATTGTGTTATGATGACAATGTGTGATGTGGTACATGAACAGTCTGGAAGGTGTGAGACCATAGAGTGATATTGTGTCATGATGACAATGTGTGATACGGTACATGACACGTCTGGAAGGTGTGATACCGTAGAGTGTATATTGTGTTCAGATGACAATGTGTGATACGGTACATGACACGGTCTGGAAGGTGTGACCCGTAGATTGTATATTGTGTTCATGATGACAATGTGTGATACGGTACATGACACGGTCTGGAGGTGTGGTCCATAGAGTGTATATTGTGTTCATGATGCAATGTGTGATACGGTACATGACACGGTCTGGAAGGTGTAGGACTAGAGTGTATATTGTGTTCATGATGACAATGTTGCAATGTGGATGGTACATGACACGTCTGGAAGGTGTGAGACCGTAGATTGTATATTGTGTTCATGATGACAATGTGTGATACGGTACATGACACGGTCTGGAAGGTGTGAGACCGTAGAGTGTATATTGTGTTCATGATGACAATGTGTGATACGGTACATGACACGGTCTGGAAGGTGTGAGACCGTAGAGTGTTATTTGTGTCATGATGACATGTGTGATACGGTCACATGACACGGTCTGGAAGGTGTGAGACCGTAGAGTGTATATTGTGTTCTTATGACAATGTGTGATACGGTACATGACACGGTCTGGAAGGTGTGGAGACCGTAGAGTGTATATGTGTTTTCATGAGCAATGTGTGATACGTACATGACACGGTCGGGAAGGTGTGAGACCGTGAGTGTATATTGTGTTCATGATGACAATGTGTGATGTGGTACATGACACGGTCTGGAGGTGTGAGACCGTAGAGTGTATATTGTGTCCATGATGACAATGTGTGATACGGTAAATGAACGGTCTGGAAGGTGTGAGACCTAGAGTGTTATTTGGTTCATGATGACATGTGTGATACGGTACATGACACGGTCTGGAAGGTGTGAGACCGTAGAGTGTATATTGTGTCCATGATGACAATGTGTGATACGGTAATGACACGTCTGAAGGTGTGAGACCGTAAGTGTATATTGTGTTCATGATGACAATGTGTGATACGGTACATGACACGTTCTGGAAGGTGTGAGACCGTAGAGTGTATATTGTGTCCATGATGACAATGTGTGATACGGTACATGACACGGTCTGGAAGGTGTGAGACCGTAGAGTGTATATTGTGTTCATGATGACAATGTGTGATACGGTACATGACACGGTCTGGAAGGTGTGAGACCGTAGAGTGTATATTGTGTCCATGATGACAATGTGTGATACGGTACATGACACGGTCTGGAAGGTGTGAGACCGTAGAGTGTATATTGTGTTCATGATGACAATGTGTGATGCGTTACATGACACGGTCTGGAAGTGTGAGACCGTAGAGTGTATATTGTGTTCATGATGACATGTGTGATGCTGTACAGACACGGTCTGGAAGGTGTGAGACCGTAGAGTGTATATTGTGTTCATGATGACAATGTGTGATGCGGTACATGACACGTCTGGAAGGTGTGAGACCGTGAGTGTATATTTGTGTTCATGATGACAATGTGTGATGCGGTAACATGACACGGTCTGGAAGGTGTGAGACCGTAGAGTGTATATTGTGTTCATGATACAATGTGTGATGCGGTACATGACACGGTCTGGAAGGTGTGAGACCGTAGAGTGTATATTGTGTTCATGATGACAATGTGTGATGCGGTACATGACACGGTCTGGAAGGTGTGAGACCGTAGAGTGTATATTGTGTTCATGATGACAATGTGTGATGCGGTACATGACACGTTCTGGAGGGTGTGAGACCGTAGAGTGTATATTGTGTTCATGATGACAATGTGTGATGCGGTACATGACACGGTCTGGAAGGTGTGAGACCGTAGAGTGTATATTGTGTTCATGATGACAATGTGTGATACGGTACATGACACGGTCTGGAAGGTGTGAGACCGTAGAGTGTATATTGTGTTCATGATGACAACGTGTGATACGGTACATGACACGGTCTGGAAGGTGTGAGACCGTAGAGTGTGTATATTGTGTTCATGATGACAACGTGTGATACGGTACATGACACGGTCTGGAAGGTGTGAGACCGTAGAGTGTATATTGTGTTCATGATGACAATGTGTGATACGGTACATGACACGGTCTGGAAGGTGTGAGACCGTAGAGTGTATATTGTGTTCATGATGACAATGTGTGATGCGGTACATGACACGGTCTGGAAGGTGTGAGACCGTAGAGTGTATATTGTGTTCCATGATGACAATGTGTGATGCGGTACATGACACGGTCTGGAAGTGTGGACCGTAAGTGTATATTGTGTTCATGATGACAATGTGTGATCGGTACATGACACGGTCTGGAAGGTTGAGACCGTAGAGTGTAATATTGTGTTCATATGACAATGTGTGATACGGTACATGACACGGTCTGGAAGGTGTGAGACCGTAGAGTGTATTTGTGTTCATGATGACAATGTGTGATACGGTACTGACACGGTCTGGAAGGTGTGAGACCGTAGAGTGTTATATGTGTTCATGATGACAAGTGTGATACGGTACATGACACGGTCTGGAAGGTGTGAGACCTAGAGTGTATATTGTGTTCATGATGACAAGTGTTGATACGGTACATGACACGGTCTGGAAGGTGTGAACCGTAGAGTGTATATTGTGTCCATGATGACAATGTGTGATACGGTACATGACACGTCTGGAAGGTGTGAGACCGAGAGTGTATATTGTGTTCATGATGACAATGTGTGATACGGTACATGACACGGTCTGGAAGGTGTGAGACCGCAGAGTGTATATTGTGTTCCATGATGACAATGTATACGGTACATGACACGGTCTGGAAGGTGTGAAGACGCAGAGTGTATATTTGTTCATGATGACAATGTGTGATACGGTACATGACACGTCTGGAAGGTGTGAGACCGTAGAGTGTATATTGTGTCCATGATGACAATGTGTGATACGGTACATGACACGGTCTGGAAGGTGTGAGACCGCAGAGTGTATATTGTGTCCATGATGACAATGTGTGATACGTACATGACACGGTCTGAAGGTGGAGACCAAGTGTATGTTTTCCATGATGACAATGTGTGATACGGTACTGACACGGTCTGGAAGGTGTGAGACCGTAGAGTGTATATTGTGTCCTTGATGACATGTGTGATACGGTACATGACACGGTCTGGAAGGTGTGAGACCATAGAGTGTATATTGTGTTCATGATGACATGTGTGTGATACGGTACATGACACGGTCTGGAAGGTGTGAGACCATAGAGTGTATATTGTGTTCATGATGACAATGTGTGATACGGTATACATGACACGGTCTGGAAGGTGGTGGACCGTAGAGTGTATATTGTGTCCATGATGACAATGTGTGATACGGTACATGACACGGTCTGGAAGGTGTGAGACCGTAGAGTGTATATTGTGTTCATGATGACAATGTGTGATACGGTACATGACACGGTCTGGAATTGTGAGGACCGTAGAGTGTATATTGTGTCCATGATGACAATGTGTGATACGGTACATGACACGGTCTGGAAGGTGTGAGCCGTAGAGTGTATATTGTGTTCATGATGACAATGTGTGATACGTACATGACACGTCTGGAAGGTGTGAGACCGTAGAGTGTATATTGTGTTCATGATGACAATGTGTGATGGGGTCATGACACGGTCTGGAAGGTGTGAGACCGTAGAGTGTATATTGTGTTCATGATGACAATGTGTGATGGGGTACATGACCGGTCGGGAGGTGTGAGACCGTAGAGTTATATATTGTGTTCTGATGACATGTGTGATGGGGTACATGACACGGTCTGGAAGGTGTGAGACCGTAGAGTGTATATTGTGTTCATGATGACAATGTGTGATACGGTACATGACACGGTCTGGAAGGTGTGAGACCGTAGAGTGTATATTGTTTCCATGATGACAATGTGTGATACGGTACATGACACAGTCTGGAAGGGGTGAGACCAAGAGTGTATATTGTGTCCATGATGACAATGTGTGATACGGTACATGACACACGTCTGGAAGGTGTGGAGCATAGAGTGTATATTGTGGTCATGATGACAATGTGTGATACGGTACATGACACGGTCTGGAGGTGTGAGACGCAGAGTGTATATTGTGTTCATGATGACATTGTGTGATACGGTACATGACACGGTCTGGAAGGTGTGAGACCGTAGAGTGTATATTGTGTCCATGATGACAATGTGTGATACGGTACATGACACAGTCTGGAAGGTGTGAGACCATAGAGTGTATATTGTGTCCATGATGACAATGTGTGATGCGGTACATGACACGGTCTGGAAGGTGTGAGACCGTAGAGTGTATATTGTGTCCATGATGACAATGTGTGATACGGTACATGACACAGTCTGGAGGTGTGAGGCCATAGAGTGTATTGTGTTCATGATGACAATGGTGATGCGGTACATACACAGTCTGGAAGGTGTGAGACCATAGAGTGTATATTGTGTCCATGATGACAATGTGTGATGCGGTACATGACACGTCTGGAAGGTGTGAGACCGTAGAGTGTATATTGTGTCCATGATGACAATGTGTTACGTTACATAACACGGTCTGGAAGGTGTGAGGCCATAGAGTGTATATTGTGTTTCATGATGACAATGTGGATGCGGTACATGACACAGTCTGGAAGGTGTGAGACCATAGAGTGTATATTGTGTTTATATGACAATGTGTGATACGGTACATAACACAGTCGAAGGTGTGAGACCAAGAGTGTATATTGTGTTCATGATGACAATGTGTGATACGGTACATGACACGGTCTGGAAGGTGTGAGCCCGTAGAGTGTATATTGTGTTTATGATGACAATGTGCGATCGGACTGACACGGTCTGGAAGGTGTGAGACCGCAGAGTGTATATTTGTTTTATATGACAATGTGCGATACGGTACATGACACGGTCTGGAAGGTGTGGACCGTAGAGTGTATATTGTGTTTATGATGAAATGTGTGATACGGTACATGACACGGTCTGGAAGGTGTGAGACCGTAGAGTGTATATTGTGTTTATGATGACAATGTGTGATACGGTACATGACACGGTCTGGAAGGTGTGAGACCGTAGAGTGTATGTTGTGTTTATGATGACAATGTGTGATACGGTACATGACACGGTCTGGAAGGTGTGAGACCGTAGAGTGTATATTGTGTTTATGATGACAATGTGCGATGCGGTACATGACACGGTCTGGAAGGTGTGAGACCGTAGAGTGTATATTGTTCATGATGACAATGTGTGATCGTACTGACACGGTCTGGAAGGTGTGAGACCGAAGTGTATATTGTGTCCAGATGACAATGTGATACGGTACTGACACGTCTGGAAGGTGTGAGACCGTAGAGTGTATATTGTGTTTATGATGACAATGTGTGATACGGTACATGACACGGTCTGGAAGGTGTGAGACCATAGAGTGTATATTGTGTCCATGATGACAATGTGTGATGCGGTACACAACAGGCGCATTAATTGATGTACGAACACACAAACATTCGTTAGCAAATAAAATATGAAAGAAAAACCAGCGAACACAATCGCAAATGACTTCATTCTTCATTACCATTCAACACCTTAACCCCAAAATGTGCTTTGTACATTCGTCATTTCCGCCATATTACACAATCAGTAACAATTAAATCTACCCATATATGGTGAATTGGTTGCTTTCTTGAGGCACATTCTATTCTGCAACAATTTACATCTTACACAATCGTATCTGCTTATTAATGCCAGATTGTGCACAGCAAATGGCAACAATTTTATTATGTTTGTTTATGTCCGATTGTACGACGATCGTTTCCAATTTAAATCTGGTTGGTAGTTCATAGACCAATTTCATTGCACCGTGTATGGGCCCCTTTACCCGCCCGACCGCCCTCCCGTTCGCCCGCCCGTCCGTCCAACTAACGCTGCTATATATCTAACTATCTGGAAACGCAGGGGCTTTCTACTACTTGCTGTGGCGGCGTTGTGCATGACGTAATTGCTGCGGCTGCGAGACGTGCCCATAACTTAGCGCGCAGCCGGGAAATCTGGAAGTTCGGGGCACTTCTGCAGGCACACCACTGATGGGGCACACCACTGATGGAGAGGGATTTCAGTGCTGATTGGCCAGCAGGAGGGAGGGAAGGTGGATGGTTGGCCAGGCCAAATTGTATTACCCCTGGGTTGTTCATGGTTCTGGAATCTCAGTGCTGATTGGCCAGCAGGAGGGAGGGAAGGTAGATGGTTGGCCAGGCCAAATTGTATTACCCCTGGGTTGTTGATGGTTCTGGAGAGGAATCTCAATGCTGATTGGCCAGCAGGAGGGAGGGAAGGTAGATGGTTGGCCAGGCCAAATTGTATTACCCCTGGGTTGTTGATGGTTCTGGAGAGGAATCTCAGTGCTGATTGGCCAGCAGGAGGGAGGGAAGGTGGATGGTTGGCCAGGCCAAATTGTATTACCCCTGGGTTGTTCATGGTTCGGGAGAGAATCTCAGTGCTGATTGGCCAGCAGAGGAAGGAAGGTAGATGGTTGGCCAGGCCAATTGTATTACCCCTGGGTTGTTGATGGTTCTGGAGAGGAATCTCAATGCTGATTGGCCAGCAGTAGGAAAGGGGGGTGGTTGGCCAGACCAGTAAACTGCACCATTAACGTAGCTGGCTGGCCAGACATGTGGATTTTTCCTTTTACATGGGGGGCAGTCCTTGGGAGACCAGGAAATAACCAGGTATGGAAATGTTAAACCGGGGGGGTTAATGGTGTCGGATGGTTCTGTGGTAATGCTACACTCCAACTGTACCGTTCTGCCCAGTATAGTACCATATTGTCCAGCTCCGGTACGGCTAATAGAGTTGTACTGTTTAGTACCTTTGTGCTATTCTAATCCAAAGCTGCTCCTCCCTCCCCTCACACTGCCCCTCCCAGTCCTGCCGGAATAGTACCATTGTATCTCTGGTCACTAGCTGATTAGCAGGGCTGCACCTGCAGAGGATACATGTTGCCATTACCAGCAGGGCGGGGAGGGGTTGGCTGTTGTGCTTGAGTAATTGTAAACTGGATACAATCCCTCCAACATCCGCCATTTAATCCTTACACTTAGACACAACAGAACTGCAACTCTCTGTGCACTGGGCTTATTAACAGTGTACCGATTAAATGGTGGATGGCGGAGGGTATGGGATAGGAGTCTGTGAAATGGTCGACCTGCAAAAAATTCCAGCTTCGTGTATGAGGGGCCAGTAAAGCCAGTCAAGTGCTGTATAACGTATAGAGGCCCGATAACTGCTGTATAACGTATAGGGGCCCGATAACTGCTGTATAAAGTATACGGGCCCGATAACTGCTGTATAACGTATAGGGGACCGATAACTGCTATATAAAGTATAGGGGGCCAATAACTGCTGTATAAAGTATAGGGGCCCGATAACTGCTGTATAAAGTATAGGGGACCGATAACTGCTGTATAATGTATAGGGGCCCGATAACTGCTGTATAATGTATAGGGGCCAATAACTGCTGTATAACGTATAGGAGCCCGATAACTGCTGTATAAAGTATAGGGGACCGATAACTGCTATATAAAGTATAGGGGGCCGATAACTGCTGTATAACGTATAGGGGACCGATAACTGCTGTATAACGTATAGGGGCCCGATCACTGCTGTATAACGTATAGGGGCCCGATAACTGCCGTATAACGTATAGGGGCCCGATAACTGCCGTATAACGTATAGGGGCCCGATAACTGCTATATAACGTATAGGGGGCCGATAACTGCTGTATAACGTATAGGGGGCCGATAACTGCTGTATAACGTATAGGGGGCCAATAACTGCTGTATAACGTATAGGGGGCCAATAACTGCTGTATAACGTATAGGGGGCCAATAACTGCTGTATAACGTATAGGGGGCCAATAACTGCTGTATAACGTATAGGGGTCCGATAACTGCTGTATAACGTATAGGGGTCCGATAACTGCTGTATAAAGTATAGGGGCCCGATAACTGCTGTATAAAGTATAGGGGCCCGATAACTGCTGTATAACGTATAGGGGGCCAATAACTGCTGTATAACGTATAGGGGGCCAATAACTGCTATATAACTTATAGGGGCCAATAACTGCTGTATAACGTATAGGGGCCATAATGCTGTATACGTCTAGGGGCCAATACTGCTGTATAACGTATAGGGGGCCAATAACTGCTGTATAACGTCTAGGGGGCCAATAACTGCTGTATAACGTCTAGGGGGCCAATAACTGCTGTATAACGTCTAGGGGCCAATAACTGCTGTATAACGTATAGGGGCCAATAACTGCTGTATACCGTTAGGGGCAATACCTGCTGTATAACGTATAGGGGTCCGATAACTGCTGTATAACGTATAGGGTCCGAACTGCTTATAACGAGGTCCATAACTGCTGTATAACGTATAGGGGCCAATAACTGCTGTATAACGTATAAAGGTCACAATAACTGCTGTATAACTTATAGGGTCCGTAACGCTGTATAACGTATGGGTCCGATAACTGCTGTATAACGTATAGGGGCCAATAACTGCTGTATAACGTATAGGGGCCAATAACTGCTGTATAACGTATAGGGGCCAATAACTGCTGTATTACGTATAGGGTCCGATAACTGCTGTATAACGTATAGGGGCCGATAACTGCTGTATAACGTATAGGGGCCAATAACTGCTGTATAACATATAGGGGCCAATAACTGCTGTATAACGTATAGGGGCCAATAACTGCTGTATAACGTATAGGGGCCAATAACTGCTGTATTACTACACAGTGGGGCCAGTAGTGGGTTAAATAATAGTTTTGGGATTGGACATGTCCTTTAACTCCATATAATTACGCAGCTGCTCTGGGTTAATCACCCTTTAATAAAGCTCTGTACAGCCTTCCAATATACCAACCAAATTCATTGTTCATTCTATTATTAACCCTTTATTCCTCCACCTGCAGGAAGTAATTATTATTGTTTATTGTCCCTTTATATTCCTCTATCTGCTTTATTATAGATAATCTGTAGGTTAATCCCACCCACAAGGACCTAATGGGGATCTCAGAGGAAGCGACTGACCCAGTGATGGGGAACAAGGATAAAAACCATCTGAATGAGAGAATCCTGAATCTCACACTGGAGATTATCCACCTGCTGACTGGGGAGGTGAGGGGCTCTGTGAGTGGTGCAGGGGGTGGGGATTATTTGGAATAGTTCTACCTACTGTCCATAGAGTTGATAGTTTATTTCTCTTGGGGCAGTGGCTCCTATTAGCTATGGGCCCCTTCCTGTACAGAGATAATTCTCTCTCCCTCCCAATCCCCAGGACTACATTGTTATGAAGAAGTCTGGGGATGGCGTCCCACAGAGCTGCACTGACTGTATGTTGGAAGGATCCTGCAGCTCCATCCCCCAACTGTGTCCCATCCGTCTCGCTCCGTCATACAGAAGGAAAATGCCAAGAAGATCCTGGACCTCATCTCCAACATCATCCACCTGCTGACTGGAGAGGTGGGTGTGTCCCAATCCGTGATTGGTTAGTAACAGTGGATGATAATCCGTCTCTCTGTCTGGGTGGTGACTGTAACATTGTGTGTTCAGGTTGCCATAGGTGTGAGGATGTTTCCATCTATTTCTCCATGGAGGAGTGGGAGTATTTAAAGGGAAACAAGACCCTTTACAGGGAAGTGATAAAGGAGAATCCCCGGCAGATCCACCCACTGGGTGAGTAATGTTTGTTTGGGACACAGTACCAGAATGTCATGCTCTAATCTAAGCACAGTATCTCACACATGCTCTTTCCTTATGTTATGAGATTTTTGTTGTGTTACATTTAACCCTGACTAGTCTCCCAGACCCTGTAGATAAGCAGTTCATTGTGTGTTACAGGCTTAAGGCTAATACACAGATTGCATGTACGAGGCCCAACCCAGGACCAAACTGCACAACCCATTCCCTGGTCCATACACGGCAGTGGAAGTGCATGGGTTAAGTCTCCTTGACCCCTGATGGACAGGCCGGATTACCCAATAAAAACTTTGCTCCTCCCCTCCAGCCTTGTGTCTTTTGTCCTGTACAGGCCGGAGTGTTAGCAGCTCACTCCCTCTCTCTTGCTCTTCACCAGGGTTCCTCCTCCTCTGGTAAGACCACTCCCCGACATAGAGTGGTGGGGGTATAGCGGACCCCCCTCCCGATAGCGCGCGACCTATCTTGGAGTTCCCGCAACCCGGAAGTAAACCTCAGTTGATCAAACCTCAACCATAGAGAGTGGGGTCTGAACCAAACAGTGTTCAACCACGTAACAAACAAGTGGGGCATTCCAGAAATAGATCTGATGGCAACCAGGTCCAACGCCAAGGTGAGAAACTTCTGTTCATGTTATCCAGACAAGCGTGCAGGAATCATCCAGCGAGAGCACACTGGGCATAGGGAGAATCCTAACTCGCTACATAACTCCAACAAAAGAGTTCAGGAAGACGGAATATCTCTTCATCAACTTCCAAGGAACTAAAGAAAGGGCTACAACCTCGGGGGCGGGCGGCCGGACGCCCGGGCAACTGCACACCAAAAGGGCCACAGGCCCCTAAGACACTATCAAAGCCCGGCGGCAGGGACCGTTCGTCCTCCGGGCGCAGCGCCCACCACCACATAGACGAGGTAAAGCTAAACCCAAAAGCACCTAGGAGAGACTTCTAGACAAAAGTTAAGTTAAATTAGTTCTAGATGATCATTCTCTCTAACATCTGTCTATAACACCAGATTTTGTAAGTATAATAGCAATGAAACTGTACAATACTATGTTTGTAAAATCTGAAGTTTATTGAATATGAATATTAAGTGACAGAATGTTTTAAACATGGAAGTAGTTATTTATGAAAAAATAAAAAAGTAATTTTAAAAAAAAAAAAAAAAAAAGAAAGGGCTACAACTGACAACTCACACAATATCATCTTGGATCTCTCGCTAATTAAGCAAACATATGCAATGGCAGCAATTCAAACGCAGAGAAAGTGACCGTCACTCCACCAGAGCTGTAGCAACATCCTGGGTGTTCCATGCAAAAGTCTCACTGGCTGAAATTTGCAGAGCAGCAACGTGGTCGGACATAACGACATTTATCAAACACTACAAACTAGATGTAATGGATAAAAATAAGTCCGAGTTTGCGTCCAGAGTCTTGGAGGCGGCTAATTTGGTAAAATAAAATATGATTGTTCAAGCAACGGTCTCCCTCCCTTCAATGTGTACTGCTTGGTAAATCCCATGCACTTCCACTGCCGTGGAGGACCAGGGAATGCAGGAATCAAATCTATACTTAGTGATTTTCTTTTCCTGGTCTGAGACGAGTGGAAGTAGCTCCCTCCCTTGTCTCTAACACTCCTCAACAGATACAGTCAAAAAGACACAAGGCAGGAGCGGAGGAGCAAAGTTCTTATTGGATAATCCGGCCTGTCCATCAGGAGTCAAGGAGACTTAACCCATTCACTTCCACTGCCGTCTCAGGACCAGGAAAAGAAAATCACGGTAAGTATAGATTTGATTATCTGCATGATGAACAGCAATTTTGTAAATTGTCACGTGTGTGTGACTGCTTGATCAGGGGTCTAACCAGATGAGAATGCCATCAATGGAAGTACAACAGCACATTATGTGTTAAAAACGTGATCACCATTTTTACAAATGGCAGTTTGCTATATCCGGAGCCTATATTTTACTATCTACTGCTTGGAAAGGGTCAATGAAGGCTGCAAAACTTAGAAAATGTAATGAAAGCTGTCACGAACGCCAGTTCGCTGGGCACGTGATCTGACCAATCAATTGGTACTCGCTGCCACCACTTTAAGTTAGACCTTAAAGACGCCCCAAAAACCCACTTTGACTCTCATGACTATGCACACCCTGTCCTGGCAGCTAAATGGTAACACTACACCATTCACCGCAACTAACTGGTTAATTAGCATCAGTCCTTACAATCAGAGTTAATTAGCATTTACACTGCACCATCCATTCAAACACATATAACTTATCAGAGGCTAACTGAGTTCTTTTAGAGCATCAAAGACAAAACTTATTACATTTTAGATTTAATACTCCAAAGGTGGACAGTGCATATATCAAAATAAAATAAAATGGTGTTATAATAAATAGACATACAATAGGTACAACAGTTATAAAAAAAAAAAGGAAAAAAATTTCACAGACCCTACTCACTAGAAGAAGTCCTGTATCCCGGGAGGGAAGAAAACATCGGGTCCATACACACGTTCTTAGCATGTCCCCGAAGTATGAACAAAGTTTTTTGGACTACAAGGACTTTAAACTATGTGTTGAACTACGCCCTCCACATGAGTGGGAGTGTCTAGGAATGTCCAGATTTACGACTAGCCAAAAGCATTTATTCCCCCTCAGTTAGGCAGATTCCATATAAATGTAGGTTAATAACTCGCCTTGGCAAGGGAATAAGGGCTCCATGTTGGGTATCATTTTGAGGGCCTTCTGTTCCATTTATAAATATAATAATTGGTTTCTGTCTTACACATTCCAATGCCGAAAACAATTATTTTACATGTATGACTGTCCTTAAAATGACCTCTTAGTACCCACCAGACCCTAGCTGAAGAGAATTCCAGATACACGGTTCGGCCCCACATTGTCTGGAAAGAAGATCTGGTTCCATGCTCACTATCGTAATATAAACAATAGGACTGTTCCAGGGTGGAATGGTATTTTAATTGATCCTTTGTAAGAACTAATACCAATAGTTAACCCCTTCTTGCCAAGTCACTACACACTTTCCTGACAAAAGCAATGATTCATAAACACTTTGTAATTTGTGTGTGTATATTGCAGGATGTTAAAACACAAAAGTCTGTGTGATCAGAATGATTTACCATGTTTGTATCATTTACAGATTGTGACTATGAAGATAACAGTGATACTAAACCTAATCTGGAAACAAATTTGTGCTGTGAGAATAAACCAAGTGAGATTGTGGATGAGGAACCAGAAGAAAATTTCCAAATGGTGACATTTCTCCAACTGATAAGGAAACTGAAACCAGCTGTATATCAAATGGTATAAAGAGGAGATGGAATCATGGAAGAGAAGTTCAGATTGTACCATTAATCCACTTACAGAACAGATACAGGGAACAGATCCATCTACTGATACCATGGGATCCAACCTAAATAACAGCTTGTCAAATATATATATCAATGGTATTAAAGAGGAGATGGAATCATGGGAAGGAGAATGTTCAGATTGTACCATTAATCCACTTACAGAACAGATACAGGGAACAGCCATCTACTGATACCATGGGATCCACCTAATAACAGCTTGTCAGATAATTATATATCAAATGGTATTAAAGAGGAGATGGAATCATGGGAAGGAGATGTTCAGATTGTACCATTAATCCACTTACAGAACAGATACAGGGAACAGATCCATCTACTGATACCATGGGATCCAACCTAAATAACAGCTTGTCAGATAATTATATATCAAATGGTATTAAAGAGGAGATGGAATCATGGGAAGGAGAATGTTCAGATTGTACATTAATCCACTTACAGAACAGTACAGGGAACAGATCCATCTACTGATACCATGGATCCAACCTAAATAACAGCTTGTCAGATAATTATATATCAAATGGTATTAAAGAGGAGATGGAATCATGGGAGGAGAATGTTCAGATTGTACCATTAATCCACTTACAGAACAGATACAGGGAACAGATCCATCTACTGATACCATGGGATCCAACCTAAATAAAAGCTTGTCAGATAATTATATATCAAATGGTATTAAAGAGGAGATGGAATCATGGAAGGAGAATGTTCAGATTGTACATTAATCCACTTACAGAACAGATACAGGAAAAGATCCATCTACTGATACCATGGGATCCAACCTAAATAACAGCTTGTCAGAAGATAAGTGTCACAAATAAAACTCTTCACAATCGGCAGAGAATGTTCACACAAAGGAAGCAATATGTTTGTTCAGAATGTGGGAAAGGTTTTATGGAGAGCTCTTCCCTTACTGTACATAAGAGAATTCACAAAGTAAAGAATAAAAAGTTTTCATGTCCTGTATGTGATAAATGTTTTCCACAAAAATCCCAACTTATTGCACATCAAAGTACCCACAGTAGGAAAGAAACATTCTCTTGCTCATTATGTGGGAAATACTTTTTTAAGCAGTCCGACCTTAATAGACACCATAATATTCACAAAGTAAAAATATTTTCTTGTTCTGAATGTGGCAAAAGTTTTAAATTTAAGTCGAACCTTACTAACCATCAAAAAACTCACAAAGGAGAGAAAACATTTTCTTGTTCTGAATGTGGGAAATGTTATGCACAAAGTTGGTACCTTACTCAGCATCTAAGAACTCACACTGGAGAGAAACCATTTTCTTGTTCTGAATGTGGGAAATGTTTTTCACAAGGCTCGTATCTTAAAGTACATGAGAAAACTCACACAGGAGAGAAACCATACTCTTGTTCTAAATGTGAGAAATCTTTTTCACAAGGCTGGAACCTTAAAGTACATGAAAGAATTCACACTGGAGAGAAACCATTCCCTTGTTCTGAATGTGGGAAATGTTTTTCACAAAGATGGCACCTTACACTTCATGAAAAAATTCACACAGGAGAGAAACCATTCATTTGTTCTGAATGTGGGAAATCTTTTACAAAAAGCTATAACCTTACATTACATCAAAGAACTCACACAGGAGAAAAACCATTTTGTTGTTCTGAATGTGGAAAATGCTTTTCACATAAATGGTGCCTTACACTACATCAAAACAGTCACACAGGAGAGAAACCATTTTGTTGTTCTGAATGTGGGAAACGTTTCTTGCGAAGCTCCCAATGTAATATTCATATGAGAACTCACACGGGAGAAAAACCATTTTCTTGTGTGAAATGTGGGAAATGTTTTAAACAAAACTCGCATCTTACTTCACATATGAAAACCCATAAATGAAATAATGAATTTTCTTGTTTAATGGGAAATGTTTTCCTGGAAAGCTCCAATATCTTTCTGCAAATCTGACAACCCAAATGGGGGAAAACCATTTACTTGTTCTCATTGTAATAAATGTTGTAATAAAGGTCAAACACTAACTGTTAATCAGAAAACTCATAATGGGGAGCTTTGCTATTTCTTGTTTTAAAGGAGAACTAAACTTTAAATCGATTACTTTTTTTGCATTAGATCAACCAAAGTGATAAAACGAGTGTAGAATAGATCAAATTTTAATCGGTCAGGTTTGAAAATTTATGTTCGATCACATTAAAAAGCATGCAAACTTGCTGAAATATCTTATAAATCACATTATTAAAGAATCGCATTAATAAAGGAATCGCATTTTAAAAGGAATTGCATTTAAATGGAATCGCATTAATAAAAAAATAGTAAAGATCGCATTTATAAAGGAATCGAAATCTTGTGTGGTTGTGTTCAATTTCAATCAACCGTCAATCATTTTATCTAACATGTTGATTGAAATTAAAAGATCTAGACAATTGACCCATGTGTGGAATCCTTAAAGGGTATGTCCACCCTAAAATGGAACTTTTATATAAGGTCCCCACCTGGGCTCCCAGCCCCAACCGTATATTTTTTTTTGAAAGCCCCCCAAACTCTACTTACCCCCTCTTTCCTCCGCCGCGCCCCGGCCTCTGCTGCAAGGAAATGGCAAAGCAGAGGGGCGGGGCCCGGCCAGCCGCGTCTGTGATTGTCTGAGCGCAGCCATCACAGACGCGGCTGCCGGCAGCTCACTTCGCCGGAGGAAGAGGAGAGGTAATAAGAGTTTGGGAGCTTCTAAAAATAAAAATACCGGTGGGGGGGGGACATGGGGGAGCGGATATAAGGGGTTTTATGCTAGGGGAGGGTAGCAGAACGGAGGGAAGGGAGGAGGGGGGAGAAGGGCTGCAGTACGCATGGCAAAAAATCTACCTGAGGCCAGCTAGCAGCAGTGTCCTATATGGACGCTAGGCCTGGTGGCAGTTTTGGACTTTGGGGGGGATACAGAGGAACCTATGGGCTGGATGGAGGTAGGATACACATACACTACATGATGGGGCAGTAGTTGGGGGGATTATAGTTTTGGGTGGACATGCCCTTTAAGAAGGCTTCCATGTTGTTGCAAGTATAAACCACAGACCATGTAGTCATCAAAGAGCCACATCCCCTGACCCCAGTATTCAGTCTCTATGTACAGAGTATTTTCTATACAGATGTCTATACACCGATATGGAATCCCTGATAGTAATAGATTCTGTAACTGATCCAGTATTCATGTCTCTATGTACAGAGATTTTCTATACAGATGTCTATACACCGATGGAATCCCTGATAAGTATAGATTCTGTAACTGATCCAGTATTCACCGTCTCTATGTACAGAGTATTTTATTACAGATGTCTACACACCGATATGGAATCCCTGATAAGTAATAGATTCTGTAACTGACCCCAGTATTCATGTCCCATGTACAGAGTATTTTCTATACAGATGTCTATACAGATATGGAATCCCTGATAAGTAATAGATTCTGTAAATGACCCAGTATTCACTGTCTCTATGTACAGAGTATTTCTATACAGATGTCTTACACCGATAGGGAATCCCTGATAAGTAAAGATTGTGAACTGCACCCAGTATTCACCGTCTCTATGTACAGAGTATTTTATACAGATGTCTATACAACCGATATGGAATCCCTGATAAGTAATAGATTCTGTAACTGACCCCAGTATTCACCGTCTCTATGTACAGGTATTTTCTATACAGATGTCTATCACCAATATGGAATCCCTGATAAGTAATAGATTCCGTAACTGACCCAGTATTCACCGTCTCTATGTACAGAGTATTTTCTATACAGATGTCTATAACCGATATAGGAATCCGATAAGTAATAGATTCTGTAACTGACCCCGATTCACTGCTCTATGTACAGAGTATTTTCTATACAGATGTCTATACCCGATGGAATCCTGATAAGTAATTATTCTGTAACTGACCCAGTATTCACTGTCTCTATGTACAGAGTATTTTCTATACAGATGTCTATACACCGATATGGAATCCCTGATAAGTAATAGATTCTGTAACTGACCCCGTATTCACCGTCTCTATGTACAGAGTATTTCTATACAGATGTTCTATACACCGATATGGAATCCTGATAAGTAATAGATTCCGTAACTGACCCAGTATTACCGTCTCATGTACAGAGTATTTTCTATACAGATGTCTATACACCGTAATGGAATCACTGATAAGTAATAGATTCCGTAACTGACCCCGGTATTCACCGTCTCATGTAAAGAGTATTTTTCTTACAGATGTCTATACACCGATATGGAATCCCTGATAGAATAGATTCGTAACTGACCCCAGTATTAACCGTCTCTACGTACAGAGTATTTTCTATACATATGTCTATACACCGATATGGAATCACTGATAAGTAATAGATTCCGTAACTGACCCCGGTATTCACCGTTCTATGTAAAGAGTATTTCTATACAGATGTCTATACACCGATATGGAATCCCTGTAAGTAATAGATTCCGTAATGACCCCAGTATTAACCGTCTCCAGTGACAGAGTATTTTCTAACAGATGTCATATACACCGATATGGAATCCCGAAAGATATAGATTCTGTAACTGACCCCAGTATAACCGCTCTCCATGTACAGAGTATTTTCTATACAGATGTCTATACACCGATATGGAATCCCCGATAAGTATAGATTCTGTAACTGACCCCAGTATTCACTGTCTCTATGTACAGAGTATTTTCTACACAGATGTCTATACACGATATGGATCCCGATAAGTAATAGATTCTGTAACTGACCCCAGTATAACTGTCTCCATGTACAGAGTATTTTCTATACAGATGTCTACACCGATATGGAATCCCGATAAGTAATAGATTCTTTAACTGACCCCAGTATTCACTGTCTCTATGTACAGAGTATTTTCTACACAGATGTCTATACACCGATATGGAATCCCCGATAAGTAATAGATTCTGTACGTACCCCAGTATTAACTGTCTCTATGACAGAGTATTTTCTATACAGAGTCTATACACCAATAAGAACCTGATAATAGATTCTGTAACTGACCCAGTATTCACTGTCTCTATGTACAGAGTGTTTTCTATACAGATGTCTATATACCATATGAAATCACTGATAAGTAATAGATTCTGTAACTGACCCAGTATCACTGTCTCTATGTACAGAGTGTTTTCTATACAGATGTCTATATACCCATATGGAATCCCAGATAATAGATTCTGTAACTGACCCAGTATTCACTGTCTCTATGTACAGAGTGTTTTCTATACAGATGTCTATATACCAATATGGAATCCCTGATAAGTAATAGTTCTGAACTGACCCCAGTATTCACCGTTCTATGTACAGAGTATTTTCTATACAGATGTTATACACCGATATGGAATCCCTGATAAGTAATAGATTCTGTAACTGACCAGTATTCACTGTCTCTATGTACAGAGTATTTTCTATACAGTGTCTATACACATATGGAATCCCTGATAAGTAATAGATCTGTAACTGACCCAGGATTCCTGTCTCTATGTACAGAGTATTTTCTATACAGATGTCTATACACCGATATGGAATCCCTGATAAGTAATAGATTCTGTAACTGACCCAGTATTCACCGTCTCTATGTACAGAGTATTTTCTATACAGATGTCTATACACCGATATGGAATCCCTGATAAGTAATAGATTCTGTAACTGACCCCGGTATTCACTGTCTCTATGTACAGAGTATTTTCTATACAGATGTCTATATACCGATATGGAATCCCTGATAAGTAATATATTCTGTAACTGACCCAGTATTCACTGTCTCTATGTACAGAGTATTTTCTATACAGATGTCTATACACCGATATGGAATCCCTGATAAGTAATAGATTCTGTAACTGACCCCAGTATTCACCGTCTCTATGTACAGAGTATTTTCTATACCCAATGCTATACAACCGATATGGAATCCCTGATAAGTAATAGATTCTGTAACTGACCCAGTATTCACCGTCTCTATGTACAGAGTATTTTGCTATACAGATGTCTATACACCAATATGGAATCCCTGATAAGTAATAGATTCCGTAATCGACCCAGTATTCACCGTCTCTATGTACAGAGTATTTTCTATACAGATGTCTATAACACCGTATATGGAATCCTGATAAGTAATAGATTCTGTAACGACCCCGGTATTCACTGTCTCTATGTACAGAGTATTTTCTATAACGATGTTCTATAACCGATATGGAATCCCTGATAAGTATATTCTGTAACTGACCCAGTATTCACTGTCTCTATGTACAGAGTATTTTCTATACAGATGTCTTATACACCGATATGAATCCCTGATAAGTAATAGATTCTGTAACTGACCCCGTATTCACCGTCTCTATGTACAGGTATTTTCTATACAGATGTCTATACACCGATATGGAATCCCTGATAAGTAATAGATTCCGTAACTGACCCAGTTATTACCGTCTCTATGTACAGAGTATTTTCTATACAGATGTCTATACACCGATATGGATCCTGATAAGTAATAGATTCCGTAACTGACCCCGGTATTCACCGTCTCTATGTAAAGAGTATTTTTCTATACAGTTATGTCTATACACCGATATGGAATCCCTGATAAGTATAGATTCCTAACTGACCCCAGTATTAACCGTCTCTACGTACAGAGTATTTTCTATAATATGTCTATACACCGATATGGAATCACTGATAGTAATAGATTCCGTAACTGACCCCGGTATTCACCGTCTCTATGTAAAGAGTATTTTCTATACAGATGTCTATACACCGATATGGAATCCCTGATAAGTAATAGATTCCGTAACTGACCCCAGTATTAACCGTCTCCATGTACAGAGTATTTTCTATACAGATGTCTATACACCGATATGGAATCCCCATAAGTGAATAGATTCTGTAACTGACCCCGTATTCCCGTCTCTCTGTACAGAGTATTTCTATACAGATGTCTATACACCGATATGGAATCCCCGATAAGTAATAGATTCTGAACTGACCCCAGTATTCACTGTCTCTATGTACAGAGTATTTTCTACACAGATGTCATACACCGATATGGAATCCCCGATAAGTAATAGATTCTGTAACTGACCCCAGTATCACTGTCTCCTGTACAGAGTATTTTCTATACAGATGTCTATACACCGATGGAATCCCGATAAGTAATAGATTCTGTAACTGACCCCAGTATTCACTGTCTCTATGTACAGAGTTTTTCTACACAGATGTCTATACACCATATGGAATCCCCGATAAGTAATAGATTCTGTAACTGACCCCAGTATTAACTGTCTCTATGTACAGAGTATTTTCTATACAGACGTCTATACACCAATATAGAATCCCTGATAATAGATTCTGTAACTGACCCAGTATTCACTGTCTCTATGTACAGAGTGTTTTCTATACAGATGTCTATATACCAATATGAAATCACTGATAAGTAATAGATTCTGTAACTGACCCAGTATTCACTGTCTCTATGTACAGAGTGTTTTCTATACAGATGTCTATATACCAATATGGAATCCCTGATAATAGATTCTGTAACTGACCCAGTATTCACTGTCTCTATGTACAGAGTGTTTTCTATACAGATGTCTATATACCAATATGGAATCCCTGATAAGTAATAGATTCTGTAACTGACCCCGTATTCACCGTCTCTATGTACAGAGTATTTTCTATACAGATGTCTATACACCGTATGGAATCCCTGATAAGTATAGATTCTGTAACTGACCCAGTATTCACTGTCCTATTGTACAGAGTATTTTTCTATACAGTGTCTATACACCGATATGGAATCCCTGATAAGTATAGATTCTGTAACTGACCAGTTTCACTGTCTCTATGTACAGAGTATTTTTATACAGATGTCTATACACCGATATGGAATCCTGATAATAGATTCTGTAACTGACCCCAGTTATTCACCGTCTCTATGTACAGAGTATTTTCTATACAGATGTCTACAACCGATATGGAAATCCCTGATAAGTAATAGATTCTGTAACTGACCCAGTATTCACTGTCTCTATGTACAGAGTATTTTCTATACAGATGTCTATACACGATATGGAATCCCTGATAAGTAATAGATTCTGTAACTGACCCCAGTATTCACTGTCTCTAGTACAGAGTATTTTCTATACAGATGTCATACACCGATATGGAATCCCTGATAAGTAATAGATTCTGTAACATGACCCAGTATTCACCGTCTCTATGTACAGAGTATTTTCTATACAGATGTCTATACACCAATATGGAATCCCTGATAAGTAATAGATTCTGTAACTGACCCGGTATTCACCGTCTCTATGTACAGAGTATTTTCTATACAGATGTCTATATACCAGAATCTTCTATATTCCAGGCACTTACATATTCCATTTTTTTGTATTATTCTTTTCCTAGTAAAAGATAAAGCTTGTGAATGTACCTGGATTCTTTGTTATTCAGTGGTGACGCAACTGGTAAAGCACCAGTTCAAAAGGTCACACAATCAATACCCCATATTTTATGCTTATTCAGAGGTGGCACACCTTGTAAGACACCAATTTTAATAAACACACAGTTAAAAAATTGGAATCTTCACACTTACCTTTATTTTTTATTTCCATTATGTTCCTAGTAAGATATTCTACATGTACCTGTGATCTATATAGTATTTCTGTTGGCCTAGAGGTAAATAAAGGCAGAGTAAATGTACAAGTTGCAGGGTATATTCCCCAGACGTTTATTTTTTTTTATTTTTGTTGAAATGTTAGAATTCTGTTTCTTACGTCCATGCTATCTATGAAATACACTGTAAAGATTACTTTTCTTTTTGTATGAGAAGTAAAGGATTAGATCATTGTTAGGACAGGAGCATTGAATGTGTTTGAAAACAAAAAACTGAAATTCCTGTTCTGTGTCAGGGACAGGGAGGATCCCTGTGCTGTAATGTGATTGGCTGACAGGTTATAGGAAGTGTGCTGCCTCCTAGGTAGATTATGTTAAATCATATGTGTTAGTGTATTCATCTGTATGTTGCCACCTATAGTCCAGTCTCATTATTGCAACTAGGTAATACAGTTGTAAAGTTATCAATAAAGTTTATAGCTACAGGACCAGGAAGTTGAATATCTAGCAGGGACAGCCTCCATGTTGGTGATCTATCCTCATGGTGTACCAAACTTCTTACCTAAAGCTTAGAGATCACTTGTCTGTAAGTAAATGTGTATAATTAACAGTAACAGTTTATTGTGTATGGTTCAGTGTATATATACTGATATTATGTCATTTGTATTGTATTTCAGTTTCACAAAGAATTTATGTAATCTATAGAATTGACCAGTAAACATTACAAGAAAGCAACCTCTTCTGTTTATTGAAGATTCTGATTATTGTTTAGCTGACTGTCTAGTTGCACACACTCAGTACAGTGTATCTGTTGTATTCAATTAGATCAACTGGACTTGAAATGTAGTTCTTGAAGACGTTTCGCTAGTCATCCGACTGGCTTTCTCAATTCAGAATGACTTGTACAAGAATCTGTGGCAATTATGTACCCTGGAAAATCCCAATTAGCATATCACAGCCAGGTGTTAAGGGTGTGATTAGATAGTGGCTAAGAGGTGTTATAGGAACGCCCAGAGTAAGGTGTTAAAACAGCATTGTACATGGCAGACAGTTGGTGTCGAACCCCCCCACCTCTATTTAGGCTTGGTTTCTTTATTTTCACATAAATGGCCTCCTTAACACCTCTCTTGAACCAGTCACGTTCCTTCGCCAGTATGTTAACATTACAATCTTCAAAGGTATGTCCTTTATCCTTAAGATGCAGATACACGGCTGAGTCCTGACCCGAGGAATTGGCTCTTCTGTGCTGGGCCATACGTTGATGCAGTTGCTGTTTGGTCTCCCCCACATACAAACCAGAGTACTCTTCACTGCACTGCGTATATGATGTCACTCTTCACTGTACTGCACTGCGTGATGACGCTTATCTTGTATTTCGGTATTGGGTCTTTCGGATGTACCAATTGCTGCCTCAGTGTGTTGTTCGGTTTAAAGCAGACAGGGATACGATGTTTTTTGAAAATTCTTCTTAATTTCTCGGAGACCCCTGCTACATATGGGATGACCATGTTCTTCCTCCTGTCTTGCTTTTCCCCTTCACTGTTGGTATTCGTGTTCTTTTCTTTCCTTCTACTTCTTTTGACAAAGGCCCAGTCTGGATATCCACAAGTTTTAAGGGCTCCTCTGAGATGTTTCATTTCTTTAGCCTTCGCCTCTGTGCTAGTGGGGATGTTCTCGGCTCTGTGTTGCAGGGTTCTGATGACACCCAGCTTGTGATCTAAAGGGTGGTGGGAGTCAAACATCAAAATCTGTAATATTCATCCATCCAGGTCACGGTATATCTGTAATATTCATTCATCCAGGTCATGGTATATCTGTAATATTTATCCATCCAGGTCATGGTATATCTGTAATATTCATCCATCCAGGTCACGGTATATCTGTAATATTCATCCATCCAAGTCACGGTATATCTGTAATATTCATCCATCCAGGTCACGGTATATCTGTAATATTCATCCATCCAGGTCATGGTATATCCGATTAATTAGTCAGATCACGTGCCCAGCGAACTGGCGTTCGTGACAAATTGGCTGGCAGCGTGTGGGATAAATTATTTTTTATTAGAGCATTAGTGCTTGGATTAAGTATTTAACCCTTGTACTAAAGAACTGTATCCTTGCGAGGGTATCAGTCTTCAAAGACAAACTCAGTGCATTTATTTTTAAAAGACATACGTACAAACAGTTGTTCCCTCCCCTTCTCTTTTTTTTTCTTTCCTATATTTTATTTGGCAAGGTTAGCTGAGGATGGCAACCTTTTACAAGAGACAAACCAAGGAGGTCCTGATCAATCTCTGTGAGGAAAGAGGTATTGATGTCCTGGATAAGTCCAAGGAGCTGCTGATAAGGGCATTGTTGGAAAGTGACCAGGAGCAGCAGAACTACACAACTGAGTCGGGAAGCAATGTGGATTTAGCTATCCCAGAGAGGACTGTTAACCTTGGATTTTCTCAGCATGGGAATACTACAGTGCAGGAACATACTTCTTCCCTGCAAAAGGATTTACAATTGTTGGGTTCAGATGACCCCCAGCTACGTCTTCAATTGATCTTGCAGCATCAGGAGAGGGAGGCAGCCGCAGCAGCAGCTGAGAGAGCTGAACGGCAAGCCCAGCGTGAAATGGAAGCCGCAGCAGCGGAGAGGCAAGCGCAGAGGGAAGCGGAAGCCGCAGACCGTGCATTTCAACTGGAGTTAGCAAAGCTCCAGCACCAGACCCAGTCTCCACAGTCCAGTGAGTCCAGAGAGGGTCCGTTTGCTTTGCATGGTTCACCCAAGTTTCCTGTCATGGACAATGATAGCAATTTGGACACTTTTTTGTTAAGTTTTGAAAAGTGCTGCAGACAGTATCAGTTGCCGCAGGAGCAGTGGGCAAGATACTTGACACCTGGATTAAAAGGCAAAGCCTTAGATGCCTTTGTTGAACTACCACCAGAGCTTGATGGGGACTATGAGGCTTTGAAACAGGCTCTGATTAAGAAGTTTAACCTCACGCCAGAGGTGTATCGCAAAAAGTTTAGAGCATTGCAGAGAGGTCCCACTGACAGCTACTCAGATGTTGTGAGTAATCTGAGAACCAGTTTTCGCCAGTGGATTAAAGGACTGTCAGTTACCAAATTTGAGGAGCTGGAGGATCTTATGGTAATGGATCAGTTCCTTAATATCTGTCCTGGAGATGTGCAACAGTTTGTATTGGATCGGGAGCCAAAAACAGCGCAAAAAGCAGCAGAAGTGGCAGACACCTATGCAGCCAACAGGGTGCCAACATATCCAAATCGTCCAACGTTACAAAGATCACCAAGCTGGAAGGATCGTCACCACAGGGAAGCCGCACCGCAGAATGTCAAGGCGGGTGAGAATTTGTCTGAAAGGCACAGTGTGAGCGTAAACCATGGAGATCCACGCAGATGTTTTATATGTAACCAGACGGGACATGTAAGAGCTTCCTGTCCAGAAAGAAAGGGACCAGTGTCACCAGTCAATCCTGTGGTAATGCTCGTATCTGGTAAGACAGAGAATTTATGTCATCATATGCAGACTGTGACTGTGGGAGATAAAGTTACCCAGGGGTTACGGGACTCAGGAGCTAACTTGTCTCTGGTGCGCCCAGAGATGATTAACTTTGGGGACATTATTCCTGGGAAGACTTTATTGGTAAAGGGAGTGGGTGGGAGTCATCCACGGGTGCCTGTGGCTAATGTTTACTTGGATTGGGGTGTGGGGAGAGGTCTGAGGGAAGTGGGGATATCTAATGAAATTCCTGTCAATGTGTTATTGGGGAATGATTTGGGGAGAATGGTCTCTGCTTTTGTGCCAAATGATCCGGTCTCACTAGGTCCAGCTGCGCTGGAGTGTGACCACCCACTGCAATCAGTAAAGGGAACAGGTAACAAGGGGCAAGGTAACTGGGAGGGAGGGCTGAGAGACCAGAGCAGATGTCCGTCAGTGCCAGAACCAGTATTGCCTAACTGTGTGAATGGAGAGAGAGAGGGGGATCCCCCAGTTCACTCTCTGGTAGAGTCAGGTATAGTACCTGTAGGTAGGGATTGTCACAGTAGCTGGGAGGGAGGGCTGAGAGACCAGAGAGGGTGTCAGTCAGTGCCAGAACCAGTATTGTCTACATGTGTGAATGTAGAGGGGGAGGGAAGGTATCCCCAGGGTGATGTTCTGGGTAAAGTACCCGTAGTAGAGAGGGATTTCCAGAGTAGGATCCCTGATCCTGTGCCCAATCTGCCTGAGGTCCTGGATAGCAGTCAGGAATTAGTGCAGGAGTGTGTGGGGCAGGTGGTAAGGACTCAAAGCAGGGTCCTAAGGGATGTTTCCACTCAGACTGAGGGAGAAGAGGGTAGCTGTGGGCATGCGGTAGCGCCAGTACCAACCTCAGTGGTGGGTGGAGAAGGAAGAGTAAGGGTTAAAGAGGGACAGCTAACAGAGCTAGGAGTGTCCCAGGTAGATGGAAAGAAGGTAGCTATCCCTGAGGACCAAACCATACCAGTAACAGTCACTGGTTTGTCCCAGTCTAAGAGGGAGCAGGGATATGGTGAGCAGGAAGGCAAGGAAAGGGTTAAGAGTGACCAGTATCTGTCTGGATTAATTAGTCAGATCACGTGCCCAGCGAACTGGCGTTCGTGACAATGGGCTTCCCAACCGAATTCACTCAGACCAAGGGAGAGACTTTGAGAGTCGACTGATAAAGGAGTTGTTAATGTTGATAAAAGTCGTACTGCTCCCTATCATCCTGAGGGGGGTGCCCTTCCTGGACGCTTTAATCTCACTCTCTTGGATATGCTGGGTATGCTCTCAGCTATGGCTAAGCAATCTTGGAGTCTCCATGTGGGTGGGATGGTTCATGTATATAATTATACGTGTCACGATTCAACTGGGTTTTCTCCCTCATGTTCAGGAGAGAAGCTCGACTCCCTATTGACATCCAGTCGGGTGTATCCAAAGATGGGATAGGATATCAAGAGAAAACATGAACATTTCGAGGGTTCAGGGTCATGTGACAAAACCTAATCCCAACTGTCACTTCCTGTATGAAATGTACTTGGGTTCAAGGCTACACTAACTACACACTGTGTCTCTCTGACACAAACACACACAGCTACACAAACACCCTTACATTTACACATACATGCAACAACTACACAAACGTGCACAACTAAAAAGTAACAATCCTAAGATGTACACAATAAAAACACAGTAATAAATATATGTAAAGTACAATGTATGGTTTATGTATTTAGTTTTATAACAAGGGATGTCCATCCTGTGGCCCTCTGGGTGTTTCACCTGCTAGTCAATGTTTTAAGTTGTCATTTTAAAACATCTGCAAGGCCACAGGAAAGACCTTTTTATGGTCACAAATACACCATTGATAACGGATCCTAAACATGTTGTAATAAGTGTTTGCAGTGTATACTGCCCGAGAGTCCCCTCCTATTTTCATATAACTTACACACACTGACGGATACACTCTCACAACTTAACCTACCCTTCTGTTTTTATGGCAACCACATATGCTGACCTTACACTGAAAACTTACCTCCTGGTGTTAAAGATCCGCTCATGTCATTGCTGACAGCTTACCACGCAGCCTCTGCATCACTTGAACCACTCAGCCTTTCAGCCACCAAGTGACCACTCAGCCTCGGCATCTATGGGACCACTTACCCTCTCAGCCACCATGTGACCACTCAGCCTCGGCATCTATGGGACCACTTACCCTCTCAGCCACCAAGTGACCACTCAGCCTCGGCATCTATGGGACCACTTACCCTCTTAGCCACCAAGTGACCACTCAGCCTGTGGATCCACCGAACCACTCAGCCTCTCCGCAACCAAGTGACCACTCAGCCTCTGCATCTATGGAACCACTCAGCCTCTCCACAATGAAGTGACCACTCAGCCTCTGCATCCACGGGACTACTCAGCCTCTCCGCAACCAAGTGACCACTCAGCCTCGGCATGTTAGAGATGGGATAGATTGGCATGTTTGGGACACAGGCTAAGTAGTGCTAAAACATTGTCAATACATGTAATTCTTAAAATGGACATTGTCCCACCAACACAAACATTTACAGTAGCCATAAGGACCCCTCCAAAACCCCAAGAATGCAAATTCTTCTTACCAGTTCTCCCAAGTAGCAGCTGTCAGTCACAGCTGGTGATATCACAGCCAATAATTAATTTGGCTTGAAAAAGCCTAATCCGCTTTTTTGGACCGTATCTCCTCCCACAGTTTTTGAGCTAGAGACATGAAATTCGGTACAGACGTGCGGGACATATAGGAGAAGTGTGCTATCTTCTAGCTAAGGAATCCGCGGAAGCGTTACGGCGTTATCGGCGAATTTCCGGACATTTTTTCCCATAGACTATAATGGTAACAATCCTCAAATGTGGATATTTCAAAACAGTTTGTTTCATGGTCATAAATACAAACGGTGATACCCCCAACCCCCCCACACTGACCCAGGTACACCCACCTACTGACCTACCTTTCCATTCCCATGGAAGCCTTATTTAAAGGGTAACTAAAGTCAAAAAAACTAATTTAGATTTATCCTCAATAAAAGATAGTTTTATGGTTATAAACACAATAAAGACATACCCCCTCAACCAGACCCAGGTACACACACGTACTGATCTACTTATCCATTACTGTGGCAGCCATACTTAAAGGGTAACTAAAGTCAAAAAAATTAATTTTGACTAATAATAAAAAAGGTTTGTTTTTTTAACCCCCACGTGACACAGGTACACACACCTACTGACCTACCCCTCCAATACTGTGGCAGCCATACTTAAAGGGTAACTAAAGTCGAAAAAACAAATTTTGACCAATCATCAAAAAAGTTTGTTTTTTTAACCCCCAACCTGACACAGGTACTCACACCTACTGATCTACTCATCCATTACTGTGGCAGCCATACCTAAATAAAGCAAAAAAACTAATTTTGACCAATCATCAAAAAGTTTGTTTTTTAACCCCCAACCTGACACAGGTACTCACACCTACTGATCTACTCATCCATTACTGTGGCAGCCATACCTAAAGGGTAACTAAAGTCAAAAAAACTAATTTTGACCAATCATCAAAAAAGTTTGTTTTTTTAACCCCCAACCAGACACAGGTACACACACCTACTGATCTACTTATCCATTACTGTGGCAGCCATACCTAAAGGGTAACTAAAGTCAAAAAAACAATTTTGACCAATCATCAAAAAAGTTTGTTTTTTAACCCCCAACCGACACAGGTACACACACTACCTACTTATCCATTACTGTGGCAGCCATACCTAAAGGGTAACTAAAGTAAAAAAAACAAATTTTGACCAATCATCAAAAAAGTTTGTTGTTTTAACCCCCAACCGGACCCAGGTACACACACCTACTGATCTACTTATCCATTACTGTGGCAGCCATACTTAAAGGGTAACTAAAGTCAAAAAAACAAATTTTGACCAATCATCAGAAAGATACAGAGAGATTCAATAAAAGTTCTTATCATTGAAAATGGGGCTAATTTTGCCCTAACCAATCAGATGTTACCTTTCTGATTGATTGGATCAAAATTAGCACCACTTTGGGCTGGGTACACACACAAGTTTTTTTTGTCCCAAACAAGCGTTCACTACAAACTCATCATTCCCATTATTGAGTTTTAAAATCTGCAGCAAACACACATATTCCCTTCCAAAATGCAGCCCTTCAAGCCAAATTCAAAGTTTATACTTCAACTTTCCCTTTCTAGTTTACAGCTGCTTCCCGAGCCACATTCCCTGCAGGTGCACAAGCTTAAGGATTGTCAACAAAGAAGATATGACTGGAATATATGACCTGGGAACTTGTGGTCTCAAGGCACCATCTAGACTATTACACTGTATTGAAATGATGGTTAACGTACAATAACTACCAAATGAACTTAGATTACCGGGTGATGAGAAAACCAATCCATGTGATCAGGATTGCCACGTAGTATCCAGATACAGGAAGATCCGTCATTCTTCACTATAATTCAGGGTTTCCAGATAATCCTTTTATAATGTTACACCTGAAAGGTACACACATACCTCTAAAAATCGGTTCATTTTAATAAGAATCCAGTATTTGGTGGCAGAGAACACAGCATATTTTATTAATGTTACATTTAACATAAATGGAAAGAATCGGACACAGTCACCCATTTAAAATAAGTTCCAACTATTTTAGTGTAATTTATACATTTTGTACAAAAATGCTCTTGGCAGAATCTGTTTACAACATAAAATGACAAATAACCCACCAACTAATCCAGATTTCATCCCATCCTGCACTGTGCATCGCTTTAAATAAGTAACATTGGATGCAAAAATACAAGTTGAATGCAGATGTCATATTCATGTTAAAAGGCATCTCTAGGGGAAGTTTATTTCAATCTAAAACCTAAACCTGTAATTGAGTGGGAAGTATGAGTCCCTAACCCTACCACCCATGTGTTCTTAAATGGAAGTTCAGCTCTGAAAGCCTAAAGTTTGCCTTCAGCTTTCCTGTTCATCATTAAATTTGCCCCCACCACTACCAAAGGTAGTGATGGGACTATTGTGAATAATGGATTTATTAGTAATCATTAGTATACAGAGAATATGCTTGTGAAGGTTCTCATTCATCCAGGTCACGGTATATCTGTAATATTCATTCATCAGGTCATGGTATATCTGTAATATTCATTCATCCAGGTCACGGTATATCTGTAATATTCATTCATCCAGGTCAGGTATATCTGTAATATTCATCATCCAGGTCATGGTATATCTGTAATATCATCCATCCGGGTCACGGTATATCTGTAATATTCATCCATCCAGGTCATGGTATATCTGTATATTCATCCATCCAGGTCACGGTATATCTGTAATATTCATCCATCCAGGTCACGGTATATCTGAATATTCATTCCATCCAGTCACGGTATATCTGTAATATTCATTCATCCAGGTCACGGTATATCTGTAATATTCATTCATCTAGGTCATGGTATATCTGTAATATTCATTCATCCAGGTCACTGTATATCTGTAATATTCATCCATCCAGGTCACGGTATATCTGTAATATTCATTCATCCAGGTCACCGTATATCTGTAATATTCATTCATCCAGGTCATGGTTTATCTGTAATATTCATCCATCCAAGTCACTGTAGATCTGTAATATTCATCCATCCAGGTCACGGTATATCTGTAATATTCATCCATCCAGGTCACGGTATATCTGTAATATTCATCCATCCAGGTCACTGTATATCTGTAATATTCATCCATCCAGGTCACGGTATATCTGTAATATCATCCATCCAGGTCACGGTATATCTGTAATATTCATTCATCCAGGTCACGGTATATCTGTAATATTCATCCATCCAGGTCACTGTATATCTGTAATATTCATCCATCCAGGTCACGGTATATCTGTAATATTCATCCATCCAGGTCACGGTATATCTGTAATATTCATTCATCCAGGTCACGGTATATCTGTAATATTCATTCATCCAGGTCATGGTATATCTGTAATATTCATTCATCCAGGTCATGGTATATCTGTAATATTCATTCATCCAGGTCACGGTATATCTGTAATATTCATCCATCCAGGTCATGGTATATCTGTAATATTCATTCATACAAGTCACAGTATATCTGTAATATTCATTCATCCAGGTCACGGTATATCTGTAATATTCATTCATCCAGGTCATGGTATATCTGTAATATTCATTCATCCAAGTCAAGGTATATCTGTAATATTCATTCATCCAGGTCACGGTATATCTTTAATCCATCCAGGTCACGGTATATCTGTAATATTCATTCATCCAGGTCATGGTATATCTGTAATATTCATCCATCCAGGTCATGGTTTATCTGTAATATTCATTCATCCAGGTCATGGTATATCTGTAATATTCATCCATCCAGGTCACGGTATATCTGTAATATTCATCCATCTAGGTCACGGTATATCTGTAATATTCATTCATCCAGGTCACGGTATATCTGTAATATTCATTCATCCAGGTCACGGTATATCTGTAATATTTATTCATCCAGGTCATGGTATATCTGATGTATTCAATTAGATCAACTGGACTTGGAGTTTAGTTCTTGAAGACATTTCGCTAGTCATCCGACTGGCTTTCTCAATTCAGAATGACTTGTACAAGAATCTGTGGCAATTAGGTACCCTGGAAAATCCCAATTAGCATATCACAGCCAGGTTTTAAGGGTGTGATTGGATAGTGGCTAAGAGGTGTTATAGGAACGCCCAGAGTAAGGTGTCAAAACAGCATTGTACATTGCAGACAGTTGGGGCAATGTATCATCGCCTCTACCCTGGTGAGGCACATCATATATATATATATATGTATATATAGTCCATATATGGACTCCCAAAGATACATAAGGAAGGGGCACCACTAAGACCTATAGTCAGCAGCATCAACTCTGTAACATACAAGGTGGCAAAATTCCTAGCCAACATCTTAGTGGGAAGTACTTGGTGGGAAGTACTAAGCATCACGTCCAGAACTCTCAGGATTTCACCAACGAGATTGAAGATATAGTACTCGGTGCAGAAGAAACTATGGTGTCCTATGATGTGACATCTCTCTTCACCTGTATACCCACCAAGGAGGCTGTTGACATGGTGAGAAAACGGCTGGGCCAAGACAGCACTCTCACCAGCAGAACTGATCTCAACCCAGAACAGGTGTGTTCCTTACTGGACTTGTGCCTGAATACCACCTATTTCAAATACAGGGATAAGTTCTATAAGCAGAAACATGGATGTGCTATGGGATCTCCAGTTTCACCTATTGTGGCCAACCTTTACATGGAGGAGGTAGAAAGACAGGCGCTTAATACCTTTAAGGGCATAGCACCCAGCCACTGGTTCAGATATGTTGATGACACCTGGGTTAAAATCCACCAGAAGGAAGTACAAGCTTTCACAGAACAAAATGCGGTGGACCAAAACATTAAATTTACAAGGGAAGATACAAAACAACACACCGGCTTTCTTGGACTGCTTGGTAGAAGTCAGGGAGAATGGTAAACTGGAAGTAGAGGTTTACAGAAAACCAACACACACAGATCAGTATTTGATGTTTGACTCCCACCACCCTTTAGATCACAAGCTGGGGGTCATCAGAACCCTGCAACACAGAGCTGAGAACATCCCCATAGCACAAGATGAGAAAACCCCACTAGCACAGAGTGAGAACATCCCCACTAGCACAGAGCTGAAGACATCCCACTAGCACAGAGCTGAGAACATCCCCACTAGCACAGAGCTGAGAACATCCCCACTAGCACAGAGCTGAGAACATCCCCACTAGCACAGAGGTGAGCTGAGAACATCCCACTAGCACAGAGCTGAGAACATCCCCACTCAACAGAGCTGAGAAAATCCCCACTAGCACAGAGCTGAGAAAATCCCCACTAGACAGAGCTGAGAACATCCCCACTAGCACAGAGCTGAGAAATCCCCACTAGCACAGAGCTGAGAAACATCCCCACTAGCACAGAGCTGAGAACATCCCCACTAGCACAGAGCTGAAAACATCCCCACTAGCACAGAGCTGAGAAACATCCCCACAGCACAGAGCTGAGAACATCCCCACTAGCACGAGCTGCAGAAAAATCCCCACTAACACAGAGCTGAGAACATCCCCACTAACACGAGCTGAGAACATCCCCACTAGCACAGAGCTGAGAACATCCCCAATAGCACAGAGCTGAGAACATCCCACTAGCACAGAGCTGAGAAACATCCCCACTAGCACAGAGCGAGAACATCCCCACTAGCACAGAGCCGAGAACATCCCCACTAGCACAGAGCCGAGAAACATCCCCATTAACACAGAGCGCGAGAACATCCCACTAGCACAGAGCTGAGAAACATCCCCACTAGCACAGAGCTGAAACATCCCACTAGCACAGAGCTGGAACATCCCACTAGCACAGAGCCGAGAACATCCCCACTAGCACAGAGCGAGAACATCCCCACTAGCACAGAGCGAGAAAATCCCCACTAGCACAGAGCCGAGAACATCCCCATTAACACAGAGCCGAGAACATCCCACTAGCACAGAGCCGAGAACATCCCCACTAGCACAGAGGTGAGAACATCCCCACTAGCACAGAGCTGAGAAAAATCCCCACTAGCACAGAGCTGAGAACATCCCCACTAGCACAGAGCCGAGAAACATCCACTAGCACAGAGCTGAGAACATCCCCACTAGCACAGAGCTGAGAACATCCCACAGCACAGAGCCGAGAAAAAATCCCCACTAGCACAGAGCTGAGAACATCCCCACTAGCACAGAGCTGAGAACATCCCACTAGCACAGAGCTGAGAAATCCCACTAGCACAGAGTGAGAACATCCCCACTAGCACAGAGCCGAGAACATCCCACTACAGAGCCGCAGAACATCCCCACTAGCACAGAGGCGAAGGCTAAAGAAATGAAACATCACAGATTCTTGTACAAGTCATTCTGAATTGAGAAAGCCAGTCGGATGACTAGCAAAACGTCTTCAAGAACTAAACTTCAAGTCCAGTTGATAATTGAATACATCAGATATAGTATACAGAGGAATTGCCCTATGCTTGCTTGCTTTTTGATGGATTTAGTTCCCCGGACTGTACAGGAGAACTGTTTCACAACTCTCCCCACTCTACACATGCGATGTACGTTCACTTCACTGTTAACATTTTCAGCTCTGATCTCCTTCGGCTCTCTCAATGTCTGTGACAATACCAAAGAGAAGATGCTCTCTGCAAGGAGCACAACTTCTACTGACCCATCCTGAGCAGAGAGACCAGAGCTGAGAAGGATTGTTTGGGTAAGTATACTGCTCATCCTCATCCTGGGTACAATTATGGATAGAAGAAGGGATGGGGGGTGAGGAGTATGATGGTCTTTTAACAAGCATCTTACAGATAAATAAAAGTATTGAACCTGAACCTTTGGGTTTTGAAATATTAAGATAAATAGGGCAGTGGGTTGATCCTTTGATATTACACTGACAGGGTGATACACAGAGCATCACAAAAAGTCACAGACGCAAGTAATAAAGGTTAGCACAACTACAACCATTTGTGCAAAACCTACCACGCAGCTGCCAAAAGCTATGTAATAAAGCAATAGTGCCAAACCTGTGGCCAGTTTTTGACAAAAGTCCCACAGAACTTAAGATGGGGTCAAAATGCACCTAAAGTTGGCACACTATATTACTTACTACAGCAATAACGGCTCATGGTGTATCACCCTGAGAGTGTGGAGGGACACATACTGAAAAAATGACTTTTCCTCATCTTAATCTATAAAGCACTTAAGAGTAGCACTTACTCTGAGGTGGTGTGTTGCTTCATGCCTTCCATCCAGTACATGTTTTGCTTAGGAGCAGTATCCCACCTCCCTCTTTTAACCACTCCCACTTTCATTTGACCTGACCAATTGTCAAACCTGCACACAGCATTCTAACGGTCAAAACTCTGCCACCATAAAGAAGTTTATAAAGAAAGGCACTTGATTGACAGCTGAAACGTAAGATGTTTAAAATTGGATATCTAAAGAAATAGGGGCCCGATCAAAAAAAAAGTGGTGGTTGGAAAAAAAATAGTTTTCAGTAATAGTCAATTGAAAATATCTTTTTTTCAGTATAGATGCCCTTTAAGAAATGGGTAAATTAAAGAAGAATTATACTTCCTTCATTAACTTGTCTTCTAAAATGTCAGAGATAAAAGAATGTCAGTGACAATGACTTAGGGAGGAGCCAGAGATGCAGTTACTATACGATTATAATGATCCTTTGAAAATAGGAGGGCAACAGATGTTTGGTTTTCATTACAGACCACACTGCCGAGCAACTTTTCTAAGAATAAAAACCATTGTTGCTCCCATAACAAAAATAAACAATCAATTATTATCTTTTTTGAGATTTTGCCTATTTTCTTAAGCCAGTAAAATCTGTTAAATTCCACATTGAGTTTATAAAAATAGTACTATCACTTGCCATACGGATCTAGCTGAAGTCATTAGTCTTACTTATCAAGCAAAAGATAAAAGTATAAAAAAATAATTTTTTAGGGATTTATTTTTTGATGTTCCCTAGAATTTCATTCTCTAACAAATTTAAATTCTTTAAAGGACAACTAAAGCCACAGAACAACACTGAACCAGAAGGCAGAACCACTTGATATAAATCTAGTAATCTGTGTCTTACCTCTCATTTTGATACATGTGCTGGGAAATTTACCTAGAAAACATTGGTTGTGTGCTTTACTTCCCAATATTCTAGTATCACACATGCTCAGTCCTTAGCTATGGCAGAAATTGTTACGTTGGTCACACCCATTAATAATCTCTAGCCAATCCTTTTACTGGACAGATGCAGCAAGGAAGCATGTGACGAGGTCAGGAGGTGTGGTCTGACACTGCCCATACACACAGATTCTTAACAGGCTTTGATTTATTTTAATACAATTTACTGGAGTGGGTTTTATAGCTTATTGGTGTTTTTAGGGGGGTTGTTTTCAGATTTAGAGTATATAAAAATTGGGTTTACTTCTCCTTTAAAATAAAATCAGCACCGGATAATATGATTTCATTGAAATATGCAGCACAGAAAATACCTTACAGTCTGTTTCTTGAAATGGTAGGGCTTTTGGCAACAGCCTGTAGCCGATTTGAAATGGAAGGGAATTTATTTATTTAAGATTTATGTAATCTACTGTTAAGGGGCAAATTCTTTTAGTAAAATAAATAATCTGATGGGAAAAAAAACCTTCTTAGGAAGACAAAATTGATTCTCCGTCTGATTATGAGATTTCTGATGAGCATTAAGATTTGAGCGATTTGCAAAACATTTCCCAATTCGAGCAAGAAAATGGTTTCTCCCCAGTGTGTGTTCTCATATGATTAGTAGGTGAGATTCTGAGCAAAACATTTCCCACAATCAGAACAAGAAAACGGTTTCCCTGATGAGTTCTCTGATGTACAGTAAGATGGATATTTTGCGCAAAACTTTTCCCACATTCAGAACAAGAAAATGGTTTGTCTATTAGTGACTGCGTTGTGTTTAGTAAGCGTGAGCTTTCTGCAAAACATTCCCCACAATCTGTACAACAGAATGGCTTCTTTTCGACATGCATTTGATTGTTATGTGAAATAAGTTCTGGTTGGGAACGAAAACATTGCCCACATTCAGAACAAGGAAATGGTTTCTCTTCTGTGTGACTCTTGTGATGTCTTTTAAGGCCTGACTTATAGAAAAAGCTTTTGCCACATTCAGAAACAAGAAAATGGTTTTTCACCAGTAGAATCTCTGATGTGAAGTAAGTAGGTAGCTCTGCGGAAAACATTTCCCACAATCAGAACACGAAAATGGTTTCTCTCCTGGGTGAGTTCTCTTGATGTGCAGTAAGTTGAGAACTTCGTGCAAAAGATTTGCCACAATCAGCACAGCTGAATGGTTTTTCTCCTGTGTGAATCTGCTGATGTGTATAAGGTTGATCTTTCTAAAAAGCTTTTTCCACATATAGTGCAAGGAAATGGTTTCTCTCCTGTGTGAAGTCTCTGGTGTATGTTAAGTTTGGATTTTCGTGCAAAACTTTTCCACATTCAGAGCAGGAGAAGGGTTTTGTTCCTGGTGTACGCTTTGATGTGAAGAAAGATCAGAGCGACTTCTAAAATATTTTCCACATTCTAAACACTGAAATGGTTTCTCTCTGTGTGAATTCTCTGATGCGTCATAAAATGTGTGAGACCAGAAAAACATTTCCCACATTCAGAACAAAGAAAATGGTTTCTCTCCTGTGTGTATCTGGTTATGTCTATTAAGGTGTGATTTTTCTAAAAAGGATTTCCCACATACTGAACAGGAAAATGGTTTTTCTCCAGTATGAGTTTTCTTATGAGCAGTAAGTTTGGAAACTTCGTGAAAAACATTTTCCACATTCAGAACAACTGAATGGTTTCCGTATGGACACTTTGATGAAAAGAAAGCTCAGTGCGACTTCTGAAACCTTTCCACATTCTAAACAGGAAATGGTTTCTCCCTGTGTGAATTCTCTGATGTTTATTAAGGTATGAGCTTTGAATAAATGTTTTCCACATTCTAAGCACTTGAATGGTTTATTTCCGGTATGAACACTTTGATGAAAAGAAGTTCATATCTGCTTCTAAAATATTCCCACATAAGAACAAGGAAATGGTTCTTACTGGGGTTCGTTTTCATGTTCAATAACGATTGGACTTTCCATTATAATTTTTGCACCTCCGAGCAAAATGTCTGTAAGGTACTTATTCCAACATCGGATGTACATTTCGCTTCATCAAAACTTTCCCATCTTGGCTGTACTTTTTTAATGTGAGGCTGTTGCTCTGAGCAACATCATTATCTGAATTTCTTTTTATTTGTTCATTTTGAGGATCGGCATTACTATTGAATATTCTCCCTCCCAATAACCATCTCCTCTTTTATTTTAATTGCTATACAACCTTCTGGCAAGTCCTCATTTAGGTTGGATCCTGTATTAGGAGTAGATGGATCTGTTTCTGTGACTGTTCGTAAGGGGATTCATGTTGTAATCAGAATCTTCTTCCATGAATCTGGCTCCTCTTTAATTTTAAATGATATATAATCTGTTGACAAGCTATTAAGTTGGATTCCATGGAATCAGTAGAGGATTGTTCCCTGTATCTGTTCTGTAAGTGGATTAATGGTACATCTGAACATTCTCCTTCCCATGATTCCATCTCCTCTTTAATACCATTTGATATACAGCTGGTTACAGTTTCCTTATCCGTTGGAGAAATCACCATTTGGGAAATTTCTTCTGGTTCCTATCCACAATCTCACTTGTTTATTCTCACAGCACAAATTGTTCCAGAATTAGGTTAGTATCACTGTTATCTTCATAGTCACAATCTGTAAATGATACAAAACATGGAAAATCGTTATGAGGATTATAACCCAAAGACCTATTTATTATTACTTACAAGTTATAGTAATTTGTGATGTTTTTGGATCACGGACTTTAATGGACATGTGTCACAAGCACAATCAACATTGAAAACTTTATAGATTCACCTGTGAGCAGACCTATCAACTCTGATTAGCTGCCTTTTGATTGAGCTTTTAGGTAATGCATATATTTAGGAGGCATTTCTATTATGTGAGGTTATTATGTACGTATTAAAGGATAACTAACCAAATTTTTTAAACTCCAGAATCTGAAAACAAACCCCCTAAAAACCCCAATAAGCTATAAAATCCCACTCCGGTAAATTGTATTAAAGTAAAGTTAAGCTGTTAAGAACTGGATGAAGTATCTGTGTGTGGGCAGTGTGGACCACACCCCCCTGACCTCAGTCCACATGATTCCTTGCTTTATTGTCCTGGAAAAGGATTGGCTAGAGATATTAATGGGTGTGACCAACTGTAACAAGTTTGTTCCATAGCTAAGGACTGAGCATGTGCAGAACATATAATGGTCGTTGACCAAACTGTGTGATATTAGAATGCTGTGAAGTAAAGCACAAACCATAGTTATTTAGGTAAATTCCCAGCGCCCGTATCACAAATGAGAGGCAAGACACAGATTACTGGTTTTATATCAAGGTGTTCTGCCTTCTGGTTCAGTGTTGTTCTGTGGCTTTAGTTGTCCTTTAGTTTTTTTTAAAAACAGTTAAAAAAAGTACCTGGAGCAGGGAGGTAGGATTGGTGCTTCTAACCTTCCAATATCATTTCTATTAGGAGCAGCAGGACGAAGAAAACTGCTTCTGCCAGTCTTCCTGTTTGCTTCAGCACTATCATTAATACAGGAAGGCTCAGGCCACAACCTGGCAGATAAAACTGTATGGGCTGTAGTTCCACAACAAAAGGGGTGGGAATAACAATCCTATCCCTTGCCAGGTGCTTTTCATTTTTTCAAAAAATTATTTTTACAGTATAGTTGTCTTTAAAGGGCAATTATGTGAGATTTCTTTTAAAATCCCTTCTAATGTACCCTATAAGTCATCCCAACCACCAGGTTGCAAAACAGTCAAATGCTGTAGTGCTAAACACATCAAATAAACCATTAACCCAGCAATATGAGCATAACACATATAAAACAGCCCCCCCCCATATACATACAAAACCTGTGACTCAAATGGACATCACACGTAAACACTAATACAGTATATGAATAATACAGTATATAATAATACAGTGTATATAATAATACAGTAATACAGTTATATAATACAGTATATTATAATACAGTAATATATAATAATACAGTAATACAGACTATATACCAAACAAGACATACAGTAATACAGTATATATAATATACAGTAATATAATAATAAGTATATATAATATACGTAATACAGTATATATAATACAGTAATACAGACTTATACCAAACAAGACACACAGTGCAATCTATGAAATATAAGACTAAAGCAAATGAAATGTATCAGGATAACAAGCAGTGTCACTGTGTTTGTGAAGGTCTCACTATAGCTGCTGTACCACTGACTCTCTCCAGAGATTCTGATCTCAGAAGCAGGGGGAGAGATATGATCTTTAGGTGCAAAAATAAATAACAATAGCAAACTTAGAGACAGGCAGAGTTCAGTAACTTACTTGTAAAGAATCTCAGACCACATGGTCCTCTCTCCCCTCCCTTCAGCACATTGCTACTTTCTCCCACCCTTTGCTTGCTTGCAGCTAGCTCTGGAAGGGAGGGGCCAACAGGAGGTCAGCACTACATTTAAAGTCTTTCACTGAGCGTGCCCGGACTTTTATACAGCCCTTTACTGCTTGAGGGGGACTAGCCTGGGGGGAGGGTACAGTCTGGTTCCTTTCCTAATTGGCCAATAACTGGCAAGAGACATCTACAAAGCGCTCTTAACTTTTAAAAAGGTTTGAAGCAACAATCCAGGATGCCGAACTAGTGCCCCATTCTCCCCAAAAGCAAAAACAATTTCTTTTTCAGTAAACATCAGTTAGAGCATTTGTTTTCCTGGAATGTTACTTACCTACTGAGCTTTTTTTTCTCTTTGCTTTCCTATATGGAGTTTCTTTCCCTTTAATACTCACTCCTCCATGGAGAAATAGATGGAAACATCTTCATACTGTATGGCAACCTGAACACACAATGTTACAGTCACCACCCAGACAGAGAGCGGATTATCATCCACTGTTACTAACCAATCACGGATTGGGACACACCCACCTCTCCAGTCAGCAGGGGATGATGTTGGAGATGAGGTCCAGGATCTTCTTGGCATTTTCCTTCTGTATGACGGAGCGAGACGGATGGGACACAGTTGGGGGATGGAGCCTGCAGGATCCTTCCAACAACAGTCAGTGCAGCTCTGTGGGACGCCATCCCCAGACTTCTTCATAACAATGTAGTCCTGGGGATTGGGAGGGAGAGAGAATTATCTCTGTACAGGAAGGGGCCCATAGCTAATAGGAGCCACTGCCCCAAGAGAAATAAACTATCAACTCTATGGACAGTAGGTAGAACTATTCCAAATAATCCCACCCCTGCACCACTCACAGAGCCCCTCACCTCCCCAGTCAGCAGGTGGATAATCTCCAGTGTGAGTCAGGATTCTCTCTTCAGATGGTTTTTATCCTTGTTCCCCATCACTGGGTCAGTCGCTTCCTCTGAGATCCCCATTAGGTCCTGTGGATGTCACCCGCACATTATCTGAAATAAAGTGATTAGAGAAATTTGTACTGACAATACCAATACACAAATTAAGCGACAACATTAAACAGAGGAATAAACTGGAACCTTGATTTATCTTCTGTGTATTTAATGATTTAAGTGATAGTTAAGATATCATCAGAGTAACAACAAACCAACCTATGATATATATAAAAAAAAATCTAAAAGAATAGATTTATATTTTATTATTATTTTGCAAGTATGGTACATATGCTTAACAATTTGTACTATATTTGTTATGCAAAGTTTTAACAAAAAGACTAAGTAAGTTTCATTCATAAGCTGATAGCTTGCCATAAGTCTGCATTGTCACTGTTATCCCTCGTGTCAGTGACAAGGACCAATGAGAAGATATGCTCTGAAGTAGCGGTCTCCCATTGGCAGACTGACGAGAAGGAAGAAGGAAACCGGATCGGAAAAGGTAAAGCGTAGGTACGTTTATCATCTGATCTATGAGGGGTGAGGACCTAGCGGTTTAGGTCTTCAATCTGGGTCTAATGGAGAAAGGAGCAGGGGGAGGGAAGAAACATTCTCATTTAAATTCCTAAATTCATGGCTGTAGCTCCATAGTTTGTTAGGTCTCCCCTGCCCCCAGTCGCCTTTGTACCATAGAAAGTGGATGGTCAGCTGAGCTGTATTATCAGCGATCGCTGCAAATTCAGAGCTGAAGCACAGGTAAGAGTAGTGGCAATTATATCGAATTTATTAACCAGCACATATACCATTAGTAATTCCGATTCACTGGGCACAGGGGAACTGTGGTCTCCATTCAAGTGCCCTCAATACAAGGGCTCTCTTCGTATCTGTGAACAAGCCTAGTTTGAGCTCTAGCTGTAATGAAGTTAAGGCATGTAAAGTTTCACTCTCTAGTTGCACTGTCTCGTATGCTTTGGGATGCACATCACGAGCAAAATCATCAGCCCCACACCCCAATTGACCTTTAAAGCTAATTACAGGCCTGCCAATCAATCCACCAGAAGGAAGTACAAGCTTTCACAGAACACATTAATGCGGTAGACCAAACATCAAATTCACAAGGGAAGATACAAAACAACACACTGGCTTTCTTGGACTGCTTGGTAGAAGTCAGGGAGAATGGTAAACTGGAAGTAGAGGTTTACAGAAAACCAACACACACAGATCAGTATTTGATGTTTGACTCCCACCACCCTTTAGATCACAAGCTGGGGGTCATCAGAACCCTGCAACACAGAGCCGAGAACATCCCCACTAGCACAGAGCCGAGAACATCCCCACTAGCACAGAGCTGAGAACATCCCCACTAGCACAGAGCTGAGAACATCCCACTATCACAGAGCTGAGAACAATCCCCACTAGCACAGACTGAGAACTCCCCCTAGCACAGAGCTAGAAACATCCCCACTAGCACAGAGCTGAGACATCCCCACTAGCACAAGCTGAGAACATCCCCACTAGCACGCTGAGAACTCCCCACTAGCACAGAGCTGAGAACATCCCCACTAGCACAGAGCTGAGAACATCCCCACTAACACAGAGCTGAGAACATCCCCACTAGCACAGAGCTGAGAACATCCCCACAGCCCAGAGCTGAGAACATCCCCACTAGCACAGAGCTGAGAACATCCCCACTAGCACAGAGCTGAGAACATCCCCACTAGCACAGAGCCGAGACCATCCCCACTAGCACAGAGCCGAGAACATCCCCACTAGCACAGAGCCGAGAACATCCCCACTACACAAGAGCGAAACATCCCCACTAGCACAGAGCTGAGAACATCCCCACTGCACAGAGCTGAGAACATCCCACTAGCACAGAGCGGAGAACATCCCCACTAGCACAGAGCCTGAGAACACCCCACTAGCACAGAGCCGAGAACATCCCCAGCACACCAGAACATCCCCACTACACAGAGCCGAAACATCCACCCCCATAACACAGAGCCGAGAACATCCCCCTAGCACAGAGCTGAAACACTCCCACTAGCACAGAGTGAGAACATCCCACTAGCACAGCTGCGAACATCCCCACTAGCACACAGAGCTGAGAACATCCCCACTAGCACAGAGCCGAGAACATCCCCACTAGCACAGGCTGAGAACATCCCCACTAGCACAGAGCTGAGAACATCCCCACTAGCACAGAGCCGAGAACATCCCCACTAGCACAGAGCCGAGAACATCCCCACTAGCACAGAGGCGAAGGCTAAAGAAATGAAACATCACAGATTCTTGTACAAGTCATTCTGAATTGAGAAAGCCAGTCGGATGACTAGCAAAACGTCTTCAAGAACTAAACTTCAAGTCCAGTTGATCTAATTGAATACATCAGATATAGTATACAGAGAAATTTTGCCCTATGCTTGCTTGCTTTTTGATGGATTTAGTTCCCCCGGACTGTACAGGAGAACTGTATTCACAACTCTCCCCACTCTACACATGCGATGTACGTTCACTTCACTGTTAACATTTCTTCCCAGCTCTGATCTCCTTCGGCTCTCTCAATTTGTCTGTGACAATACCAAAGAGAAGATGCTCTCTGCAAGGAGCACAACTTTCTACTGACCCCATCCTGAGCAAGAGAGACCAGAGCTGAGAAGGATTGTTTGGGTAAGTTATACTGCTCATCCTCATCCTGGGTACAATCTATGGATAGAAGAAAGGGATGTGGGGGGTGAGGAGTATGATGGTCTTTTAACAGCATCTTACAGATTAAATAAAAAGTATTGAACCTGAACCTTTGGGTTTTGAAATATTAAGATAAAATAGGGCAGTGGGTTGAATCCTTTGATATTACACTGACAGGGTGATACACAGAGCATCACAAAAAGTCACAGACGCAAGTAATAAAGGTTAGCACAACTACAACCATTTGTGCAAAACCTACCCACGCAGCTGCCAAAAGCTATGTAATAAAGCAATAGTGCCAACTTACCTGTGGCCAGTTTTTGACAAAAGTCCCACAGAACTTAAGATGGGGTCAAAATGCACCTAAAGTTGGCATCACTATATTACATTACTACAGCAATAACGGCTCATGGTGTATCACCCTGAGAGTGTGGAGGGACACTATACTGAAAAAATGACTTTTCCTCATCTTAATCTATAAAGCACTTATAGAGTAGCACTTACTCTGAGGTGTGTGTGTTGCTTCATGCCTTCCATCCAGTACATGTTTTGCTTAGGAGCAGTATCCCACCTCCCTCTTTTAACCACTCCCACTTTCATCTGACCTGACCAATTGTCAAACCTGCACACAGCATTCTAACGGTCAAAACTCTGCCACCATAAAAGAATAGTTTATTAAAGAAAGGCACTTGATTGACAGCTGAAACGTAAGATGTTTAAAATTGGATATCTAAAGAAATAGGGGCCCGATCAAAAAAAAAAGTGGTGGTTGGAAAAAAAATAGTTTTCAGTAATAGTCAATTGAAAATATCTTTTTTTCAGTATAGATGCCCTTTAAGAAATGGGTAAATTAAAGAAGAATTATACTTCCTTCATTAACTTGTCTTCTAAAATGTCAGAGATAAAAGAATGTCAGTGACAATGACTTAGGGAGGAGCCAGAGATGCAGTTACTATACGATTATAATGATCCTTTGAAAATAGGAGGGCAACAGATGTTTGGTTTTCATTACAGACACACTGCCGAGCAACTTTTCTAAGAATAAAAACCATTGTTGCTCCCATAACAAAAATAAACAATCAATTATTATCTTTTTTGAGATTTTGCCTATTTTCTTAAGCCAGTAACATTCTGTTAAATTCCACATTGAGTTTATTAAAAATAGTACTATCACTTGCCATACGGATCTAGCTTGAAGTCATTAGTCTTACTTATCAAGCATAAAGATAAAAGTATAAAAAAATAATTTTTTAGGGATTTATTTTTTTGATGTTCCCTAGAATTTCATTCTCTAACAAATTTAAATTCTTTAAAGGACAACTAAAGCCACAGAACAACACTGAACCAGAAGGCAGAACACCTTGATATACATCTAGTAATCTGTGTCTTACCTCTCATTTTGATACATGTGCTGGGAAATTTACCTAGAAAACATATGGTTTGTGCTTTACTTCCCAATATTCTAGTATCACACATGCTCAGTCCTTAGCTATGGCAGAAATTGTTACAGTTGGTCACACCCATTAATAATCTCTAGCCAATCCTTTTACTGGACAGATGCAGCAAGGAAGCATGTGACTGAGGTCAGGAGGTGTGGTCTGACACTGCCCATACACACAGATTCTTAACAGGCTTTGATTTATTTTAATACAATTTACTGGAGTGGGATTTTATAGCTTATTGGTGTTTTTAGGGGGGTTGTTTTCAGATTCTAGAGTATAAAAAATTGGGTTTACTTCTCCTTTAAAATAAAATCAGCACCGGATAATATGATTTCATTTGAAATATGCAGCACAGAAAATACCTTACAGTCTGTTTCTTGAAATGGTAGGGCTTTTGGCAACAGCCTGTAGCCGATTTGAAATGGAAGGGAATTTATTTATTTAAGATTTATGTAATCTACATGTTAAGGGGCAAATTCATTTTAGTAAAATAAATAATCTGATGGGAAAAAAAACCTTCTTAGGAAGACAAAATTTGATTCTCCGTCTGATTATGAGATTTCTGATGAGCATTAAGATTTGAGCGATTTGCAAAACATTTCCCACATTCAGAGCAAGAAAATGGTTTCTCCCCAGTGTGTGTTCTCATATGATTAGTAAGGTGAGACTTCTGAGCAAAACATTTCCCACAATCAGAACAAGAAAACGGCTTTTCCCCTGAATGAGTTCTCTGATGTACAGTAAGATGGATATTTTGCGCAAAACTTTTCCCACATTCAGAACAAGAAAATGGTTTGTCTATTAAGTGACTGCGTTGATGTTTAGTAAGCTGTGAGCTTTCTGCAAAACATTTCCCACAATCTGTACAACAGAATGGCTTCTTTTCGACATGCATTTGATTGTTATGTGAAATAAGTTCTGGTTGGGAACGAAAACATTGCCCACATTCAGAACAAGGAAATGGTTTCTCTTCTGTGTGACTCTTGTGATGTCTTTTAAGGCCTGACTTATAGAAAAAGCTTTTGCCACATTCAGAACAAGAAAATGGTTTTTCACCAGTATGAATTCTCTGATGTGAAGTAAGTAGGTAGCTCTGCGGAAAACATTTCCCACAATCAGAACACGAAAATGGTTTCTCTCCTGGGTGAGTTCTCTGATGTGCAGTAAGTTGAGAACTTCGTGCAAAAGATTTGCCACAATCAGCACAGCTGAATGGTTTTTCTCCTGTGTGAATCTGCTGATGTGTATTAAGGTGTGATCTTTCTAAAAAGCTTTTTCCACATATAGTGCAAGGAAATGGTTTCTCTCCTGTGTGAAGTCTCTGGTGTATGTTAAGTTTGGATTTTCGTGCAAAACATTTTCCACATTCAGAGCAGGAGAAGGGTTTTGTTCCTGTGTGTACGCTTTGATGTGAAGAAAGATCAGAGCGACTTCTAAAATATTTTCCACATTCTAAACACTGAAATGGTTTCTCTCCTGTGTGAATTCTCTGATGCGTCATAAAATGTGTGAGACCAGAAAAACATTTCCCACATTCAGAACAAGAAAATGGTTTCTCTCCTGTGTGTATCTGGTTATGTCTATTAAGGTGTGATTTTTCTAAAAAGGATTTCCCACATACTGAACAGGAAAATGGTCTTTCTCCAGTATGAGTTTTCTTATGAGCAGTAAGTTTGGAACTTCGTGAAAAACATTTTCCACATTCAGAACAACTGAATGGTTTCTTTCCCGTATGGACACTTTGATGAAAAGAAAGCTCAGTGCGACTTCTGAAACCTTTTCCACATTCTAAACAGGGAAATGGTTTCTCCCCTGTGTGAATTCTCTGATGTTTATTAAGGTATGAGCTTTGAATAAATGTTTTCCCACATTCTAAGCACTTGAATGGTTTATTTCCGGTATGAACACTTTGATGAAAAGAAAGTTCATATCTGCTTCTAAAATATTTCCCACATACTGAACAAGGAAATGGTTTCTTACTGGGGTTCGTTTTCTTATGTTCAATAACGATTGGACTTTCCATTATAATTTTTGCACCTTCCGAGCAAAATGTCTGTAAGGTACTTATTCCAACATCGGATGTACATTTCGCTTCATCAAAACTTTCCCCATCTTGGCTGTACTTTTTTAATGTGAGGCTGTTGCTCTGAGCAACATCATTATCTGAATTTCTTTTTATTTGTTCATTTTGAGGATCGGCATTACTATCTGAATATTCTCCCTCCCAATAATCCATCTCCTCTTTTATTTTAATTGCTATACAACCTTCTGGCAAGTCCTCATTTAGGTTGGATCCTGTATTAGGAGTAGATGGATCTGTTTCCTGTGACTGTTCTGTAAGGGGATTCATGTTGTAATCAGAATCTTCTTCCCATGAATCTGGCTCCTCTTTAATTTTAAATGATATATAATCTGTTGACAAGCTATTTAAGTTGGATTCCATGGAATCAGTAGATGGATCTGTTCCCTGTATCTGTTCTGTAAGTGGATTAATGGTACAATCTGAACATTCTCCTTCCCATGATTCCATCTCCTCTTTAATACCATTTGATATACAGCTGGTTACAGTTTCCTTATCCGTTGGAGAAATGTCACCATTTGGGAAATTTTCTTCTGGTTCCTCATCCACAATCTCACTTGGTTTATTCTCACAGCACAAATTTGTTTCCAGATTAGGTTTAGTATCACTGTTATCTTCATAGTCACAATCTGTAAATGATACAAACATGGAAAATCGTTATGATGGATTATAACCCAAAGACCTATTTATTATTACTTACCAAGTTATTAGTAAATTTGTGATGTTTTTTGGATCACGGACTTTAATGGACATGTGTCACAAGCACAATCAACATTGAAAACTTTATAGAATTCACCTGTGAGCAGACCTAATCAACTCTGATTAGCTGCCTTTTGATTGAGCTTTTAGGTAATGCATATATTTAGGAGGCATTTCTATTATTGTGAGGTTATTATGTACGTATTAAAGGATAACTAAACCAAATTTTTTAAACTCCAGAATCTGAAAACAAACCCCCTAAAAACCCCAATAAGCTATAAAATCCCACTCCGGTAAATTGTATTAAAGTAAAGTTAAGCCTGTTAAGAACTGGATGAAGTATCTGTGTGTATGGGCAGTGTGAGACCACACCCCCTGACCTCAGTCACATGATTCCTTGCTTTATCTGTCCTGTAAAAGGATTGGCTAGAGATTATTAATGGGTGTGACCAACTGTAACAAGTTTGTTCCATAGCTAAGGACTGAGCATGTGCAGAACATATAATGGTCGTTGACCAAACTGTGTGATATTAGAATGCTGTGAAGTAAAGCACAAACCATATGTTATTTAGGTAAATTTCCCAGCGCCCGTATCACAATGAGAGGCAAGACACAGATTACTGGTTTTATATCAAGGTGTTCTGCCTTCTGGTTCAGTGTTGTTCTGTGGCTTTAGTTGTCCTTTAAGTTTTTTTTAAAAACAGTTAAAATAAAAAGTACCTGGAGCAGGGAGGTAGGATTGGTGCTTCTAACCTTCCAATATCATTTCTATTAGGAGCAGCAGGACGAAGAAAACTGCTTCTGCCAGTCTTCCTGTTTGCTTCAGCACTATCATTAATACAGGAAGGCTCAGGGCCACAACCTGGCAGATGAAAACTGTATGGGCTGTAGTTCCACAACAAAAGGAGGTGGGAATAATCAATCCTATCCCCTTGCCTCAGGTGCTTTTCATTTTTTCAAAAAATTATTTTTACAGTATAGTTGTCCTTTAAAGGGCAATTATAGTGAGATTTCTTTTAAAATCCCTTCTAATGTACCCTATAAGTCATCCCAACCACCAGGTTGCAAAACAGTCAAATGCTGTAGTGCTAAACACAATCAATAAACCATTAACCCAGCAATATGAGCATAACACACTATAAACAGCCCCTCCCCCATATACATACAAAACCTGTGACTCAAATGGACATCACCAAGTAAACACTAATACAGTATATGTAATAATACAGTATATATAATAATACAGTGTATATAATAATACAGTAATACAGTATATATAATACAGTATATATAATAATACAGTATATATAATAATACAGTAATACAGACTATATACCAAACAAGACATACAGTAATACAGTATATATAATAATACAGTATATATAATAATACAGTATATATAATAATACAGTAATACAGTATATATAATACAGTAATACAGACTATATACCAAACAAGACACACAGTGCAATCTATGAAATATATAGACTAAAGCAAATGAAATGTATCAGGATAACAAGCAGTGTCACTGTGTTTGTGAAGGTCTCACTATAGCTGCTGCTACACTGACTCTCTCCAGAGATTCTGATCTCAGCTAAGCAGGGGGAGAGATATGATCTTTAGGTGCAAAAATAAATAACAATTAGCAAACTTAGAGAACAGGCAGAGTTCAGTAACTTACTTGTAAAGAATCTCAGCACCACTGGTCCTCTCTCCCCCTCCCTTCAGCACATTGCTACTTTCTCCCACACTTTGCTTGCTTGCAGTCTAGCTCTGGAAGGGAGGGGCCAACAGGAGGTCAGCACTACATTTAAAGTCCTTTCAACTGAGCGTGCCCGGACTTTTCATACAGCCCTTTACTGCTTGAGGGGGACTAGCCTGGGGGGAGGGTACAGTCTGGTTCCCTTTCCTAATTGGCCAATAACTGGCAAGAGACATCTACAAAGCTAGCTCTTAACTTTTAAAAAGGTTTGAAGCAACAATCCAGGATGCCGAACTAGTGCCCCATTCTCCCCAAAAGCAAAAAACGAAATTTCCTTTTTCAAGTAAACATCAGTTAGAGCATTTGTTTTCCTTGGAAATGTTACTTACCTACTGAGCTTTTTTTCTTCTTTGCTTTCCTATATGGAGTTTTCTTTCCCTTTAAATACTCCCACTCCTCCATGGAGAAATAGATGGAAACATCTTCATACTGTATGGCAACCTGAACACACAATGTTACAGTCACCACCCAGACAGAGAGACGGATTATCATCCACTGTTACTAACCAATCACGGATTGGGACACACCCACTCTCCAGTCAGCAGGTGGATGATGTTGGAGATGAGGTCCAGGATCTTCTTGGATTTTCCTTCTGTATGACGGAGCGAGACGGATGGGACACAGTTGGGGTGGAGCCTGCAGGATCCTTCCAACATACAGTCAGTGCAGCTCTGTGGGACGCCATCCCCAGACTTCTTCATAACAATGTAGTCCTGGGGATTGGGAGGGAGAGAGAATTATCTCTGTACAGGAAGGGGCCCATAGCTAATAGGAGCCACTGCCCCAAGAGAAATAAACTATCAACTCTATGGACAGTAGGTAGAACTATTCCAAATAATCCCCACCCCCTGCACCACTCACAGAGCCCCTCACCTCCCCAGTCAGCAGGTGGATAATCTCCAGTGTGAGATTCAGGATTCTCTCATTCAGATGGTTTTTATCCTTGTTCCCCATCACTGGGTCAGTCGCTTCCTCTGAGATCCCCATTAGGTCCTTGTGGATGTCACCCTGCACATTATCTGAAATAAAGTGATTAGAGAATTTGTACTGACAATACACAATACACAAATTACAGCGACAACATTAAACAGAGGAATAAACTGGAACCTTGATTTATCTTTGTATTTAATGATTAAGTGATAGTTAAGATATCATCAGAGTACAACAATAACTATGATATAATAAAAAAAAAATCTATACAAGAATTAAGATTTATTATTTTATTATTATTTTGCAAGTATGGTCATAGCTTAACAATTTGTACTATATTTGTTATGCAAATGTTTTAACAAAGACTAAGTAAGTTTCTTCATAAGCTGATTAGCTTGCCATAAGTTGCATTGTCATGTTATTCCCTCGGTCTGTCAGTGACAAGGACCAATGAGAGATATGCTCTGAAAGTAGGCGTCTCCCCATTGGCAGAATGACAGAGAAGGAAGAAGGAAAACGGATCGGAAAGGTAAAGCGTAGGTACGTTTATCATCTGATCTATGAGGGGTGGGACCTAGCGGTTTAGGTCTTCAATCTGGGTACTAATGCGGGAGAAAGGAGCAGGGGGAGGGAAGAACAATTCTCATTTAAATTCCTAAATTCATGGCTGTAGCTCCATAGTTTGTTAGGTCTCCCCTGCCCCCCAGTCGCTTTGTACCCTAGAAAGTGGATGGTAGCTGAGCTGTTATTATCAGCGATCGCTGCAATTCAGAGCTGAAGCACAAGGTAAGAGTAGTGGACTTATATCGAATTTATTAACCAGCACATACCCATTAGTAATTTCCGATTCACTGGGCACAGGGGAACTGTGGTCTCCATTCAAGTGCCCTCAATACAAGGGCTCTCTTCGTATCTGTGAACAAGCCTAGTTTGAGCTCTAGCTGTAATGAAGTATAGGCATGTAAAGTTTCACTCTCTAGTCTGCACTGTTCGTATGCTTTGGGAGCACATCACGAGCACACATCATCAGCCCCACACCCCAAATGACCTTTTTTAAAGCTAATTACGGCCTGCAATCATTATCTGTGCAATGGGCACCTCGTGGCTATTTTTAAAAATGATTTATAATTTGGGGATTATGATGCAGCATCTGTGCTTTGTCTCAATAGTAGGGCATGCTAAAGATGGCGACAAGGGGGCGTAGCAAAGGTGCTGGTGATGTCGCAGCTCGTTTTGAGAGCAAGATGTAAGTTTGGATAGATTGCAGTAGAAGCATAATCGAGAGTCATTTTAAAGGTAGGAGTGTATTGAGACCACAGTTCTCCTAAAATATATCAATCAAATATGGAGGGTCAGATTTATTTTACTTACCCAGTGTGGCTGCTGCTGACAATTCTTCTATGTTTTCCGTAAATGGAATGGGACACACCCACCTCTCCAGTCAGCAGGTGGATGATGTTGGAGATGAGGTCCAGGATCTTCTTGGCATTTTCCTTCTGTATGACGGAGCGAGACGGATGGGACACAGTTGGGGGATGGAGCCTGCAGGATCCTTCCAACATACAGTCAGTGCAGCTCTGTGGGACGCCATCCCCAGACTTCTTTAAAAATGTAGTCCTGGGGATTGGGAGGAGAGAGAATTATCTCTGTACAGGAAGGGGCCCATAGCTAATAGGAGCCACTGCCCCAAGAGAAATAAACTATCAACTCTATGGACAGTGGTAGAACTATTCCAAATAATCCCCACCCCCTGCACCCCTCCACGAGCCCCTCACCTCCCCAGTCAGCAGGTGGATAATCTCCAGTGTGAGATTCAGGATTCTCTCATTCAGATGGTTTTTATCCTTGTTCCCCATCACTGGCTCAGTCTCTTCCTCCGAGTTCCCATTAGATCCTAGTGGGTGGGATTAACTTAACCTGCAGGTTACCTGAAATAAAGCAGAGAGAGATATTATTACTGACAACATACAATTGTACTGTCAAGGCAGCATGATATACTAGGAAAGGGTTAAAGGTAACACATCAAAGGCCTCCAAGAATCTATGATCAATGTATCATTAGCCAATTAATTTACTTCTTGCAAACACCAGGACAGCACTGCTAGAGTATTGGTAGCCGAAATGGCCAATCTAACGTGTGTGGACGCATGTGAAGAAATCATTCATTGATCCATCCTGTTGGGAGTGCTAAACAACGTACAGGCTGTTGGGAGTGGTTAGACCAGTCCTCTTTGGAGTGTTGGTGTGTTCAAGGCTTTAGTTAAGATAACTGTACAGACAGGCTGATTGGCAGTGGACAAGCAGCATCTTCTGCATGGATGCTAAGGATTGTGGAGGGGGAGACTCCTACAGCGCAGACTGGGAAACCTCTTTACATCTTTAATAAATCACTACTATAACAGACAATAACCCAACGTGTACAGGCCTTTAAATGTACGAAGGTCTCCCCTACTAGAGACTGATCTGTAGGACATCTAAACACAAAGAACACACATTGCAAATGGCAATGACACCAAACACTAGGTTTCCCTATAACCACTGTAAGACATAAATTATAAATTCAATTAATACATTTCAACTTTGCCACCCTTCCCCATATTCAGAGATTAATAGTGACAAACCCAGGGCGGTAGGAAATCCCCAGTGTGAGAATGTATCAGCTCATCAGTGATGGTTTTTAAAGCTAGTCACAAGCCTTTCTCTAAGGTGTCCATAGGCAGAAGGAAACACAGATATTCATTGCTGGTCTGATCTTCTTTTTTTTGATGGAAAACCACCATCTATTTTTCGGCTGATTTTGCCAAATTGATCCAAGTACGGTGGCTCAGAGGTTAGCACTTACACCGCACTGCTTCACTAAGCTCCGCCCCTCCTCTCCAAGCAACGAGGCCAATAGGAAGATTCGCTCTGCAAGGAGCGCGTCTTCTATTGGAGGCATCACGGAAGAGGAAGAGGGAGCAGAGCAGCAAGGTGTAAGTATAACAGAGTAAGTGCAAACAGACCAGGGGTGAGGACCTAGCGGTTTAGGCCCTCACCCTTGGTAGAAGCGTGGATATAAGAAGAGGAGCGAATAGGCTGAAAGTATAATTGTCCTTTAAGTGCGAATTGCCAGACAGGACTAAAAATGGTGATTACATGACAATCGCATCATCACTTCTCTCAATTAACATTGTAAATGAAAGTCATCACAAAGAGGAAACAGAGCGCAAAATGTGTGAAAAACGCTTAATGAGGCCTGGCCCTAAGGCCAGATCCTATGTCGCTCTCCTGAAAGGGAAGAGGGCACATTCCTGCAGCCAGGGAAGCGAAGCTCCTACAAACACATTTTTTCTGCTGACAAACTTCTATTAAGGTCTATGGAAGTGGTGCCTGTGTAATTAACCCCCGCTGTGTATTTCAATTCAAGTTCTGCCCATCCAATTCAACAAGGACCAGTAACCCAGTAATAGGTACAGGTCTGAATAGAGATATCCAATGACCAATATGGACAGTTTGTCCTTAATCCACTTTCTGATATCAGATCAGTCAATTCAACGTTCAATTTGCACATGTGTCTGCTACACTAGGGCCTTACATTGGGAGGTGGGTAAACAGGGGGAGATGTATCAGACACCAGACCCAGGCAGGAAACATGGGAGGCCAGTCAACCAAACAATCATAATAACACTGAAACACTGGCAGACAACATATGTCATACCCTGGTCCTCCATTATCACACGTCAATATACTGTCTGGGACATGTTACGCACAGAGGGTGCTTGGTGTCCCCTGGTACATGAACTTTCTCTACTGGCTGCCACCACATCCAATACCGTGACCAGAACCAGGAACGTATATTATACAGTGGCAGACAGAATTGATCACCAATAGCCTGTCTTACTCTTTAATCAGCTGCAGCCTTTAGTCTGTTTGCTGGTGGCTGCTGACATTGCACATGCTCATTGAATTCTCTAGCCCTCCTCCCTCTCCCCCCCATGGCAGAGCTTTCAAATCACCATTGGCTGACCTGTTCCTGACCTCTGCAGCAAGAAGTCACTGGGTCAGTCGCTTCCTCTGAGATCCCCATTAGGTCCTTGTGGATGTCACCCTGCACATTATCTGAAATAAAGTGATTAGAGAAATTTGTACTGACAATACACAATACACAAATTACAGCGACAACATTAAACAGAGGAATAAACTGGAACCTTGATTTATCTTCTGTGTATTTAATGATTTAAGTGATAGTTAAGATATCATCAGAGTAACAACACTAACCTATGATATATATAAAAAAAAAATCTATACAAGAATTAAGATTTATTATTTTATTATTATTTTGCAAGTATGGTACATATTGCTTAACAATTTGTACTATATTTGTTATGCAAATGTTTTAACAAAAAGACTAAGTAAGTTTCATTCATAAGCTGATTAGCTTGCCATAAGTCTGCATTGTCACTGTTATTCCCTCGGTCTGTCAGTGACAAGGACCAATGAGAAGATATGCTCTGAAAGTAGCGCGTCTCCCCATTGGCAGACTGACAGAGAAGGAAGAAGGAAACCGGATCGGAAAGGTAAAGCGTAGGTACGTTTATCATCTGATCTATGAGGGGTGAGGACCTAGCGGTTTAGGTCTTCAATCTGGGTACTAATGCTGGGAGAAAGGAGCAGGGGGAGGGAAGAACAATTCTCATTTAAATTCCTAAATTCATGGCTGTAGCTCCATAGTTTGTTAGGTCTCCCCTGCCCCCCAGTCGCTTTGTACCATAGAAAGTGGATGGTCAGCTGAGCTGTTATTATCAGCGATCGCTGCAAATTCAGAGCTGAAGCACAAGGTAAGAGTAGTGGCAATTATATCGAATTTATTAACCAGCACATACCCATTAGTAATTTCCGATTCACTGGGCACAGGGGAACTGTGGTCTCCATTCAAGTGCCCTCAATACAAGGGCTCTCTTCGTATCTGTAGAACAAGCCTAGTTTGAGCTCTAGCTGTAATGAAGTTATAGGCATGTAAAGTTTCACTCTCTAGTCTGCACTGTCTCGTATGCTTTGGGATGCACATCACGAGCAACATCATCAGCCCCACACCCCAAATTGACCTTTTTTAAAGCTAATTACAGGCCTGCAATCATTATCTGTGCCAATGGGCACCTCGTGGCTATTTTTAAAAATGATTTATAATTTGGGGATTATGATGCAGCATCTGTGCTTTGTCTCAATAGTAGGGCATGCTAAAGATGGCGACAAGGGGGCGTAGCAAAGGTGCTGGTGATGTCGCAGCTCGTTTTGAGAGCAAGATGTAAGTTTGGATAGATTGCAGCTAGAAGCATAATCCGAGAGTCATTTTAAAGGTAGGAGTGTATTGAGACCACAGTTCTCCTAAAATATTATCAATCAAATATGGAGGGTCAGATTTATTTTACTTACCCAGTGGGTGCTGCTGCTGACAATTCTTCTTTATCGCTTTTCCGTAAATGGAATGGGACACACCCACCTCTCCAGTCAGCAGGTGGATGATGTTGGAGATTCTGCACATGCTCATTGAATTCTCTAGCCCTCCTCCCTCTCCCCCCCATGGCAGAGCTTTCAAATCACCATTGGCTGACCTGTTCCTCCCCCCCATGGCAGAGCTTTCAAATCACCATTGGCTGACCTGTTCCTGACCTCTGTCAGCAAGGAAGAGAATTTCTAAAAACTAATTAGAATTCACTGGGAAGGAAGCTGGGGAGGGGGAGGATACAGAACTCTGCAGATGCCTGGATCCTGCACAATAACAGATAATGATGCTGATTGCAGAGATGAGAGATACAGAGAGTGGTGGGAGTAACAGATTCAGTTGTATGTATACAATATGCATGGATGTTAATATGGCGCCACCTGGGGGCACAGTGCTGTACAATATTATAATACAAAAAGGAGGACAACAATATAAATAACAAACATAAATATTCAGGTTTATTTAGATCTCATTCAATCCCCTGCACATTATATAGAGGCCAACCAGTGTCACTATAATGTATATATAACCGGATACAGATACTATCCCCCTGACACAGCGACAGGATACAGATACTACCCCCTGACACAGGGACAGGATACAGATACTATCCCCCTGACACAGGGACAGGATACAGATACTATCCCCCTGACACAGGGACAGGATACAGTTACTATCCCCCTGACACAGGGACAGGATACAGTTACTATCCCCCTGACACAGGGACAGGATACAGTTACTATACATCATTGTTTTGGCTGAGACAAGTAGCCACTTCATTAGGTGTGACCGATCGGGAATTCCGCCACATCTGATCAGTCTTTCGTCTCATCCAGCCAGAAAACCCGATCAAATATAAAGTCCAAATTAACCAGCATACGACTCCTTGGGATTTCATTGGTGCAAGCTCCGCACATTCACCTGCTGTACTCCATCCACAGTTTCAAAACGAGCAGCACTCATTAAAACATAGCGATTTATTAAAATATAACACATTGTCTGCCACCACACATGGCTCTCTTTCCTTCAGGAATTTACCATACATGTTACATTAAGTTAAAATAAATACATTATATACAGTTAAAAACAAAATTAGACCAGAGACCTCACATTATACTCCTTATTTAGACCTCTTGGTTGCAGACTGTCTAATTTGCGGGTCCATCTAGCTTCACATGTAAGTAGATCTTTTTTTCTGGCTCCACCTCGCCCTTTTCTGGACACATGTTCCAAAACCTGGAACCAGAATTGGGATACTGTATGTCCTTCTCTATCGAAATGCTCTGCCACCGGGTTCATATGATTTCTGTCTCTAATATCCCGCGTATGTTCATTCAATCGAACCTTTAGTTGTCTAGACGTCTGACCCACGTACATCTTCCCACAGGGCATTTCAGAGCATACACCACATTAGATGTCATGCATGTGTGATATCCCCTAATCCTAAATGTTGTCCCTTTAGTGCGGTGGTAGATAATATCTCCTTTTATACAGTTATTGCAGTGGGAACAACGTAGACACGGAATGGACCCTCTTTCTGTTTTCCGGTCATTGTAGTTTGAGCTTATATTTGTTTTGGGCCCAAATCTGCTCTCACCAGTTTGTCCCTTATCGAGCGAGATTTCTTGTAGGAAATCAATGGGAGTTCCAGTGCCAGGTAAATTAGCACTAAGGATAGGCCCGTGTCTTTTAACAATCCGACAGACTGTTATACCTTGTGGCAAACACAACTCTCTCTTTTTTATTTGTATTCCCTTTAACCTGGGTATTTATCCTACTTCTTTCAATAAATCCGATGGGAAACCCCTCCTTTTAAACTTCACCTCCATCTCATCCAATCTGGATTGTAATTTCCTTTCGTCTGTAACCATCCTCTTTACCCTCGCAAATTGCGATTTGGGTATCGCCCATTTCACATGTCTGGGATGTGCGGATGAGAAGTCCAGGAGGGTATCCTTATCTGTTGGTTTTGTAAACAGATACGTCACTAGTTTACCCGATTCCAAAGTTACTTCTGTATCTAAAAAGGAGATCGATGTCGTATCTGCCTCCATGGTAAACTGAAGTACACCAATCGCATTTAATCTCTCATGGAATCTCTTTAGGGCTTCAAAGGGCCCCTCCCACACTGCAAACAGAAAAGGAGGGGTGGAAGGCGGCATAGGAGGAAAGGCAAGAGACAGACCAAGGAGGAAGAAGGCAAACTACAGGAATCACTGGTGGTAAATATATCCCCTTTTCCACTAACTGAGTTGGAGGAACGTGTGAAGGGACTGACTCTCTGTCCAACAGCTGTCCCTGACTTTTTTGCACTAGACTGTGAATTACAGAAATTGTTTAGAAATATAAAGCTAAAGGCATTTTTTGGTATTAATAAAAGTGATAAATTTCAAGATCGTGGTTATGATAATGTGTTCGTTTAGGGTTTTATATCCCTAGTGAATTTACCCCAATGTATCTATACATATACTCAAGCTGTGGTGAATGAGGTTAAAATACTGGAATGAAAATACAGGAGAGGGGAATTTAAAGATGAGTGCTGCTCGTTTTGAAACTGTGGATAGAAAACCCGATTGGACCTCGGGCACATCATACCATAGATATTTTGACCCGACTGACCGAAATTCTAAAAATATTGGTCGGTCAGCACAAAATATCTGCTCAGCCTAAATGTGCTCATACAGCTTACCTTACGACCGATCCAGCAACGAATTCCAAGGAACCGCCTTTCCGGATCTTCTTTGTCACCGTCATACGATCGCGAAATAACTAGTAAAAGCAGGACCTCGCGATCGTATGTCGGCCACAATGAATATCCGGAAAGGCGGTTCCTTGGAAACGGATTGAATGTCGCTGGATTGGTCTTAATGTAAGCTGTAACGTATGGGCACCTTAACGCTAGGGATATTTCTGTATTTTGTAGGTTGGTTGAAATATTGAATGTAATATTTGGGTCACAGGTGACCGATATTGGTAGTTCTATCATCCGAAAGGCAGGTGCCATTTCACCCTGGATTGGAAGAAAGCGGCGATTGTACCTTTAGTAAATTACAGCCAATTGTGCGGTTCCCACTATTGCCACGACCAACAGTGATTTACCATGGCTGAGCGAATGCTTGGTCGGGACAAAACATCCGTTCGTGTGCAGCCCCCCCTTAGCACAGGGACATACAACATGTCTAATGGGGGATCGCAGTGTAATGATATATATTACAATGTACTAATGATAACACAGAGAGATACATCAGCAATTTCTTGCCTTATTTACCCACTATAAACGGGAACCTATTTAACTAAGGTTAAACCGTGCAGCCTTTATAACCCGATTAAAGGGCATGTCCACCCCCAAAACTAAAATGATACCAACTACTGGCCCCACTGTGTAGTGTTAATAAATCCTTCCCATATATCTCTGCTCCAAATGGTTCTCCTGTAATGTTCAAAGTTAGGAAAACTGAAGCGTAGGAGCTGTCTGTGAGCCATCCAGCTGCCTGCTATTTCCTGGTCCTTGTTAAGGTTTCGGCATGTGCAGGGGAGCCCTCCCCCTCCCTTCCTCTGGATCTATCTTTGATGTCTGGTCCCCAACCTATAGGGTAGGCCCCCCTAGCCCACCCCCAACCGCCATGTTTGTTTGTTAAAAAAGAAGCAGAACTCTACTTACATTACTTCGTACTGTGATTGGCTGCCAGTCTGACTCCCTGCTTGCAACTTCCAGGAAGCAGAAGGCCGGGAACAGAGCGCCGGAGGATCAAAGTAATGTAAATAGAGTTCTGCTTCTTTTAACAAATTAACATTACGGTTAGGGGTGGAAATACCTTTAAAGGGATCTCCACTGCTAAAAAAATGTTTTGCTATTCAGTTTTATTGAAGAACGGGATGTAAAGGAGCTGTGTCTTTCCTCCTGTTCTTCAAAAGAACCTGCAGGAGACGGGAACAAAGGAAAGGTACTTACCCGATCGCTCGCTCCTCCGCTGCTTTGTCTGACAGGTCATGACGGACTCTATATTCTATGCACATCGCACTTGCACCTCCTCCCTCACCCATTTTCAGGACTTTTCTCGTGCTGCCCCTCTGCTCTGGAACTCCCTTCCTCGCTTTATACATCACTCGCCATCACTTCATATCTTCAAACACAACCTCAAAACTCACCTCTTCAGGCAAGGTTACAATCTGGACCTGGACATTTCTACCCCTCTTACTGACCCATCACAGACCGACTAGTTATAATCCACTGACAACTTAGTTACAGATACTGATCTGTCACCTTATGTCTCATCCCCATCTCCTCTAGACTGTAAGGTTACAATCTGGACCTGGACACTTCTACCCCTCTTACTGACCATCACATCAGACCGACTAGTTAAATCCACTGACAACTTAGTTACAGATACTGATCTGTCACCTTATGTCTCATCCCCATCTCCTCTAGACGGTAAGGTTACAATCTGGACCTGGACACTTCTACCCCTCTTACTGACCCATCACAGACCGACTAGTTATAATCCACTGACAACTTAGTTACAGATACTGATCTGTCACCTTATGTCTCATCCCCATCTCCTCTAGACTGTAGGTTACAATCTGGACCTGGACACTTCTACCCTCTTACTGACCCATCACAACGACCTAGTTATAATCCACTGACAACTTAGTTACAGCTACTGAGCTCTCACCTTATGTCTCATCCCCATCTCCTCTAGAGTGTAAGGTTACAATCTGGGCGGGACACTCTACCCCTCTTCTGACCCTCACGACCGACTAGTTATAATCCCTGACAACTTAGTTACAGATACTGATCTGTCACCTTATGTCTCATCCCCATCCCCTAGACTGTTAAGGTTACAATCTGGACCTGGACACTTCTACCCCTCTTACTGACCCATCACAGACCGACTAGTTATAATCCACTGACAACTTAGTTACAGATACTGATCTGTCACCTTATGTCCATCCCCATCTCCTCTAGACTGTAAGGTTACAATCTGGACCTGGACACTTCTACCCCTCTTACTGACCCATCACAGACCGACTAGTTATAATCCACTGACAACTTAGTTACAGCTACTGATCTGTCACCTTATTTCTCATCCCATCCCTCTAGACTGTAAGGTTACAATCTGGACCTGGACACTTCTACCTCTTACTGACCCATCACAGACCGACTAGTTATAATCCACTGACAACTTAGTTTACAGCTACTGATCTGTCACCTTATGTCTCATCCCCATCTCTTCTAGACTGTAAGGTTACAATCTGGACCTGGACTTCTACCCCCTTACTGACCCATCACAGACCGACTAGTTATAATCCACTGACAAATTAGTTACAGATACTGATCTGTCACCTTATGTCTCATCCCCATCTCCTCTAGACTGTAAGGTTCAATCTGGACCTGGACACTTCTACCCCTCTTACTGACCCATCACAGACCGACTAGTTATATCCACTGACAACTTAGTTACAGATACTGATCTGTCCACTTATGTCTCTCCCCATCTCCTCTAGACTGTAAGGTTACAATCTGGACCTGGACACTTCTACCCCTCTTACTGACCCATCACAGACCGACTAGTTATAATCCACTGACAACTTAGTTACAGATACTGATCTGTCACCTTATGTCTCATCCCCATCTCCTCAAACTGTAAAGTTACAATCTGGACCTGGTCACTTCTACCCCTCTTACTGACCCATCACAGACCGACTAGTTATAATCCACTGACAACTTAGTTACAGATACTGATCTGTCACTTTGTCTCATCCCCATCTCCTCTAGACTGTAAGGTTACAATCTGGACCTGGACACTTCTACCCCTCTTACTGACCCATCACAGACCGACTAGTTATAATCCACTGACAACTTAGTTACAGATACTGATCTCACCTTATGTCTCATCCCCATCTCCTCTAGACTGTAAGGTTACAATCTGGACCTGGACACTTCTACCCCTCTTACTGACCCCATCACAGACCGACTAGTTATAATCCACTGACAACTAGTTACAGATACTGATCTGTCACCTTATGTCCATCCCCATCTCCTCTAGACTGTAAGGTTACAATCTGGACCTGGACACTTCTACCCCTCTTACTGACCCATCACAGACCGACTAGTTATAATCCACTGACAACTTAGTTACAGATACTGATCTGTCACCTTATGTCTCATCCCCATCTCCTCTAGACTGAAGGTTACAATCTGGACCTGGACACTTCTACCCCTCTTACTGACCCATCACAGACCGACTAGTTTAATCCACTGACAACTTAGTTACAGATACTGATCTGTCACCTTATGTCTCATCCCCATCTCCTCTAGACTGTAAGGTTACAATCTGACCTGGACACTTCTACCCCTCTTACTGACCCTCACAGACCGACTAGTTAATCCACTGACAACTTAGTTACAGATACCGATCTGTCCCCTATGTCTCTCCCCATCTCCTCTACACTGTAGGTTACAATCTGGACCTGGACACTTCTACCCCTCTTACTGACCCATCACAGACCGACTAGTTATAATCCACTGACAACTTAGTTACAGATACCGATCTGTCACCTTATGTCTCATCCCCATCTCCTCTACACTGTAGGTTACAATCTGGACCTGGACACTTCTACCCCTCTTACTGACCCATCACAGACCGACTAGTTATAATCCACTGACAACTTAGTTACAGATACCGATCTGTCACCTTATGTCTCATCCCCATCTCCTCTACACTGTAAGGTTACAATCTGGACCTGGACACTTCTACCCCTCTTACTGACCCATCACAGACCGACTAGTTATAATCCACTGACAACTTAGTTACAGATACCGATCTGTCACCTTATGTCTCATCCCCATCTCCTCTACACTGAAAGGTTACAATCTGGACCTGGACACTTCTACCCCTCTTACTGACCCATCACAGACGAACTAGTTATAATCCACTGACAACTTAGTTACAGATACTGATCTGTCACCTTATGTCTCATCCCCATCTCCTCTAGACTGTAAGGTTACAATCTGGACCTGGACACTTCTATCCCTCTTACTGACCCATCACAGACCGACTAGTTATAATCCACTGACAACTTAGTTACAGATACTGATCTGTCACCTTATGTCTCATCCCCATCTCCTCTACACTGTAAGGTTACAATCTGGACCTGGACACTTCTACCCTCTTACTGACCCATCACAGACCGACTAGTTATAATCCACTGACAACTTAGTTACAGCTACTGATCTGTCACCTTATGTCTCATCCCCATCTCCTCTACACTGTAAGGTTACAATCTGGACCTGGACACTTCTACCCATCTTACTGACCAATCGTAGACCCGCTAGTTATAATCCCTGGACAACTTAGTTATTGCACCACAGTAATGCTGTAACTTACCACACTGAATGCTGCTGGACCAGCACTTTAATATTGTACTTTGTATTACTTCCCTACCCTTGTATGTAACATGTATGTTTTCCTCATGTATATTAATGCAACTGTAAGCACCATGGAATATGTTGGTGCTATATAAATCCATAATAATTACAATAATAATACCCACGTCCAGTGTTTGGTGAGATAATAATAATAAGAATAACACCTACAGTCCAGTGTGAAATACACTGTGTATAATAATAATAATAATGGTAATAATATATGCTTATATTAATAATGATAATAATAATAATAATAAATATAATAATGCTTATATTAATAATAATGATAATAATAAATAATAATCATAATAATGATGATAATAATAATTATAATAAAAATCATAATAATAAATAATGATAATAATAATAATAATAATGATAATAATAATAATGATAATACAATAATATTATGTAATAATATAATAATGAATATAATAAATAATAAGAAACTCCTCACTGTTGGTGTTGGTGTTATATAAATCAATAATAATAATAAATAATGATAATAATAAAAAATAATAATAATAATACAATAATGATAATAACAATAATAATTATGATGTAATAATATAATAATGATAGATGATATATAATAATGATGACGATGATAATATATATGATGACGATGATAATATATAATGATGACGATGATAATAATATAATAATGACAATAATATAATTATGATGATGATGCTACCGTAATAATATAAATGAAGATGATGCTAATAATATAATAATAATGATGAGATGATAATATAATAATAATGACGATGATGATAATATAATAATGATGACGATGATGAATAATTAATAATGATGACGATGCTAATATATAATAATGATGACGATGCTATAATATAATAATGATGACGATGCTAATAATATAATAATGATGACGATGCTAATAATATAATAATGATGACGATGCTAATAATATAATAATGATGACGATGCTAATATATAATAATGATGACGATGCTAATAATATAATAATGATGACGATGCTAATAATATAATATGATGACGATGCTAATAATATAATAATGATGATGATATAATAATAATATAATAATGATGATGATAATAATAATAATATAATAATGATGATGATAATAATAATAATATAATGATGATTGATGATAATATAATAATGATGATAATAATATAATAATGATGATAATAATATAATGATGATAATAATATAATGATGATAATAATAATATAATAATGATGATTGATGATAATATAATAATGATGATGATAATAATATAATAATGATAATGATTATAATAATAATAATGATAATGATTATAATAATAATAATGATAATATAATAATGATGATGATAATAATTAATTTATGATGCTAATCTTAATGATCTAATCATAATTTGCTAATGATTTAATATACTAATGATAATATAATGATGATAATAACATATAAATGATAATAATACATAATCAGGTCCCTATCAGTCTTGGGTGATCCCAATCCGTGTCTCAGTCAACTCAGCACCGACCATTTCCCCCTCCCTGTGCCCATCATTTACCTGGAGGGTCGCTATGGGGAGACCGAAAATCAGCCAGTGGCACCAAACACAGAACTAACTCCACCGGAAACAGACTCCCCGGACATCCGGGACAGTGTGGTTGCCAGGCAATCTACTTCCGGTTCTGAGCGATCTCACTCCTGATTGGCCGGTTTGCTGTGCAGGATATACAGACGGTCCCTGATTGGTGGGTTCCTGTCTGTGGGGAGATTAGACATTATGATCCGGGATTGACACGGACTGTGCAGGGGGATTTACCGATACTCCTTGTTCTTGTATGGGCCGTATTTACCTCTATCACAGTTCCTGGTAGTAACGTTAAATATCGCTCAGCGCGACCTTAATCTCTTAAGCTGGGTACACACGATTAGATATTTCGGTCCGATCGACCGATAGTTCAGTGTATCGGTCGATCGGACCGAAATTATCGAATCCGAATGTGCCCATGTCCGATCGACCGTTCGTCCGAATCGGACGAAAGGACGATCGGACAGGGTGGAAAACCTCGTCCGATCGTGCGGTCCTCTATGGACCGCACGATCGGTCGCGGTGACTATCGGACGCGGCTGCTTTTGCCGCGACCGACAGTCCTTCCTCCTGGCCGACCGTTCGAAAGTATCGAACGGTCGGTCAGGAGGAAAAATCGCTAGGTGTGTACCTAGCTTTACACACCGTACGATTATTCCACCCGATAGATCAGTGTATCGGTCCGAAATTATTGCATGCGTTTTCACCTATTTCCGACCGTTCAGACGAATGGGACCAAAGGACACGGTGGAAAACCACGTACGATCGTTCGGCCCTCTATGGACCACACAATCGGTCGTGGGAAATTATCGGCCACTATTGCCACGACCGACAGTCCTTCCTCCTGGCCGACCAATAGAAAGTCTCGAACGACCGCTCAGGAGGAAGAATTGTAACGTGTGTAACCTTTAGGGTCCATACACACAGACAAGTCACGACCCCCATGCGATAGATACATGGGCATCGCGCCTTGTCCATCCCATCAGACCTGTGTATGAGGCTTGAAACTCCCAGGTCTTGGCTGTGTACGTCGGGTCTCGGTCACATTACCAACCTGACGGTGGCCTTGTCGGCCGCACGCTACCACCATATTAGACTAATCCGATTGTTCATAGATGTCGAATCGATTGTTATGCTGAGTGAAGCAGCAGCTTTACCTTTAACGTTTCCCGGGCCGGATCATAGTCTTATCAGGCCCGGGGACTGTCTAACGTCCGCCAGGAGGTAAGTTTGTAGTGTAGGTCCATTTAAGGCTTTGTACACGATCTGATATACTGGGTTTAAAAATCGGAAGTTCTGCCTGCAATGAACCAATGACAGTCATACGTGTAATCCAATCAAACGCCTGATTGGACAATGTGGTAAATTTCATCCAATCGTGCATTTTTCAATGGACCAGTTGAAAGCAGAGATTGGAAATATCGGCCGTGTGTACCAAGTCTAAATCTGGGCACATACTGTCAGATCCTTCCTCATATCCGACCGTTCAGGGCGGATATGAGGATCTGTCAGTCGCGGCAGTAGTTTCCACAGTCAACAGTTTGGTTTTTGAACATGGCCGATCGTGCGTTTGGACGAACAGTCGATCTCGAACGAAAAAACGTGCAATTATTTCAGCCCGATTGACCAATACAATGAACTATCTGTTGATTGGGCATATATATTGCATGGTGTGTACCCAGCTTTAGGCTATCAGACAGACTAGAGTCCTGCATGGGTCTAATTTTCCAGACCTGCACCCGACCTGAAAAACCTGACCCGCAACCCGCTTCATACCCGTGACCCGACCCACAAGCTTTCGGACCCAAAACCGACCCGACACACTTTTAGTCTTTCTCCCTAAAATTTGTACAGGGAAGTTTAAAGTTAAAATAAATGTTTTATTCATAACCAAAAATGTTCATAGAAGCAAACCTACCATACCACTAAAATATATAGCAGGGGTCTTCAACTTGCAGGCATCCAAATGTGTGAAAACTACAACTCCCAGCATTCCCTGAAAGCTGGAATGCTGGGAGTTATATTTTTCAAACAAATTTATACCCACACAGGTAGGAGATTCCTGGTATATGTACAATGTACATTTATATAATATATCCCCACTGTGCCCAACTACCTACCCATGGGCCTCTACTGTTCCCTACTACCTACCCATGGGCCTATACTGTCCCCAACGTCTACCTACCAATGGGCCTCGGCAAATTTTAAATCTTTATCTGCAAATATTTTCTTGTTGATCTGGACAGGAATATGTAACCAGTAGTTATCCAGATGGTTTAAAACTACATCTCCCAGCATTAACTCTATAGCTAAAGAATGCTGGGATTTAGAATTTTCAAACAGCAGATCTACTGGTTACCTATCTATGATTTTATAACTGTCCTGCTGAATATACATTTCAATCTCCACCCACTGTCCAAACTTGCTTTATGGGAGACAGTAAAGATTACAATGAGCAGGTACCATAACAGAGGATTATGGGTAGGGAGCAGGTGGAGCTGCAGTTAAATATCTACACCATTATATGGGTGTAGATATTCAGGCTCTATTTTGAAAACTACAACTCCCAGCATTCCTTGTCTGCATTCTGCTGTTGTACAATGATTCGTAGTTTAAAATGTCAATCATCTGGAGGTCCACATACCTGCTGTAGTTCTTGCTGAACCTCATCAAGTGGTAGATTGTTATTATCATCACTAGAATCATCCACATCCCATAGATCATTATGGCCAGAAGGATTTACACAGACTAATGAAATCACTTCTGTTCCCATGCAGACACTTGCTCTGGTCACATGCATAGGTGCAGGTGCAGATAGAAGTTTGTTACTTTGTTCTATGGGAGATTGTTACTTTGCTGGCTCAGACCTCTACTAGTAAAACCAAGGTCAGAACTTTAACCCCTGCCTTTCCAGTCACTCCAGCATTAACTGCTTTTTACCCAGTGATCTCTGCAAAACCTGCCCAGGCACTACAAGAGTTAAAGTCCAATATAGCTGTCTGTATTCCTACCCACAATGCCATCCTGTATAACATTCTAAGTAAATTAGAGCTGTTAATATCTCAATATTTACCAGCCAAAAACACAGTAAGAAAAAGACCAGGCACTCATCCCAAGTATGAACTATAAAACAATCCCTTTATTGTGGTACAATGGGAAATTACATTAGGTGCTAGTAAAATCATTTAAAAACAACATATACACATGCAAGGAAGGATACCGATAAGTAACAAATGTCCTCAAGACACACCCTCGCCAAAAGTAAGTATCTATTGTGGTCTAGAGCAGAACCCCATATATACTCATCTGTTAAGGTACGTCACAGTCACAGTCGCAAAGTCACTCGGGGGCTCCAGCAGAGATCCAGGCCGAGGGGCGGGAAGTCTAAATATAATATAAGTGCATCGGAATCACATCCAAGAAGAGAAGAGACGCTGAACGCGTTTCGCTACCAAAGCTTTCTCAGCAGCTGATGAGAAAGCTTTGGTAGCGAAACGCGTTCAGCGTCTCTTCTCTTCTTGGATGTGATTCCGATGCACATTATATATATTTGACTTACCGCCCCTCGGCCTGGATCTCGCTGGAGCCCCCGGAGTGACTTTGCGACTGTGACTGTACCTACAGATGAGTATATATGGGGTTCTGCTCTAGACACACAATAGATACTTACTTTTGGCGAGGGTGTGTCTTGAGGACATTTGTTACTTATCGGTATCCTTCCTTGCATGTGTTATGTTGTTTTTAAATGATTTTACTAGCACCTAATGTAATTTCCCATTGTACCACAATAAGGGATTGTTTTATAGTTCATACTTGGGATGAGTGCCTGGTCTTTTTCTTCTTTCCTGTTCTATGATTATGCATTTACCATGAGCACCTCCTGTCCATTGGGACATTTACCTGCCTTGTGCACTGCAGTGTGTTGATACGAAAAACACAGTAAGAGGTTGGGAGCTTTTGCATGTAGATCTATTTGCCCTTTATCTGCCATAGTGTGATTTAGTGTAAGGTGCTATACACACTGCACATTGTGTTGGATTGATGCCAAGGTTGATTTAGTGTAAGGTGCTATACACACTGCACATTGTCTTGGATTGATAACAACGTATTCTCAGTTTCAGTTATTACAGACAGATCTCTCTTCATAGACAGGAAAAAAACTCTTTACCCGAACCCGACCCACAACCAATTCAAACTCAATATGGGTTACCTGAACCCGACTGGGTCCCGCAAGTCGGGTAACCCGCGGGTATACTTACGGTGAGTATAATAGAGTTTTCTGTTTTCCCCAGTCTCTTCCACGGCAGTGGGAATCAATGGGATTTTTTAAGTCAAATAAGGGAGGGAACAAAGTTGATATTTGCTAATTAAAGGGGAACTGTGGTCAAAAAATGACTTTAGATAAATTGATAGGAATTGCTCTACTGAGAATTTTTGCAATTAATTTTCATTGTTTATTTTGCATAGTTTTGAAGATATTTAAATTTTTGTGTGTGATATGGCAGCAGCATCACCAGGTCCCCTGCACTTCCTGCTCTGAAACCATGTCAGTCAATCTGCCCTGTGTCTCCTCCTCCCCTTTGCAGCCCCCCTGGTCCCTTCCACTTATGGACCCCATGGTCCCTCCAGTTTCAGGCACCCCTTGGCCCATTCTCTTACATCCCCTTGTAGCCCGCCCACCCGTGGGTGCCTAAGCCCTGCCCACTCACGGCTGCACAAGCCCTGCCCACCCATGGGTGCACAAGCTCCTTCTTTCTCGCCTTGATTAGGGTATCGTCTAAATACCCAAATATTTGGACTCCTTGGATATGTAGGAAGACCAGAAGAGGAGCAAGTATTTTTGTGAACGTGCGTGGGGCTGAGGAGAGACCAAATGGTAGAGCCTTGAAATGCCAATGCTTTTTGAAGATGAAGAATCTGAGAAATTTCCTGTGGATAGTTGTTATTGGTATATGCAGATAAGCATGTTTTAAATCTATTTCTGCCATCCAATCGTTTGGTTTTATTTGTTGTGTTATTGATCTTAGGGTCTCCATTTTGAATTTTTTCTTTATGACAAATTTGTTCAGGAATCTTAGATCTAGGATAGTTCTTGCTTCTCCTGACTTTTTCATCCTCATGAACAAAGGTGAGTAAATTCCTTTGAATTCTTGGTTGTGAGGTACTGGTTCTATTACTCCTTGTTGGTATAGAATCGATATGGTGTCTAGAAATGTGTTTTGGGAAAGATGGGTTTCTTGATTTGAGGAATCGATTTGGTGGAGGAAGTTGTGATAATTCTATCTTGTATCCTCGACAGATACTTTTCAATACCCAATGAGCTGAAGTTTCCCATGCTGTGTGGAAATATCCTTCCTCCTACCTTCTCCTCTCTCATCCCGATATAGTCATGATTTTCTTCCCCTAACTGGGTTGTTTTTAGGTCCACGAAAGGGCTGTTGGTTATCATTCCTCCAAGATCTTTGAAAAAATGGTTTACCTGGCCTATATTGTTTGGCTTCACGTAAGTTGGGTTGTTTTTGATTAAAAGATGGTCTAAAAACTTTATTCTGGTTTGAAAGACTTTTTTGCTTGAATTGCTATCAATTAAATCTTCTAGTTTCTTCCCGAATAGCATATTGCCTTCAAATGGTTTAGTAGTAAGCCCTTGTTTAGAGTGGATATCTGCTTTCCATGGTTTGAGCCACAAGGCTCGTCTGGCTACCACTGAATATCTTAAAAGATGGCGGACGACAGCACTCCTTCAAACACTGGCCTCACACGTAGATGGTGGAATAAAAATTTACTTTATTAGGCATACATATATACAACTAGCAGCTTATGTCTGGCGCGTTTCGTGCCTTCCATGGCACTTCATCAGAGACACAAGTACAGTGCAGGAACGTGGGATGTGCGGGTCACCTGTTCAGGTAGGTACCACCCCTTAAAGGGAACTCATCAGGAAAAGAGAAACTAACAGAAAACAACAATATACGGTATGTAATACAAACAAATTGACAACCGAACCAACCATGGAGACACACCTGATAAAAACAGAATATCAAATGTATATACATATGTTACAATATGTTAACACTCTTCAATGACTTCCTTAGCTAGAAGACAGCCCACTTCTCCACTATGTTTTGCACGTTTCTACAAAATTTTGTGTCTCTGGGAGGGATATAGTCCAAAAAATGGGTGAAATAAAAGAGAAGAATGAAAATAAAAGCAATTTGGCTTTTTTAACCTCAGGTGCCTATAAGGCCTGATACATAGAGGAAAATAGTAAACAATCTGGTGTAGTAATTCAATCAGATCGCACAGTATTCTCAACTCATCATTCATGACTGATTTTTAAGCGAAATAGGTTGGGCTGATCTATAAGAGGTAAATCAAGGCCAACCATGCAGTCCTGTTAGGCCTGGTCTATTTAACCACAAGTTCTTGCCCAGATCAATAAACCAGTCTGTAATCTTTCAGGGATCAAAAGCAGTATTGACAGTATTTCATCATGTAGCCTATCAATGATCGTGCAATTGGCCAAACATTTCTGACATCGGATACATCCTTCAACTGGTTATGCCACAAAGTTAGATGAAAAAAATGATAGTTGAATATTTACTGGTATTTCAGCCAGAATGTCATATTGATCAGTGCGGTCAATCAGGTTGAAATAGAGACCCATGTGTAACAGCCGTTAAGTAAACGCCAAATCCTAAAATCAAAATTAACTAATCATAACTCCCCTTTTTGCAGATACAGACCCAGTATTAATGTTCCCGGAAATCCCAATTTTGTGGTGATGGAGCTTCAAATGTCCCTGCCTCAGACTCCTTGCATCCGGTCCTTGGGTGATATGCTATGGTTTCAGTATATAACAGTAGAAAAAAGGTTTGTGTAAAAGCTTTTATAGGTGGACATGCCCTTTAATTTAATGGATATGGCATACCTCCCAACATTCCCCATACCCATGCTGTTCCTATAGGTGGTGTTCTTTAAAGGGCAAGTCCAGCCCTGAAATGAAAACTTACATACAGGTAAATCACCCCCGAAAACCTAAACGGTAATAGTTTGAAATGTGAAATATATAAGTCTAACCTGAAATCCTGCACAATGTCCTGTTTCCCCTGTTTCTACTTCCTGGTTCTTCCAGTTAGTAACTGTCAGTTATGGATTTGACAGTTGACATCACAGCCAATGACTGAATGTTAATCCCCTGCCTGCCTCTTCTGAGCATGCCCAGGCTCAGTACAGGCTCAGTACAGGTTTCTAAATGGCTCAGTTTCCATGAGGCATCCAGAAGCATAGCAGGCATACAGTAATGAATTCATAGGACAAACTATGATATATCAACATATTATAAAGAGTTGTCTTTTAAAAAGGTGGGAACTTTCCTTTAATTGGATTATTAGAACATATACAGGAACTGCCTATGTGCCACATGAACTGTAATCCACACAAATAATTTAGATCCATATTTTTATTCAGACAAAACAATTCACACATTAAACTGATACTGCCATCCTTAAAAAAAAATTACTAGAAGGAATGAGACCCTGGAGACCATACTGTAAATTATAGAAACAGAACTGAAAGTACTTAGATTTAGCTGAGCCTTGCTGGGATTGTGGACAAAGAAGCACAGTAAAACTCCTTATGCATTCTTGGTACCGCTATCATTCCATATAAGTATTATACTGTATGTGTATTCTCAAATCGAGCAAATTCACAATCGGATCCCAAACATGACGTGAATTTGTGACTGAAGCCAACATTAGAGGTGCTATCAATTGACTGAAAATATGTTTGTAGGGGCTGCTCATCTTTTTCCCAAAGAGATGTTACCTCTTTTCTGGTAACACCTCCTATATACCTCCATATACATAAAATGGATAATGCATAAATTTGCATTACCAGCAGGAAAGGGCTAAACCTCTGAACCTAATTTAACATTAGACATTTATTCATCTTAAAGTAGTTGGAAATACCTACCTTAATAAAATGTCATAGCTAAGCTCGCTAAATTCCTTTAAGACAAAACCTGGACATTCACTTTATGACTTTCCTGATGTACTGTAAGATTTGAACTATTCGCAAAGCTTTTCCCACATTCAGAACAAGTAAATGTTTTTTCCCCATCGTGCATTCTGATATGTTTGGTAAGATGTGACTTTTGAGAAAAACATTTGCCACAATCACAACATACAAAAGGTTTCTCTCCAGTGTGAGTTCTAAGATGTACAATAAGGTATGCGTTATGTGCAAAGCATTTTCCGCATTCAGAACAAGCAAATGGTTTCTCTCTAGTGTGAATTTTCTTGTGTCGAGTTAATTGGGAGCTTTCTGCAAAGCATTTGCCACAATCAGAACAACAGAATGGTTTCTTTTCTTTGTGTTCGTGACTATTATGTGAAATAAGGTCTAAATGGGAGCGAAAACATTGACCACACTCAGAACACAAAAATGATTTCTGAGATGTATGAATTTTCTGATGTCTTTTAAGGTCTGATTTATATAAAAAGCATCTGCTACACAAAGAGCAAGAAAATGGTTTCTCTCCTGTATGAATTCTCTGATGTGCATTGAGTTGAGAGTTTTGTGCAAAGCATTTTCCACATTCAGAGCAACTGAATGGTTTATCTCCTGTGTGAATCTGGTGATGTCTGTTCAAGTGTGACCTTTCAAAAAAACACTTTCCACATATAGAACAAGAAAAAGGTTTCTCCCCTGAGTGAGTTTTCCAATGTGCAGTAAGTTTTGATCTTCGTGCAAAACGTTTACCACACTCAGAGCAGTCAAATGGTTTATTTCCTGTGTGTACACTTTGATGTAAAGAAAGATCAGAGCGACTTCTAAAATATTTGCCACAAAGTGGACAAGGGAATGGTTTCTCTCCTGTGTGAGTTCTTTTATGTATCATAAAGTGTGTGACAGCAGAAAAACATTTTCCACATTCAGAACAAGTAAATGGTTTCTCTCCTGTGTGAATCTGCATATGTCTGTTAAGTTGTGACTTTTCTATAAAGCTCTTCTCACATATTGAACAAATAAATGGTCTTTCTCCTGTGTGAATCCTCTGATGTGTAGAAAGCTTGGAACGTCGTGAAAAACTTTTCCCACATTCAGTACAGTGGAATGGTTTCTTTCCTGTGTGGACATTTTCATGAAAAGAAAGCTCGGTGTGATTTCTAAAGCATTTTCCACATTCAGAACAGGAAAATGGTTTCTCTCTTGTATGAATGTTTGAACTTTGCATTAAGCCTAATACAGATATACATTTAGAATTATTAATGCCTTCAAGTTCTTTGCCGCACTTTTTTTCAGCCGAACTGTTACTTACAGTGATTTTATTATATTGATCTAGTCTCTGTCCTGTAAGATCTACTCTACAAACTAAAGCTACTTCTGATGAACTCAGTTCTTTAGTTTTGATTTGTATGTAATCTGCTAATAAACTGTTATTTAGGTTGGATCCCACTGTATCAGTAGATGGATCTGTTCCCTGTATCTGTTCTGTAAGTGGATTAGTGGTACAATCTGAACATTCTCCTTCCCATGATTCCATCTCCTCTTTAATACCATTTGATATATCATTATCTGACAAGCTGTTATTTAGGTTGGATCCCATGGTATCAGTAGATGGATCTGTTCCCTGTATCTTTCTGTAAGTGGATTAATGGTACAATCTGAACATTCTCCTTCCCATGATTCCATCTCCTCTTAATACCATTTGATATATAATTATCTGACAAGCTGTTATTTAGGTTGGATCCCATGGTATCAGTAGATGGATCTGTTCCCTGTATCTGTTCTGTAAGTGGATTAATGGTACAATCTGAACATTCTCCTTCCCATGATTCCATCTCCTCTTTAAACCACTTGATATATAATTATCTGACAAGCTGTATTTAGGTTGGATCCCATGATTCAGTAGATGGATCTGTTCCCTGTATCTGTTCTGTAAGTGGATTAATGGTACAATCTGAACATTCTCCTGCCCATGATTCCATCTCCTCTTTAATACCATTTGATATATAATTATCTGACAAGCTGGTATTTAGGTTGGATCCCATGGTATCAGTAGATGGATATGTTCCCTGTATCTGTTCTGTAAGTGGATTAATGGTACAGCTGAACATTCTCCTTCCCTGATTCCATCTCCTCTTTAAACATTTGATATATAATTATCTGACAAGCTGTTTTAGGTGTGGATCCCATGGTATCAGTAGATGGATTGTTCCCTGTATCTGTCTGTAAGTGGATTAATGGTACAATCTGAACATTCCTTCCCATGATCCCATCTCCTCTTTAATACCATTTGATATATATTATCTGACAAGCTTTATTTAGGTTGGATCCCATGGTATCAGTAGATGGATCTGTTCCCTGTATCGTGTTCTGTAAGTGGATTAATGGTACATCTGAACATTCTCCTTCCCATGATTCCATCTCCTCTTTAATACCATTTGATTATAATTATTGACAAGCTGTTATTTGGTTGGATCCCATGGTATCAGTAGATGGATCTGTTCCCTGTATCTGTTCTGTAAGTGGATTAATGGTACAATCTGAACATTCTCCTTCCCATGATTCCATCTCCTCTTTAATACCATTTGATATATAATTATCTGACAAGCTGTTATTTAGGTTGGATCCCATGGTATCAGTAGATGGATCTGTTCCCTGTATCCGTCCTGTAAGTGGATTAATGGTACAATCTGAACATTCTCCTTCCCATGATTCCATCTCCTCTTTAATACCATTTGATATACAGCTGGTTACAGTTTCCTTATCCGTTGGAGAAATGTCACCATTTGGAAAATTTTCTTCTGGTTCCTCATCCACAATCTCACTTGGTTTATTCTCACAGCACAAATTTGTTTCCAGATTAGGTTTAGTATCACTGTTAGTCACAATAGTCACATAGTCACAATCTGTAAATGATACAAACATGGAAAATCATTGCAATATTCACCCACTGATTCCCATCTTTATATTTACAGTATATTAAAGGACAACTATACTCACCTCACCCTCGCTCCTCTTCCTCCATAGCTGCATAGAACCCAGGGTGAGGACTTAGCGATTTTAGGTCCTCACCCTGCCCCAGACTTCTTCATAACAATGTAGTCCTGGGGATTGGGAGGGAGAAAGAATTATCTCTGTACAGGAAGGGGCCCATAGCTAATAGGAGCCACTGGTAAGATAAGGAAATCTACGGGACTGCGCTGTATGGTATATGGAATGACATACGGTAAGATAAGGAAATCTACTGGACTGCGCTGTACGGTATATGGAATGACATACGGTAAGATAAGGAAATCTACTGGACTGCGCTGTACGGGATATGGAATGACATACGGTAAGATAAGGAAATCTACGGGACTGCGCTGTACGGGATATGGAATGACATACGGTAAGATA